>CM077152.1:102656419-103089187 GCA_039583875.1 Platanthera guangdongensis
GTGGATTCATCTTCTGTGTCACTCC
The DNA here is from genome assembly GCA_039583875.1 of Platanthera guangdongensis. Taxonomy (NCBI): domain Eukaryota; kingdom Viridiplantae; phylum Streptophyta; class Magnoliopsida; order Asparagales; family Orchidaceae; genus Platanthera; species Platanthera guangdongensis. Next base: position 102,656,445 of record CM077152.1, read on the forward strand.
AGGTTTCAGCAATAATACCCTTCTCCTTCTTTTTGTGCTTGCTGGAGGAAGGTCTGTTGTATTGCTGTCTTCTGGAGTCCTTCTCTCTTCTTCTTTCTTTCTTCTAATTCTCTGGAAACTGAGAGATAAAGTGTCCTGGTTTCCTGCACCAAAAACACACTATTTTTTAGTCGGTGTTTTATCATACCTGGGCTTATCATCCTGCTGGATGACTTTTCCTGAAGTCCTTCCTAGCCATCTTGTATAATCTCTTAGCTAAGAGAGTTAGGAGTTCTTCATTTGATGCTGAATCTTCTCGTTCTTCTGTAGACTTTAAAAGCTTATATTTTGCTCCTTCCTTTTCTGGTGGATGAGTTCTTTGTTCTATAGCTTCCCTGGATTTGATCAAACTGCTCATAAGATTTGAGCTTCCCAGGAGAGATTTAGTGGAAATCTCATTCAGACTTCTGGGCTCCTTGATTGGTCAGATCCTGGAATCCCGTGAGCTTGGGAAGCACAATAGGATCTGGCATTCACCTCTTTGAGAGAGATGTCTTTGTCCAGGTCTTCAACTCACTGATAATCGAGCTTAATTTGTTGCACATGTCACTAACAGATTCAGCTTCGTCTTTCTTGAAGTTCTCATACTGTGAGATGAGAGTTGATCTTCTATCTTTTCTCTCATCTACTAAACCAGCAACTCTCTGGTTGAGAAAATCCCAGATTGCTTTGTAGAGGTGCACTCAGCCACTTTTGGAATATGTCATCTGACATAGTCTGAGCCAATATGTTCATGGCTTTTGCATCTGCAATATTTGCTTTCTTCTGTGCATCTATCCACTCTGGTGGTGGAATAACATGGGTGCTTAATGTTGCTGTAGATGTAGATGCTGTAGGTTAAGGAGGACCTATCAAAATGTAATTGTAGATGTCCTCATCAATTGAATTCATAAACTAATAACCTTATCCTCAGTACAGAAGGACACGAGTATTGCTCCCAAGAAACTGAAGAGGAAGAATTAACTTTTAGAGAATGAAGAACTTGTGAGTCTTTTGGCTAAAAGATTTTACAAAATGCCAGGAAATACTTCAGGAAAAGATTTTCTAGAAAAAGGACAAACTAATTCTTGCCTTCTAAATAGCAATTTATTTAAATTGCAGACTGGAGGTCTGGTGCTTGCATAATCCTTATTTGTGTCATTCTGTGAACTAAATTAAACCTATGTTCAGATCTAACACAGGATCTTTTGGTTCAAGCGTTAGCTTGTACAACCATAGAAAACTGCTCTGATACCAATTGAAAGATAGGGTTAGACCTGATTTCCTCTAGAGGGGGTGAATAGAGTAAACTATAAATTTTTGCTATTAAAAATAATATCAGAGTAATGCAAATAAGAGATACCAAATCAACAGAAAAGAGGTAATCTAAGCTAAACTAATCTAAAACAGCATACAGATATATCACAATACACTACCCTATCACAACCACAGCAAGAACAATAAGATAAGGGAAACCAGACAATACAAGAAGTTTTATAGTGGTTCCCCAACCTGGGTACATCCACTCTTCTACCACCCTGGTAGGAATCCACTAGCAGGTTTTGATCAGGTGACTGACACCAATGAGCTTTTGATCAGGTGCTCAAAAACCAAAATAAACTTTTGAAGGGAGTTAATAAACCCTTTATACAGGGGGGGAGAGAGATTGATGGTGTCTTATCTTTCTTTATTCAACAGAGAAGACTAGTGGATTTTACTGTTGTCAAGAACTCCTCTCAATAACACTTGGAGTCTTGCACAAGGTGTAGGTCTTAGTTTTCAGCCTTGACTAGAAAATTTTCAGGAATTTTTGACTTATAGAAGTTTATTGTCCTTGAAGAATCCTGGAGTGGAAGCAGAAGAAGATCTTGATCTGTATTTGTTGTTCTTCTTCTTCAATAAGGTCAAAGGAGAAAAACAAACTGTTTTTTGTAAAGAGATGGTTCATAATGTTTTTGCTGTTGATCTTTTGTCTCTGTTAATCCTTGTGTTGTATGTCTATACTGTAAAGTAAAACTCTTTTATATCTTACAGTTGATTTCTCCTTTGACTTTTGAATTCCATTGCATTGAATGCTGATGCCTGGATAATGAAATATGGCTGGAAAATAATTTCATTAATGAGTTTCCCCAACTGTCCCATTAAAAGAGCAAATAATTAACCTGATGAAGACCATAATCAATGATGCCCACTATTAGCTATATTCAGAGAATATATGCATTAATTACTCAGGGAAAATACTGCTAGATAATTATGAATAAGGAAGAAAGAAATTTAGGGAAATTTCTAAGTCTGGAACTGCACAGAAATCGTCAACGAGAGAGAACAGATTTCGTCGACCTGGGAAAAAAGATCATCGAGTTGAGAAATCATGTTTGTCGACCTAGAAAGTTTGTTCTCAACCTAAGACCAAGTTCATCGACCTGAGATCAGCTAACTGCTTTCTTCTGTGAAAAGCTTCCCAATTCTGTGGTCCAAGTTCATCGAGCTGATGATTTTATTATCTTCGTTCGACCTGAGTTCAGAGAAAGTATTTCTGGACATATTATTTAAGTTGAACTGTCTATTTCGTCGACCTGAGCTCTCGAATATCGTCGAGCTCAAACGCAGAGAGTTTACTCTGAGTTCATCGAGCAGAGCACACGACTTTCGTCGAGCTGAGTTCGACAAACGTTGAACTAACTTCTTCTGAACATGATTTTCTTCTAAGTCTGAGTCTTCTGTTGTCTTCTGTTGGCTGTTCCATGTGTGGTTGATTCAGGGACTTAGCCTAAACTCTAGGACACAGACATGACCCTAGCTTTACATGGTGGTCAATCGTCCTAGTTTTGAACCTAGCCCAAATCCAACTAGGGATCCAACGCACTTGATTTCTTTGTTTTCCTTTGCAGGCGAACAATGGTGATTCCAGCAAGCTCTCTGGCGGCGATGAAGTTCGATATGGGATTCGACATCGATTTTGAATCCTTTGAACATTCATACCAGATCTTTTTGGACATATTGAAACTCTTTGAGGAACAGAATCTGAAGAACTTCATGACCAATAGAATCAAGATTACTGCGACGGAGATTAGAGAAAGGGTGTTCACTTCCACCACTATAGATGACGATACAATCACCGGGTCTATATCCGGCAATCAGATTTCTTTAACCCTCATCATATTATCTTAGATTTTCGGTTTGCTGAATGGTAATGAAGATATTGAGATGGATAACACTAAATATGATAAAATGCTGGTAAAAATGGGTCATACTGGATAAAGCCCTAATAAACTACTAAAGAAAAAATTATCTTCTGAGTATAAATTTTTGGCTGATGTTGTCAGGAAGGTTCTGTTGGGCAAACACACAGCGCATGACTACATTACCAGACACCAGTTCTTGGTGATATGTCCCTTAGTAAATCAAAAAGTAGTTAACTGGGGAAAACTGCTGTTTGATTTAATAAAGAAGAAAAATAATAAGAAAGAAGTCTGTTTTGGAAGAATTTTGCGAATATTCCTACAGGAAAAGGCATCTGAATCCTGTTCTCCCAGACCATATTCATCAATGCTTCCAAAAGGCCGACATGTGCCTTGTTTGGAAGGTGGGAAAGGACCATTTCTAAGCCATCTAGGGCTCCTCCTCTTCCAGGACTTCTGAGAGCACCAAGGTAGTGACAGCCACTCCTCCACCTCTAGAATATGTCCTTCCCTCCACCAGAATTCCTTCACCTCCTCGATCAGAACAACCATCCTCTTCTCCAGCTCATACTCCACCAATTCAATCTCCTCAATATCTACTCACACCAGTTCCAACACCAGTTCCATCTCAAGAACATACTACACCACCTCCATCTCCACCTCCTCATTCTCCACCTCATATTCATATATCTGAATCTCCATCTACCTCACAACCATCTTTCAATCTATTGTCTCCTCAACCATCTTCACATAATTCTCCAATTCAGGAACTCATCTCCTCACCCACAACCACAGTTCTCCATTCTACCACTGTAATTCCTTCAGTTGATATCCCTTCAGTCATCCACATTAGAATTCCATCTATTACTCCAGACTACACTCACACAGATTTCTCCAATGCATTCTCTGTGTGTTCAAATTGTGGACATCACTCTCCCTACTCCTCCTCTGCTCCTGAACGCCTATACCTAAATTTTTCTGATATAGCAAAAGATCTTCTTGCTTTTATTTCTCCCACTCTTGAGAAACATATAGCTATTGCTATTGCCCCTCTCTCTGCTTCCATCATCTCTCTCTCTTCCAGAATTGCTACCCTACCTTCTATCCCTTCTTCTGGAGGACTGGCTTCAGGACCCTCTAAACATAGTCAGGGGGAGATGTTCTGTGAAGAAGCTCCAGCTCTAGTTCCTCCTTGTACAGCAGCAGCAGCAGTAACAAATTCTGAGATTTCTGATGATTCAGCAGAAGTATCCCCTCCAGTAGAAATAATTGAATTATTTACAGATTATGATCCACACATGGCTGACACAGTTGTTGCAGAAATAAATACTATTAGTGATTATATCATAAATCCCACAGTTAATCTAGATTCTTTACTAGATTCATTCAATTCTATTTACAGAAATATTCTACCTAGTTTTTCTTATCAGCAGTCTAGGGCTATAGTCTCTTATACTTCTCCAATAAGTCCTGCAATTGCTAAGCAACTCAAGGCTAGTTTTGCAGCTCCAGTGTTCACAGAAGAACATATGATTGAGAATGTTCTTGAACCAATATCAGCCACTAAGTCTATTTCTCCTCCAAAGGCTATCTCTCCTCCTACTTATAAGATGGATGATAGTCCTTTACCCAACTTGGATGAAATTATTCTGGAAGATATAGAAGAAGAGAATAAGACAGTTACTGAAAGCATTATAGAGATAGATATTCCAGTACAGCTTCAAGCTGAAAAACTAATATCCAAAGATGTTCTGAAAGCAATTGATGACTTGTATACAAATCCTCAAGGATCATCTGATGAAGATGATTATGATGATTCTGATGAATCTGACAGTTCTAAGGCTAAGAAGAATGTTGTTAAGAAAAGGAAAGCTATTCCTAAAGCTGCACCTAAGATAAATCTCACCAATGATACTCCCTACTACATACTGCAGAATATCACTCCTTACCCAGGGATGCCCTCATGGATGTGGCTATCCAAAAATAAGAAAAAAACCAAGAAAAAGAGCAGAAGGTACTCTCCTCCTCCTCCTTCCCAAAGTAACTGGAGAGGTCCTCCTCCTCCTCCAGCTGTAGGTGCATCAGGAAATATCTCTCAAAGATCCACCTCTTATACTCAAACTTATCAAAGACAACATGATATATCTTCATGATTTCATGGAAGCAGTCAGCATAGTCATATAATAGCAACAAAAAGTATCAGAAATTGATAAAGCTGAAAAAGATGACAGTCCAAAAAGGCCAGAATCACCACCATTTCCTTCTGTAGATCCTGAACAAGAAACCAATACAAGAATGACCAGATTTCAAGAACTTGTTGGACTCTCCCTCATTAATAAAGATAAAAAGGAAGGCAAGGATCCATCACAGTACACTACCATGTCTTCCTACAGGAGAGAAGAACTGAAAAGGTATGATAACGCTAATAAGTTTTTTAATGTAGATGATTACATAAATTTGCATCCAGAAGCTGTAGTTCCCAGAGCAACTTCACTCAATATAATTGGAGCGGTTGACATGACAATGTCTAGAAGAGAAGCAGCCAATCCCAACAGAGAAATTAAATTCAGACAGCCCTCTAAGCAAACTAACAAAGCTGATAGAGAAAAGCAAAAGAATGACAAATGAATATTTTGTTTAGTTTGTCATTTTATGAACTCTAATTGTTAAATCATGAAGCATCTATGTACATATCTCCTGATTGTTTTAATTTTTTGCTAGATAATTTATTTTGCTTTGTAATCATTTTCTGTTGTTTTTATTAGTGACCTCACCCAAATAGGGGGAGATTGTTGGATCCCTAGTTTGGATTTGGGCTAGGTTCACTAACTAGGATAAGTTTTTGACCCATATTATATAGCTACGGTAAAGTCTTTGTGTCCTAGAGTTTAGGCTAAGTCATTAGGTTCAACATTCATGGACCAGCCAGCAGAAGACTTCAAGAGACTTAAGACTTAGAAGAATTCAAGTTCAAAATTATCAGTTCGAAATTCTTCGAACACAGCTCGACAATCGTCAATCGTAGATCAACGAACTCAGAATTCATTATCTGAGTTGAGCTCGACGATATTCGAGCTCAGGTCGATGAAGTCTGGTGTTCAGCTTCAACAGAATCTTTCCAGATTATTTTCACTGAACTCAACTTAATGAAGACAGATTCTGTGCTCGATGAACTTGGACCGCAGAATTGGCAAGCTATTTCCAAAATGCAGTTCACTGAGCTCAAGTCGATGAATAGGATTTCTCAGCTCGGCGAACTTGGATCTCCGGTCGATGAAATCTATTCAGATCTCAATGATTTCTGTCCAACGCTAGACTTAGAATTTTTCCTTAGTTTCTGTCCTTATTCCACATATTATTTAGCAATAATTTCCTGAGTAATTAATGCATATATTCCCCTAAATATAGCCTTTATGACAGCATTAATTATGGTCTTCATCAGGGTTAATTACTTTCTTAATTTATTGGGACAGCTAATTGCCTGGATAATGAAATACGGCTTGAGAATATTGTCCAACCTTCCAAACAAGGCACAGAAAATAAAACAGTATTCAATGCTTGGTATTCAAAATTCAAAGGACAATTTCGACACAGAATATAAAAAAGAGATTTTTTTTCTTTTCTGTCGACAAGCATACACAAAACAAGAAATAATACAGTGAATACAGAAACATTCAGAACTATTCTCTGTGCAGAAATCAACCAGTTTTCTCCTTGCACTTACTGAAGATTGACGAAGGACAACAGATAAAGATCAAGAGTCTTCTTAAACTTCTTCTCCAGGAACATTCAAGGACAACAACATTCAATCAGTCAGAAAGTTCCTAGACATAATTTCAAGACAAGGCTGAAGACCAACATCCTGAGCAAGGCTCCAAGTGATTTCAGAAGGAGCCCTTGACAACAACAATCCACTAATCTTCTTTGTTGATTAGAGAAAGAGAAGACACTATCAAATCTCTCACCTCCTCTTATACAAAGTGTTTATTAACTCCCTTCAAAAGTTTATTCTTGGTTTTGGGGCACCTGATCAAAATCCTAAAATAGATCCCTACCAGGGTTGTGAGATCTCCCTGGAAATAGATCTTGTGGTGGCAGTAACTTGATCAAAAACCTGCTAGTGGATCCCTACCAGGGTGCTAGAAGAGTGTATTTACCCAGGTTGGGGAACCACTATAAACGTTTGTGTCGTCTGGTTGCATATTTTCTTTCTGTTCTTTCTTTGCTTTGATATATTGTTGTGTTGTGATAGAGTTGATTAGCTTACTGTTTTTCTATCTATATTACTACTATAGTATCACCTATTTTATTACTCTGATATAAACTAAAATAGCCAAAAGTTTTAATTACTCTATTCACCCCCCCTATACAGTAAATTAGATCTACCTCCTTTCTTACACGCACTATTCTCCATCTTTTCGAAGTTCTGTCTGGGGCAATCGCATGATCATTGGACATAGTGTGCACGACCTCTGGTCGTGCGCCACTGATCGTGCGCTCTGTTTTCTACTACAGTATTTAAACTCATGCTCCGCAAATTAGGGCATCATCACTTTCATTTTCCGCCTCGCTGCTGCGCACGAAGCGCCGTTTCTCATCCCCACAAGTCCTCTACTCATCTCCACCCTCCAGGAAGCTTTGTCCGGCTATCCAAAGACATCTTCAATCATTTGGAGAGTTTCTAGCCACCAGCAGTGTGCAACAGAGATCTTCCAGTACATCTTATTTGGGAAAAAGGGAGAAAATCTTGAAGGAAAGGGAAGAAGACAGAGGAATACAAGTGGATTGACAACCCATTTGCCTCCGGATGCAACCACGGTTAGAGTCGTGAAGTGGTCTAACAACCCACCACTCTGGCAAAGAACTATGGCTACGCTTTCCCCCTTTCGGTTTATTCTACCTCATCTCCATAGTAGATTGTACTCTAAAGCTTGTAATGAACCTTAACTTGCTTTTATTTATCTATGAATGAAGTCTGCTTGGGTTAATTACATCCTATTTTGCTAGTTGTGATGCACTCTCCTCCATTCACATCCACTCCACTTGCGCACTAGAACCACACTAGCAACAACTAGCGTTGGTCGTTGAAGAGGTGATTGCGACCCTCACTCTCTGCATGTGTGTTCACTCCATCCGCTTTCTCTCCGTCCATCCGCCTCACGAAGCACGGCATAGCGGCTACACTAGTTCCATCCACCAAGCGAAGCGGTGCATACGACCGGCATTAGCTGAAGGATGGTAAGAGCTTTACCACCTGATGGGATAGATCTGTTTAACTCTAGAGGAGGGTTAATAGAGTATTTTAAAAACTTAATTTGTTTTTATAGTGGAATTAAAATAGTGATAAATATATCTTAAGAGAGTGTAGGAAAGAAAAACTAACTACCACAGCACACAACACACAGCAATAAGAAAATAGAAAGCAATCCAGACGACACAAGTAATTTATAGTGGTTCCCCTAAAATTGGGTACATCCACTCTTCTACCACCCTAGTAGGAATCCACTACAGGTTTTTGATCAGTTGCCCTGCCATCAACAGGTTTTTGCTCAAGTACCATGTCACCATAAGATCTATTTGAAGGGAGATCTCACAAACCGTTAGGATTTTGTTCAGGTGCCCAAAAACCAAGCTAAGTCTTTTGATAAGGAGGCTTAAGAACCAGGTTATTAACTTTTGAAGGGAGTTAAAACCCTGTGTACAATGGGAACAAGAAGGTTGATGTTGTCTTCACTTTCTCAAAAGCAACTGAGAAGACTAGTGGATTGCTTGATGATTTCAAAGCTCCCCCTAAGATGATGATTGTTCAGGAAAGGTTGGAAGCTTTGCAGTTTGTAGGCCTTCAGCGATGATCTCCAGAAGCTTTCAGACTGATTGTATTTTGTTGTCTCTTGAAAGCACTAAAGAGTTGCAAATGGTGAAGACTTTGAGTATGTACACTGAATTTTCTTTCTTGTCTGTCTGCCTTGTACAAAACCTTCTGTCTATTCTCTTACTTATTCCTCTATTTTATAAATGTTCTTCTGAAAATAGTCCTTTTATATTCCTGCAGAAATTCTATCTCTGAATTTGAATTCTTCTACATGATTAATTGCTGAAATATTAGAACTTGGACAAACGGCTAGAAGGGCAATAAATCAATTCCTTAACTGTCCCTGTTATTAAGCTGAATATTAACTCTTTAAATCCAGTAATTAATGCTTCCAATGAATGACTATATTCATAAGAATATATGCAATTAATTACTCAGAGTAATATAGGCAGTAATATATCATATAAGCCTTGGTCTATCAAGAAATTAACTACAGAGAAGTGAAATAAGGAACTGACATAAATCGTCAAGCTCAGAACAAATTTCGTCGACCTGAACTCCAAGTTCGTCGAGCTGCGAAATCATCTTCGTCGAGCAAGAATAGAGAAATTTGATCTGGAAGAAAAAGCTATCAAAACTGGGCTCTAAGTTCATCGACTAGAGATTGAAGTTCGTCGAGCTGAGAACTTGAGAGAAGAGAGAAGATCGTTGAACTGAGCTCTAAGTTCATCGAGCTCAACACAGTGTAGGGACTCTGAGTTCGTCGAGCTGTGATCGACGATCGTCGAGCTGAGTTCGAAGAATTTCAAACAGATTCTTTGAACACTTCAAACAGATTCTCTGAATAAGCTGTCAAAGCTGGGCTCTTGGAACAACGTCTTCTGGATGTAGAGACATATAAGCATCTGTATTAAAGAAATTATGTACCTGATACTATTCTAGCTCCTTCTTTCTGTAGGAGGACATAGTGGTAAACTTTGAGGAGTCTTGTCCTTCTTCTTTAGCTTTTCTTATTTGTGAAAGAGCTACCAGTTCTTGAAATCTGGCCATCCTAAAGTTTGGCTTCATTTCTAGATCACAAACAAGAGAAATAGGCCTTTCAGGAGATGCATTGTCAGGTTGATTATCTTCAGATACTTTTTGTTGCTTGTTGTGCCTCTAGTACTGTTGTTTCTGCTGCTGCTTGAAGATTATTGTTGTTGTCTGCTGCTAGAAGACCTGTACTGATGAGAAGATGTACTTCTTTGAACTTGATAAAAGCTTCCAGAGGATCCTGCTGTAGGAGGAGGAGGAGGAGGACCTCTACTGAATTTTGGAGGAGAGTATCTCCTACTCTTCTTCCTAGCTTTTTGTTCATTTTTGGAATACCTCATCTAGTTTGGAGTATCTAGAGTGAGTGTTATGTTGTGCAGGATGTAATATGGGATATCAGCAGAGGGGTTTGGCTTGGGAACATCCTTTGGAGGATCAGATTTTGCAGGAGCCTTTCTCTTCTTTAAATTGTTGTTATCTGAGTCATCTAACTCAATTCCATCATCATCTTCTTGAGAAGAAAGTTCAGGATTGTCATAGAGATCATCTAGCTACTTTAGCAAGTCAGTTGAGATTCCAGGAATCTGTGGTTGTGCAATTCTTATAGGCTCTGCAGTGATGTCTGTAGTTATCTGAATATTTCCTACTTCTTCCATGTCAGCAAACATCATGTCATCCAGATTTGGAATAGGAGACTCACACCAGCCAAAGGTTGGTGGAGAGAATGCTTTGTGCACAAAAACTGGTTCACTAACAGCAAAACTATCTGAAATTTCAGAAATTACAAAATGTGCATTTAGTTAATCCACAACCTCAGGACTTATAGGAGCAGTCTAAGCTACAATAGCTTTGGAGTATTGTATATCAAAATTAGGTAGAATATTTCTGTACACTAAATCAAAAGAATGTAGTAAAGAGTCTAAATTGACTGTGGGATTTAAAAAGAAATCACCAACAGTGATTATTTTTGCTATTGCATCAGCCATACTGTATTAGAATCAATTAAATCTATTATGTCTGCTGGAGGGGCTGCATCTGCTGAATCATCTGACATATCAGAATCTATTGCTGCTGCCACTGCAGGGGGAAGAACTGGAGCTTCTTCACAGAACATCTCCCCCTGGATAGGTTCAGTGGGTCCTGAAGGCAGTCCTCTAGAAGAAGATACATAAGAGAGAGCAGCAATCCTGTTGGAGAGAGAGATGATGGAAGCAGTGAGAGGAGCAATTGCATTTGCTATAAGTTGCTCAAGAGTAGGTGAGATGAAAGTAAGAAGATCTTTTGCTATATCAGAGAAGTTGAGGTAAAGGGGTTCAGGAGTAGAGGAGGAGTAAGGAGTGTGATGTCCATAATTTGAACATACAGAGAAAGCTTGAGAGAAGTCTGTCAGTTATCTAGATTAGTATTCTTTTTTTAAAAAATGAACCACTTGGTCCTGTTATGTATGATGCATTTCTTTTTATTGTGCATTCAATTTTCTTATTTTGCGTGGGATCTCTAATTCACAGGTGCTGGAAATTTTGAATCGCAGCAGAGCAGCCACTATCGAACAACCATGCATCACGACGGGTATGCTTAGTTTTGAGCATAGGTACTTCTTACCCCTAACTCTTTATATTATTTGGAATGTTTAGTTTTATTAGTGTTGCATTCAAGTCTAGGGGAGAGCATGCATGTGTTCATTACACGAGCATGCATTTTATAGCATACCAGTTGTTATTTATTTATTTCAAAATCACTGTAGCACATACTGAATCACCCACTTGAGCGCGATCTTATTCACGCGCGCGACTCGACTCAAATGCATTGCTCGTGTGTACACTTTAAAATAGTTGTGTCGGCTTAGGATTTTAGGATAGTGTAGTGTGAAACTCGTGCATTCCTCCTAATCGAGTACTCATGGTCTGTGTAGAAGTAGTATAGTTTTAAATTCTTTATGCTTGTAGATTTATACTTTTTTGCAGATGTAAATATTGTTTGTACTACTCAAAAATATTGAATCTGAGGAAATCGAATGGTAGTGTAGGGATGTATGTAGCCGTCACTAGACTCGTTTTTCTCTTGTCGGTAGGAAGGATCATCTTTCTCGGTGGCTAAGAACTTGCCCCAAGCTACTCTCAAAGCATTGGTGCATGGTTAATCAAGCGTGAGCGTGATGTAGGCCATCAATTTGGCTAGTTTGAGCCATGTTTACCTTGTCTTTGGGTGCAAACCGTTGCAAACCAAGTTTGTGCCTACCCCTCCTTTGATTTAGCTCCACCTTCATTGACCAAAGCCTAAAGACAATCCTCCTATCACAACCAAATCTCTGTGCGCCGGTGAATTTAATATTTTGACAAGGTGTGATGTATGGAATTCTTGTGATGTGGTAGATGAATACAAGATAGTTTACATGCTAAACAATTTGGGGATTACAAAAGAAAAAAATAAAAAGATGAGAATTGAAAGAGAAAATCTAAAAAGAATTACAAAGAGAAATGGAATCCCCATCTAGTTTATCATGATATTGGTCGGGTTAGGCCGTGTAGACAACCAATTTTCAAGCTAAGTCTGGGGGTGTGTCACACGTGCAATTCTGAGGGGCTGTACTGGTTAGCTTGTTGTTTGATTGCTTGGATTGCGTGTAGCCTCCATGTTTATCTTTGACTACCAAACCTTAGCCTAAGCCCCATGATTATCCTAAAGTCCTATGGATTCATGCTTGACGAGCTAGTACCATGGAGAGAGTGTGAATGGGAAAGCGTATGTCCCCGACATTGATGGATTTCTTTGGAAGTGATCCTAAGACCCGCTGTTTGGCAAAGCTCACCTGAGTGGCCTGTCTACTTTCTTCCTATATATGACCAAACGATTCTCCTGAATTCCAATTTTGAGTAGATACAATATTTATTTACACCTGTCGAAAATTATAAATTCTGTAGTATAATTAAAAAGTTTATCTATTCTATTTCTGTGCCCATGATATATTTGATTTCTCTCATTACTGTATTTGGAAATTACTAAGCCAGCTAACTATTTTCTAGTCTATGGAGTGATGGTTTGCTCGGGAAGAGCAAATGTTTAAATCTGGGGGTGTGATGAGTCCAAGTTATATACATATTTTTGGACTCATCCGGGCTAGTTTTTTCATTGATGCACTACACTTTAGAGCCTAATTGTTCATATTGTTATTATGTCCATTTCATGTTAAGTGCATTTTTGGCCCGTTTTCAGAGTGATTCCGTATTTTTTATACTTTTTCCCTACTTGGTGTTTTTCTGTGTCTAGAGAATGTGGAATGCCCATTTCGGTGGCTCTTCTATTTTTTCTGCAGGTACAAGGGCCGCGTGTGTGTTCTGGGATTGTTTGGGAAGGTTTTCAGCCCAAGGGCCACTGATCGTGCATTTTTACACTCGCACGATCAGTGGACTCCTTAGCGCACGACCGCTGGTCGTGCGATGTCTGTTCATCGAACGCCAAATGGTACAGAAATACTGCGCACGATCATTGGATCTATAGGGCATGACCATTGGTTTTGGGCCACTTATCGTGCACACTATTCTCCATCTTTTCCATGTTCTGTCTGGGGCAATCACATGATCATTGGACAAAGTGTGCACGACCTCTGGTTGTGCACCACTGATCGTGCGCTTTGTTTTTCTTCTGCAGTATTTAAAACCGTGCTCCGCAAATTAGGGAATCAACACTTTCATTTTCCACTCCGCTGCTGCGCATGAAGCACAGTTTCTCATCCCCGCAGGTCCTCCACTCATCTACACCCTCCGGGAAGCATTCTCTGGCGATCTGAAGTCATCTTCAACCATTTGGAGAGTTTTCGGCCACCAACAGTGTGCAACAGAGATCTTCTGATACAACTCATTTGGGCAAAAGAGAGAAAAGCTTGAAGGAAAGGGAAGAAGACGGTGGAAGTCAAGTGGATTGACAACCCATTTGCCTTCGGACTCAACCACGGTCCGAGTCGTGACGTGGAGTGACAACCCACCACTCCGGCCAAGAACTACAGCTAGGCTTTCCCCCTTTCGGTTTATTGTACCTCTTCTCCATAGTAGATTGTACTCTAAAGCTTGTAATGAACTTTAACTTGCTTTTATTTGTCTATGAATGAAGTTTTCTTGGGTTAATTATATCCTCTTTTGTTAGATGTGATGCACTCGCCTCCATTCACATCCACTCCACTCACGCACTAGAACCACTCTAGCAAAGGCTAGTGTTGGTGGTTGAAGAGGTGATTGCGACCCTCACTCTCTGCGCGTGTGTTCACTCCATCAGCTTGCTCTCCGTCCATCCGCCTCACGAAGCACGGCATAGCGATCTGAACTAGTTCCATCCACCAAGCAAAGCGGTTCTTACGACCCGCATTAGTTCTTTTTTTTGTTTTGTTAACAATAGGAATCAAAAACCAACCCTCTTTGTTGTTTCATTCAACTCTTAGTAACAATCTTTCTACGACGCTATCACGTACCCAACCTGCATTCCCTCGAGATCGATATTCGTGGAAGCTATTCCCAAAATTATTACTGGATAGCTACCGGTGCACTTGCCGATGCATCACTACCGCACGGCGGTAACTCACATAGATAGAAGTTCAAGAAAACATTACCCAGATTTCAATAAATTTTGCAGCACGAATAAGCAATGAGATCCAAAACATCCAATTCTAGTTGAAGTAAGGAAAAACAAGCATCAGGATGGGGTTTTGTGAATATATCTGCAAGCTGATCGTCAGTGCCAATGAAGCTCACTTTCACGTTTTCTTTCATAATGTGATCCCAAATAAATTGATGTAATAGTCATGTCGTTAAAAAAATATAAGCATGCTCAAGACAAAAAAAAACAACCTAAATAATATGTTAACACCCTAGGCCCGTACTAAGTAATGGATGGGCATGAGGAGCAGAAAAAATTACTGTAGATTGGGGTGTTAATCCCAAATGCATACAAAAGAACCCACTAAACAAACATTCTCACCCCCACCGCCACTCTTGGACCTACTGGAACCCTCCCCTGTTAATGATAATACAGGTTTATATGTGAGCGTCTCTAATGCATACAACCCTACGCCCCCACTATTGTGAGACACTCATAGTAGATCTTAAGTTTTCGTTCATATTAAATGAGAAATAGTGGAAAACAGCAACAATAAAGCAATTAGTAGCAATTATAGTAAATTATAAAAAAATACAATTATGCAACTACCGAGAGTAGGGTTACAGTACCGCGGTAGCCCGATTTATTAGACTCGGACCTAGGAAAACCACTCACAATTCACCTTTTCATTTTCCTCCCGATTTAAGAGCTTCCAGCGGTGCTTTCCTCAGTAGAAGGTACGAGTCATTTCTCTTCTCTCCTATTACAATTTATGTTGAGATTAGGATCTTGTTTATATAAAATTTGTATGTTAGGGCAAGATCCATGGTTGTTTCAAAGTATTTAGAGTTAGGGTTGTAGTTTTTCTTTATGGATCTAGGGTTGAACCTTTGGATCTAAGCTATATATAACCTTTGAAACAAAAAACCAAAGAAAGAAATTGTAAATGAAATAAGAAATACTTATACTATCCATGGTGTAATCTATCCTTATCCTCTTCAATAAGCCCACTATGCTTCCTGATAACGGTTTCAAAAACTTGATTGTTAAACAACAACTATTGTTATTTAGGTGAATTAATGTTGGTAGTGCACTAGTTGAAATAATATAAAGCGATGAATAATCAACAAGTAAAGAATCATGTAGAGAATGAAGATATGAGAACATCCCATGCCTTGAGATATCCAAGCAAATAATTAATTTAAGATTTTTGAATTCAACAAATATATTTTAAATAACTAAATCAAACAAACATTAACATTGAAAGAGTAAAACGACACCATTCCACCATAGTACATGTAACACCCCCATCTGTCATGTAGGATATAATAGAGGGTCCGGTCGGGGCCCCATACTATATTCCACGTATAGTCAGTGGAGTTACGCATTGAAACCAAATCATTAACGCATCCTAACTCAGAGTTGTATTTTAGCAAAAGCATTTAAAATTACTTAGAACCCAACACAGGAATGCCCACAAACAAAATCATAGGAATGATATATAAAATACACAAATTGTTTTGGCCTTAAGGCCTTATAACATTTCCTTCACAAAAGTTTTACATACATCAGCACATAGTCCGGCCACACATAATAATAAGTAAACACTTCGCTTGGCCTTTGAGGGCTGGCATAGTATAAAGGGGCTTCAGCCCGCTACTTCCCGCTTGACACTCCAGCACCTGCATAGGGACAATCAATAATGGTGTTGCAAATAAGGTAATAGTCAGCTTTAGCCGACCAATTTATAACGACCCAACCCCTCATTTGGGGCGGCGGTGCTCCTTCATTGCAAGCACACATCATGTATATATATTGGCATAAGAAAATGTAATTTATGCACCATTCATCATAGACATTGGCGCGTACAGCCACACACCCCATGCACGCAGGGCACATTTTTGGTGTACTGGATTCCTAGTCCAACCACGATACTCAGTGTTGGTTCGACATTTGAGCATTACTTGTCTTTCCGACACATAGCCAAAGACTTTCTCCTATTCTACGACTTAGTCAAAGACGCTCTATTACCTTTAGATACATGCCAGTGACTTAATCCAAGTCGATCTCCAAAAGGCTGGTATAATTCTACCAAGATAGTTGCTCAAGTCATCGTGCCCACCGACATGACCCCAGTTAGTTTCCCCTTGCCCGTTCATACATACATAACCATATTATGTTCCAAGGCTGGCACTAACGACCACCACAGTTGGGCACTCTAAGCACAAAGCTCAACATATTGGCCCCTAGTCCCCAAGAGTCAGGCCTCACAAACTTAGCTCTGTGGGAACAACCGCTAGTGGTTGGACTACCGCCTGGCGGTATCTGACAGAACTACAATCCTGCCCCAAAATTTGGGTGTTTTCCTAGAGCACGCCTCAGTACTACCTGCCGCAAGATACACCCCCCAAAACTTTATAAAACTAAATGTTTACCCACTGAGTCTTCTCCGACACACAAATCAATCATCACCAATCCAGACCAACCTGTCTAGACGTGCTTCACATAGCATGCCAATATCCATACTTTGATTCCAAAGTCAAAATGCAAATTCGATTGGGGATACAACTAATCAACCTGTCGGATGAGTTTCCTCAACTATTTCATGGATTATCTTCCCTAATATGGCAAAAAAGGACTAAAATGTCCGTTTAAAGAGGAGAATTGTTACCCTTGTCGACCGTTTTGGAGCCATGAACAAGAACTTGATCCGGATGGAAAGGTCTGTTGCACTTTCCTCTCCATGGATCTATCCTCGTCTTGCTACTCCAATCACAAGAATGCTTCCAAACTCTTCTCAAATGACTGGTTCCAAATTCTCATTCCCCTTCTCCTTCTCCTTCTCAATTCTTTTCTCAAAACATAAGAGAGAGTGTGTAAGGAATAGAATGAGAAGTTTTACCTCCTCTCAGACACTTAGCAATCCAGGCTTTACCCGCAGCCACAAGATTTCCACCTTCTAAAGAGTGGATAACCAAGATTCACTTGAGCTCGCAATTTAAATAGCTAATATCGTATGGTAACTTGCTACCGCTGTGTGGTATCTTAGGCAATGGCATTGATATCATCCAACACTGATCTGCTGCTCAACGACAGCCTCAACACCAGTTGACACGTGGCACCCCTACCGCCAGTAGTACATCTACCGCCACTTGGTAAGTTCCAGTGACAATGATTGAATTAAATCGGATGGATACCTATAGTGCCAGCTCTACCTCCTTACGGTAACTTCTAGTGACCAACTTCCAATTATTTTTCAGGAAATTTGGGGCATTATAAATCTCCCTTCCTTTAAGAAATTTCATCCCGAAATTACACTTAACAGGAAATAACACAGAAGTACCAAACAAATATAATGTACCTCAACAGAATAGCTCAGTGAACTTATCTTGCATGTCCTATTCATGCTCCCATGATAGCTCCTTGTCCAAACAGACATGAAGAAATCAGAAATTGGAATAACAGAAATTTTTATTATCCAAAAAGGTGTATATTACAAAGGTATAACTTCTCTTTTATAGAATGGAGGAGATGGGAGAGATTATAATTAAGTAATATGTGACTAAATAATTACAGGTGTAAGCGGTTAAACATAAAAACAAGTCGAACATGCCATGCAATTACACGAATAGGCTAACCGCCCGACAAGCACCAGAAGGAGAGGACAAGCCTCCATGGGAGACCGCCAGACCCCCCGATCACCAAGTTGCCTGAGACAAACAGTTAGATCGCCCAGACACCAATAGCAACAGTCCGACCACCAAATATTGGAGAGAAACCGACAGACCGCACGGTCTCTAATCCACCAGAGTTAGACCTCCAGACCCCCGGTCTCCATACAACAACACTCCCCCTCAAGCTGGAGCATATATATCGATCATGACCAGCTTGTCGCAAAGTTGAAGAAAGGAGGTGGACACCGGCTTGGTGAAAATATCAGTCAACTCTTTATCGGAGGTGACGAACGGAGTACAAATTTGTTCCTTCAAAATATCTTCCCAAATAAAGTGGTAGTCGACTTCAATGTGCTTTGTTCTGTCATGAAAGAAATGATTTTTGGAGATATATATAGCAGACTTGTTGTCACAAGATATAGGTAGAGGATGGTTGTAGACCTCTCCTAAGTCAAGCATGAGAGCCCGTAACCACTTCAATTCACATGTGCTCGATGTCATACTTCGATATTCTGCTTATGTGCTAGACCTAGAGACGACAGACTGTTGCTTGCTCTTCCAGCTCACAAGATTTCGCCCCACAAAGGTGTAAAAGCCCAATGTTGACTTGCGGTCTCCTTTGTCATCAGCATAGCTCGAATCTAAGCACGCTTCAACCCTCAAATGACCATTCTTTTGAAAGAGTAGTCCTTTCCCAAGTACGGTTTTAACATACTCCAATATCCTCAGGGCAGACTGTAGATGACACTTCCTAGGAGCAAGCATGAATTGGCTAACCATTCCTACAACATAGGCGATGTCCGGTCTGGTCATCGTGAGATATAAAAGTTTACTAACCAGACGTCTGTACCTCGTAACATCTGAAAGAAGAGGAGAGTCATCCGTCCATGTTTTATCTTTTTCAGTCACCATGGGTCATCGGGTAGGTTTAGCCCCGTCAACGCTGGCTCTTTTAGCAAATCAAAAGCATACTTGCGTTGGGAGAGGACAAACAAATTGGGCTTCTTAGAGATTTCTATCCCCAGAAATATTTTGGAGGGCCCATATCCTTTTTGATCATGTGTTGGCGAAGATGCTTCTTTGTCAAGGTTATCCCAGCCTTGTCATCTCTAGTGAGAAGAATATCACCCACATATACCGCAAGCACCACCAGACCCAGGGAGGTTTTGCGAATAAATAAAGAGTGATCGGCAGACTTCTCGTAAAACTCACGGGCGCCACAATCTCGTTGAACTTGTCAAACCAAGCCTGAGGGTTTTGCTTTAAGCCATAGATAGCCTTCTTTAGCCGGCATACCTGTGTCTCCCCCTGAGTAATATACCCTGTAGGGTGCTCCATGTAGATGTCCTCCTAAAGATCCCCATATAGAACAGCCAAAACCGTGGTGAAAGGTCCAAAATCGTGGCTAAAACCTTTTAGCCACGGCCTACCCAAGGCAAATAGGCGTGGGCAATGTGAGTGTTGCTAATAGTATTAGCCACACTTAATCCGTGGCAAATAAGTTTTAACCACGAATATTAGCCACAAATTAAAATCGTGGCTAAAGGGCCTATTTTCAGCAATTATTAGCCACGGTTCAATTGTCGTGGCTAAAAGTACCTTCTTTGCCACGGTTCATTTGTCGTGGCTAAAGGGCCAGCAACAAACGATAATTCCTCACATAAAAACGATTCCGCTGGCGCCGTCCGCCGCCCTCCGCCGCCGCCCGCGAGCTCGCCCGCGAGCTCAGCTTAATTCAAACATTCATTGCAGAATGGGAAATATAAACCTAAAATTGATGTTTTAATTGGCGGTGTGGGACCAAAAATACCTCCTTTTTGCCACGAATTAGGCTTTCATGGCTAATACTAGTTTATTAGGCACAAAATAGGCAAACCGTAACAAAAACCTTTTTATTAGCCACGAATTAGTCATCAGTGGCTAATACTAACTTATTAGCCACGAAATAGGTATTGTGGCTAATACTTCATTATTAGCCACGGTTTTTCCCCGTGGCAAAATAAACCGTGGCTAAAGGTCATTTTTCTAGTAGTGGGCGTTCTTAACATCCAGTTGAGAAATGAGCCAATCCCTGGTGATATCTATATAAAGCAGGACCCTGATAGTGCTGAGATGAGCAATTAGAGAGAAGGTGTCAAAATAGTCAACTTTATAAGTCCGAGTAAACCTTTTGGCAACAAGACGGGCCTTGTAATGATCCACACTATCGTCCGGTCAGAATTTCACCACAAAGACCCAACAACATCCAACGACATCTGTGACGAAGGGAGGAGGACAAAGGGTCCATATACCCCATTCAGTGAAAGTTGCAATCTCCTCATCCATGGTAGCCTTCCAATGAGGAATAGTAAGGGCCTATTGGTAGGAACGGGGGGGGTGGCAGTGGACGAGATAGCCAGTGCAAAAGCTCTACGAGAAGGGGTTAGACGATCATAGGAAACAACAACAGCAAGCGGGTGCTGGGTACATGCTCGAACCCCTTTGAGAAGTGCAATGGGAAGATCCAGTCAGCGGGTTCCTTAGCATCCGGAGCATCCGTGGTGGAGAGAGCTGGCCCTGGAGTAGAGAGTGATGACAGCGGAGAAGAGGGATATAGCGGAGGTGAAGAGAGAGGAGTAGACGACAGAGACGGTGTAGGTGGAAAAACCTTGGTAGGTGTAGATGTGTTGGAGGGAACTGTAGGAGAATCAGAAGCCACAGGAAGAGGAGAGGAGTTGTCAGAGAAATAGGGAGCATTCTCGAAGAAGTTAACATCGGCGGAGACGAACTGCTTCCGTAGAAAGACACAACTAGTCAAAATAACAGCCTTTCTGAGTGTTAAAGTACCCCCAGAAAGACACATTTGGTGGAGCGAGGGGAGAGTTTGTCACGGGTGGCGGAGCGAGTGTGCACAAAAGTTGTGCACCAAAAGATACGTAGAGGGAGAGGAAAAGGATCCTTGCCCAAAAAGAGAATGGAGAATGTGGTTTGACCGTGGAGAACTGTGGAGGGAATGTGATTGATGAGATAGCAGGAAATGAGAACCGCATAGCCCTAATAGGAGCGAGGGACATGCATCTGCATCAGTAGAGTGCGAGCGACATCAAGGAGGTAATGGTTTTTGTGTTCTGCCACTACATTTTGTTGGGAGGAATAGACACAACTAGTTTGATGAACAATCCCATTTTGCATACAAAAGGATGAAAAAGCTTGACTAATATACTCCTTAGCATTATCAGAGCGTAAGATTTTAATTGAAACACCAAACTGATTTTGAATTAAATGATAAAAGGATGTCCATACATCGAATAATTCAGAGCGATCTCGTAAGAGATACACCCAAGTACATCTAGAAAAGTCATCGATGAAGGTTACAAAATACGAACTACCCCGACTAATGGTGAGGGTAGGAGCAGGACCCCAGATATCAGAATGAATGATATCAAACGGACGTGTAGAGACACAAACTTGCTTCGGCGGGAAGGAGGAATGGTGATGCATGCCAAGCTGGCAGGCATCACAGTTGAGAGAGGAACTGTGCGGATGGAGGTGGGGCAGAAGCTGACGAAGAAGTCGTGGAGGAGGATGACCATGGTGGAGATGCCACTATAGAAGATCTGTAGAGGAGGAGAAGGCAGATAGAGCAAAAACGTTGTCGAGGAAGTAGAGGACGCCACTCTCAATCCCAGTAACAATCATCCTTTTGGAGCTCGGATCCTGAAAAGAACAAGAAGTTGGAGTGAATGTGACGGATCACTGAAGTTGCATGCATAAAGAGGTAACCGAAAACAAATTGCATGCAAATTTGGTTACATAGAGAGTGTCTGCCAAGCGAAGAGACGGAGTGATATGGACCACTCCCGTCACATGGACCAGGGTGGGAGAGCCATCTGCAACAAGGACCGAGGGAAACCGATGATGTCTTTCTAGGTGAGAAAAGCACTGAGGATTGCCCGTCATGTGATTATTCGTACCAGAGTCAATTATCCATTTACCTTAAGTGACCACGTGGGCACTACCTAATGACGTAACCACCGAGGTGGACGGCTTTGAGGAGGAGGTGGAAGAGTCACCAGAGGGGTGAAGATATGGACGTTTCATCCAACAGCGATCCACGAGATTCCCAGTGCGGCCATAATGAGAGTAGAGGAAGAGGGAGGGGCCACGCCCATCAGAATGGTGGTTACAACTACCAGAGCCACTCCGTTGAGTCTGGTGAGCATAGTTATTCGGAGGAGAAGGAGAGGACAGAAGAGGATGCTGAAGTAGAGAGGTAACTACTGCAATGCATGCAGCAGTAGCATCCAAGGTTGGAGAGTCCACCTCGCCCAAGATTTGCTGGTCGATCATGTCAGAGGACTCAGGAAGTCGCAAAAGATTGCACACAACCAGATGTTCTTGGAAGGGCTTGTATTGTTCAGCCAAAATCCACAGAGAAGGGGGTGATTCTGAAGAATCTTAGTCGCAGAGCCTGAACCTGTTTATAAGCAGCAGTAGGAGACATGGAAGGACGGGCAAAGAGGTCTGCATACAAATTATAGATGTGGGACGTCTGATCCCCCTTTGAGTATAGAGCAGTAAGATGAAGCCAAGCCTTCTTGACCGTCTCACATGAAGGATGACGGGAATACATTCCTCCGAAAGGCTGTTAGCTAGCCAAGTGCGCACAAGTGCATCGCTAGCATCACAATCATCAAACTCAATGGAAGTGGGAGGAGGAGGGTCATCAGTGAGATGGTGGCATTTGCATTGCGAGCGAAGAAGGAAGGTGAAAGAGACACACCAATTTGGGTAGTTGGAACCGATGAGTTTGGAGACGGTGACAAGTTTCCCGGAAGGAGTAAGAGGAGGAGGTGGATTGGCCACGCGAGTAGTTGTGGTGGTAGAGGTACCAGAAGGAGCCATGGAAGAGAAGCCGCGGGGGTAGAGAAACCCGCGCGAATAGCAAATCAAGGAGACCGCGCGAACAAGAAGTGAAGAACAAGAAGAGACCGTGGCCGACAAGAGAGGAAACCAAAGCAGACATAAGATGAGGATCTGCAGCTGTCACGGTGTCAACACACAGCTGTTAGGAAGGCCACGACCAAGAAGCGGAAAAGGCAGAGGGAAAGAAGCCGTGCGGGAAGTGAGAAGACCGCGCGTACAGGAGAGAGAAACCGCAAGAATAAGTCGCGGATGGAAAGAAAGACGAAGCAAGAAGTGATGTCACGCACACAAAGGGCAGCGATAAAGCAGCGAGAGAAGAGAGGTCGCACGAACAGACAACAAGAAGAAGGGCAAACCACGCGGTTAGAAGAAGACACTGAATCAGGTGGAAAAGATGGAGTCCTCTGATACCATGCGCGAACAGACAAAAAGAAACCAAAAATCGGTATAACAGAATTTTGTATTGTCCAAAAAGGTGTATATTACAAAGGTATAACCTCCCTTTTATAGAATAGAGGAGATGGGAGAGATTACAATTAAGCAATGTGGGACTAAATAATTACAGGCGTAAGTAGTTTAACAAAAAAATAAGCGGAACAGGTCGCACGATTAGACGAATAGACTAACCGCCCGGAAACCACCAGAAGGAGAGAACAAGCCGCCATAGGAGACCGCCAGACCGCCCGATCTCCAAGTTGCCTCAGACAAAACGACAGATTGCTCGGACACCAACAACAACAGTCCGACCACCAAACTCTGGAGAGAAACAGACAGACCACACATTCTCTAATCCGCCTGAGTCAGACCTCCAGACCGCCCGGTCTCCATACAGTAACACTGCTCATGACCATAGTTTCCCCACGGACTTTGACCATTCTCATCTCTTTGTTTCGTAACTACTTGACCTCCATGTCCTTGATTTTAATGGGCTTGACTATTGTCATCAACTCACTACTGACCTGCACTTGATCCGCAGCATCGACTTGCATAGGATCTTGCACAGCCTTTCGCAACACCAATATGTGAAAGACATTGTGCAAACCACTGAGTTTAATTGAAAGATTCATTCAATAGGCAGCTTCATCAACCTATTAAATAATTTCAAAAGCCTCAAGATACCTCATACTCAGTATCTTCAAGCATCAAATCCTGGATACACCTTTGAATAACTTGATCTTAAGATAAACCCAATAACCAACCGTAAAGTCCACGTATCATTGCTTGGCATTATATTACTTTGCCTGCCTATTCTGAGTAATTAGTAGTTTCCCCTGAATCAAATGTATTGTCGAAGTCGCATCCTCGACATCTTTACGCTTATACAGCTTTGATTCACCTGTTTCTACCAAAGACAATGGAGTAAGACACTTCCTACTATATAAGGCCTTGAAGGGCGTCATCTTAATACTTGCTTGGTAGCTATTGTTATAGGCAAACTCATTCAAAAATAGATAATCCTCCCACATCTTTCTAAAATACATGCCGTAAATGTGCAGCATATACTCCATTGTCCTGTTTACCCTCTCGGTCTGACCATCCATTTGTGGATGAAAGGTCATATTGAACTTCAGCTTGGTACCCAACAGTTGGTGGATTAGCCTCCAATCAATCAAAGTGAAATGCCCGTCTCGGTAACTAACGATGTTCTAAGGCATACTGTGCATTCGTACGATATTATCAACGCAAAGCTTCACCAACTTTTCCACTGAATTGTCCCTCCTGTTCAGAATGAAGTGTGACACCTTTGTTAATCAATCAACGATCACCCAGGCATTGTTCCCTCTCTGCGATCTCGACAAGCCATGCATGAAAGCCATAGATATGTCGTCAAACTTCCACTCCGGTATCGGTAATGACTTCTGGAAACCACCAAGTTTCTGGCATTCAGGCTTCACTAGGGAAAAAGTTTGACACTTCGCCACATAATGAGCTATATCCTTCTTCATCTCTGGCCACCAAAATAGCTTTTTCATATCCTTAAACATCTTTATGCTCCCTGGGTAGATTGTGTACTTTGTAAATTGTTCCTCGTACATCAATTCCTCCCATAATTAACCCACATTCCAGATGCACAACCAATTGTCCTTCCATAAGACACCACCTCCAAAGGTAAACTGGGCATTTGACCC
Organism: Platanthera guangdongensis; assembly: GCA_039583875.1. Lineage (NCBI taxonomy): Eukaryota > Viridiplantae > Streptophyta > Magnoliopsida > Asparagales > Orchidaceae > Platanthera > Platanthera guangdongensis. Next base: position 102,681,784 of record CM077152.1, read on the forward strand.
ATCCGTAGTCTCTTCCAAGTAGCATTTCATGCTGCCATCCAGCTCAAATGCTTGATGAATTATGTCCGCGGTATCATATTGTACCTCCATCCAGTTGAAACAAGTATTTTCACTAGAGCATCGATAAACACAAGTAATCTCTAAGGCCTTTAAGTATCGAATAAGACGCACATCATGCATCTATATCCTATTGGCATATGTCGGAGCCCTGCGACTCAACACACCTGCGATAATATTTCCCTTCCCGGGAACATAGTGTATCTCGATAGTGTAGTCCCTAAGGAACTACATCCACCTCTTTTGTCGCATATTCAAATCCTTTAGATTTAGCAGGTACTTTAGGATTTTATGGTCCATAAAGATTTCAACCTTCACTCCACACAAGTAATGTCGCCACTGCTTCAAGGAGAATAACACATCCGCCAACTCCAGTCGTGGACTCGATAATTTCTCTTATGCACCTTCAGTTAGCGAGATCCATAAGCCATGTCCGTCCTAAAATGTAGAAGAATGCAAGCTAAGCTGCTCCCTGAGGAATCGCTATAAATCTCATCGACTTTCGCACCATATGAAGAGCACAAATTAGGCGTCATGGTCAAATTACTCTTCAACTCCTTAAAATCTCGCACACACTCTGGTGTCCAAATGAACTTCTGATTCTTCCTCGTCAATGTAGTGAGAGGTAGAGCTATCCGCAAAAAGTTATCTACGAAGCGCTTATAGTAGCCAGCAAGTCCAAGAAAGCTCCTGACCTCCGCCATAGTAGTCAATGCAGGCCACTCCTGTATCGCAACTATCTTTGTCAGATCCAAGACAATAAAGTCTCTACTAACCACATGACCAAGAAAATCCATTGATGATAGCCAAAACTCACACTTAGAGAACTTGGCATAGAGTCGATTCCTCCTCAGGGTATGCAAAACCAACCTCAAATGATTTGCATGATCCTCTTCTGACTGAGAGTATACCAAAATATAATAATTAAAGATGATTACAAATCGGTCCTGATACTCTCAAAAGATCCTGTGCATTGAGTCCAAGAATATCGATGGCGCATTTGTTAGCCTAAACGACATCACAGTAAATTTATAGTGTCCATAACATATACCAAATGCTGTCTTGGGAATATCACTTTCCTTGATCCTCAACTGATTAGCTAGATTTTAAATCCAGCTTCGAATAGACAGTTGATCTTACCAGCTAATCAAATAAATCATTGATTCTCTGAATCAGATACTTATTCTTTTCCGTCAACTTGTTCAGTTCACGGTAGTCAATGTATAGACACAAGTTTTCATCCATCTTCTTCACAAACAGGACTGGTGCGCACCAAGATGACATACTTGGATGTATGTAGCCTTATTCTAGAAACTGCTACAACTGAACCTTCAGTTCCACCAACTCCTTTGGCGCTACTCGGTATAGTGAGATTGACATAGGCTTTGCACCTGGAACCAACTCAATAGTGAAGTTAATCTCTTACTGAGGTGGAATTCCAGGGAGATCTTTATGAAACACATCCGCAATCTCCGACACAATAAGAATGACAGTCAAAATGGACTTTGACTGTATAACCTCCAATAGTGTGAATAATAACTCCGCACCCTTCCAAACTACCTTGACCACTTGGAGTGCAGACATCAATATCTTTCTCAATCCTCGTATACTAGTGAATTTAGTGTCACGTTTCGTATTCCATCCCAGCATGACTTCCTTTGAATTGCAATCAATGCAAGAACGTTGCTCCGAGAGCCAGTACATGCCAAAGATCACATCAAACTCAGATATCGGCAGCACAGATGCTTCCACCCAAAGTCATGACTTATTATCCACAACTTAACATTACTCGTACTACTCCCTTACCCATGTAGTAGGATTATAAAGAAAGGCACTTTGCTACATTTCCACAGTTATAAAGGGAAAATATAGAGTTATTACTAAACTTGTAAGTATTGGGACGTAGCCCAGTTATCATTGTTTGAGCACACATACAGTCAGGAACAAGGGTTTAAACATTAAAGGCTACACAGTTGCGGACTACTTCATACCTGAACTGACATTTCCAAGACCATAGGCTCTCAGCTGAATGTACTTGGATGCAGTTGCCTCCACAACCTTCCTTTTCTCTGCATATGTTACACGACGCACCCGCCATTTTTGCCCTCTTTTGAGCACCACTGCGACATTGTTTGGCATAATGTCCTTTCTTACAAAAACGTGTAGCAATTACGCGAAGCTAAGTACTCATCAACCATGTGCGCTCCATGCACCAAACACATGTTTAACTGCTGATCTGAGTCTCTTCTCATGGCAATCTGCTCAAGTACGTTAACCGGTATCGAAGCCACCACAGGGACAGTGGTGTTGGGTACATTGACCACAATGTCCCAGATTTGAAGAAGGCCCGAAAGTCAATAATATACACAAACTTGTATTTGATATATGTCTAAGCTAACATATACAGGGTATTGGTAATCAAGTGATTATACATGCTGAGAGTATCAGAAGTATAGATGGAAAGAAGTTAGTATGGTCAAAGAAGACAAGAAATTGACTAAGTAAAAAAGTGTTGAGAGTCACACATCACTCAGCATTAAAGGACAAAAAGCATTGTCAGTTTAACTCTCACTCAAAGTGATTGATAATTTAGCATCAAGTCCGAAAACTTAATTCGGTTAAAACTCCAAAAATAGGTGAGGATTCATGCGGCGCCCCAGGAGGTTTATTTAATTAGAAAAGCGGATTAGTTTTTGTTTAGAAAACGGGGAGCGCGTATTTATTTATTTGGATATAAAAAGATGTGATCGAGTTTTAACGAAAGGAGGCAAGTGCACCTATCGTGAGTAGTACAGGATATTCATGGTGGAATATCGAGGTCGTATTGTTCTCGGGGTTGGTTCAATTATTTCTACTCTTCCCTAGAGGGGACTATTATTTTACCGATAATTACTTGTCGGGTAATATATATAAACAAAAGGCAGAAAATAAAATCATAATAAAGGTGGAGCCGATGAAGAGCTTAGCTCGATGGCAACGAATTAAATTCGAACTAAAATAGACTTTTAATAAAAAGAACTCCTAAATTTCTAATTAATTAAGGCGAAGACTTGGCCGTGGAGGTTCCACTAGAATGAGCTCACCTAGATATAGGGCTATCGCTCACCTGAACGCTAAGACTATTCGACCGAACGTTAGTCCGACGAAGGAATCCTCTTAACGCCCGCATTATGCAAAGAACCCCGCTATTGGGTGGGGAACCCAATCCGGTAGAGTTGGCGCGCCTCCTCTCTCGAGGGTTAGTACGGAACTCTCTTTGCCAATGGGTGATCGGTCCATATGCACGGTCTCTCGGCTAGCTAGCATACGGACTACGGAAATAGGGCCCACACATTGATTATGTGGTCCTACGCGTCGTAAACCCTAGGCAAACCTTAAGTAATTTTAATTAATTAGAAAGTAAGGACCTTTAATTATTTTAAGCTATTTTATCTGTCCCAATGCTCTTCGATACTGAGGGCTAAGAACGGTTAGCCACTCATCGGATTGGGGACGCCTTGCGAGGAAAGCTATAAAGAAAGCGATAAAGAAAGCAAGAAAGTGAAAGCAGTAAAATGAAAGCAGTGAAGGAAAGCTGAAAATTGCAAGTCCTACTCAAACGATTAGGACTGAAATGAAAGCAGTAAAATGCGAGTCACGGCGCAAATGCGTGGGCGGGAGAAAGAAAGCGGGTCCTACTCAATTTAGTAGGACTAAATAAATGCAACACACGCACACACTCGACAGAAAGTAAAACTCACGCACACACTCTCTCGACATAAATTAAACAGACGCACAAAAATCCTACTCAAATGAGTAGGGAGAATAAAGACCTGTCTTTTAACTCAAATGAGTAGGCGGAAATAAAGAAAATTACAAACTCACGCACTCTACAGAAAGTAAAAAAAAAAAAGCAAAGCGTCATTTAACTCTTAACGAGTAGGCGGAAATAAATGCGCACACATACAGAAATGAAAAAAACTAAGTTACCTAAAAATAAAAACAACTACATTTCTACCGCAAGAAAGCGGTAGAAATGCATAAAAAGTAAAGAGAAAAATTAAACGGGAAAAAAAGTTTTGCAAATAAAAATGAAAATGGTAGTGCTCGAAAAAAAGAGAAATGATTGCATTTCTACCGCTAGAATGCGGTAGAAATTCGTAAAAAGAAAACAGAAAAATTAAACGGACAAAAGTTTAAAATGAAAATTGAAATGCTCGAAAAATTAAAACGACTATATAACCATTCCTATAACTCCGTAAAAGTGCTAAAAAAGTGCAAATAAAGTGAAAATAACGAAAAATTTTACATCCTAAACAAGAAAATCTAGGTTAGAGAAAATGAAAATCACTTTGAAAATGCTTTTACGGATCTATAGTAATGCATAAAAGGCTATAAAAATCCTAAGTTAACTACACTAAATAAAATTTCCTAAGTATAAGAACATGAAAACAAGACTCATACACACACACACCCGTATAAAAAAGGAACGAAAAAACTAAGTTAAAACAAAAGCAAATAAGATTGCATAAGGTGTGAGTTGCATAGATACATTCCAAAGGCAATATAAGAGAAGAAAAAAACATTTCATTAAATAAAAAGACGAGTTACAAAGACATGAAAATAAAAGCTAAGGAGAGGGGGATAAAATATCCCTTACATAACCCTTGGAAGCATTCCAGCAGCACAACACCTTATACAAAATGGTTCAAAAGAAGGAACAGAATTACATACAGAACACTAGTATTTATAGACAAAAAAATACATGGGACACGCCCTCTGACACGGGCGTGTCAGGGGGCGTGTCAGTACTATTCCTGATGGCGGCCGTCGATTTGACGGGAAAGTGGAATTCGGGCTGCACAGGTGTCGGTCACGCAGCGGTCAAGCCCAACGTCACGGGCGTGATGCCGGGCGTGTCGAGGAGGTGGATCTGTGGGCGGTGCGTCAAAAGTCGTTGCGCGGGTCTTGTCGACCAGGTGGAGAAGTCATGCACCAGGTCACGGCATGAAGCTGGGCGTGTCGGGGGGGGGGGGTCGACACTCGACAAAGGTCGAGCGAAAGTTGTCGAGTTGAAAATCGTCGAGCGGGAAGAGGAGTGACGCCCTAGGCCACGGGCGTGACACTAGGCATGGCGTAGAGTTGTCGACGATCGTCGAGTGGAAATCGCTGATTTCGCGGGATTTTGACGTGTCACGCCCCGGTCACGGGCATGACCAACAAGTCACGGGCGTGACTTGGCAATTTTTTGCAGATTTTCATTTTTTTCCTGAAAAATAAAATAAAACAAGTTAGTAAAATATTTACAAAAATAGGAACATTTTATTGAATAAAACAAGTAAAAATGACAAAAATAAATGAAAATGACTAAATTAATGTACACAAAATACGTATATTTATAATTCATCACAAAGCCTCGGTAGAGAAATACTAAAATCTGACTATGTACAAATGCGTCGAGTGAAGGACTTATACTCGACGCCTTCTCAAAGAAAGGTGGTTAAGTACAAAAGCATTGAGTGAAGGACTTACACTTGACGTAATCTCAAAAAAATCAGTCTAAGTTCAAAAGCTTCAAGTGAAGGACTTACACTCGACTCCTTTTCAAACAAAATCTGGATAAGAACAAATGCATTAAGTGAAAGACTTACACTCAACGCCATCTCAGTAAAAGTGCTAATGACAAATGCGTCGAGTGTAGAACCTTCACTCAACACCCCTGCAATAGGTAAAATTTTGTCTAAGTATGAAAGCATCGAGAGAAGGCCATTCACTGAATGCTTTTGGAATTATCTGTCAAATAACTAATTCATGAAGACATATGTGATCTCTCAATGCCTGTAGAGATTCAAAAATATTCAATATAAATTGACGACGTATCATGTCTTCTGACATCATTCTTAATTCAAATCGACACAAATTGTGTGCTTAAAGACAAAGTCTGCCGTATTGATCGGACTATGTTATCCTGGGATAAATCAACAATTAATGTCGGTCATGCCGCTTTCCAAAGGGGGATATAGCCATTGTTGTTGCTGATGTATAAAAGTGAAGTGAGTGTCATTCTTAAAAGAACTTTTGCCAATCTCTCTAAACCCTAATTTCACAAAAGTCGACCAACAGAGCAGAGTAAATTTCTGATCATCTTCAAGCCTGCTATTTTGCACAAAGGATATCTATCTCAAGCTTGAGGAAGAAGATCTCTGCTAGATATAACACAGTACAGGTTAACTAAAATCTGAAAAATCATTTTCCTGTAGCTGTGCTGAAGAAGGGATGTCTATTGATTAAGTCAAAGAAGAACACCCAAAAAAACTGTGTCAAATTTTTCAAACATTTATTCTATCTTATAGGATCTCATTGAGATCTGAGTGTAGGACTATTTTATAAACAATGAGTGTAGGACTGTGAGCAGTCTGAGTTATAGGTGTATGAAACACTTTGAGTTATAGGGTCCTGGGAAGGATTTGAGGTAAGACATGTGTCTGAGGTAGGATCTTTGTGAAGTTCTGAGGTCGGAGACTAGATGGTTCTCTAAGCTATAGGAGTTGGAAGACTCTGAGTTGTAGGGCTGTAAAGCCTGAGGTAATAGACTGGTGATTGTCTTTGATGTAGGACTGTGAGCTATCTGTGCTGTAGGAGTGGAGAGCACTCTGAGTTGTAAGATCCAAGGAGGGATCTAAGGTGTAAGATCTATTTGATATGAGTACTTATGGTAGTCTACTTGGAGGGTGTTGGGTTATTGTATCCATAATAACCCGGATTTAAAGAAGGGTCCAGTTAAGCTATGATGAATTGTTACTGTATTTGATGTTGCCTTTTTATTTATGTACTTGCGGGTTTTTATTGCTAAGTACACACCAATGTCGTGTTACAGTGGGTCAGTAAACACAGGACTATACAATGTAATCCCTCATTATGTAGGCCAATGTGTTGACTCACATTTAATCTCTCTATTGGGGTGTACTTCTATCACAAGTACAGGAGAAGGATCAAGGAACGACCAAGGTTTGGAATCAGAAGGACAGGAATTTGCCTAAGTAAAATTCGTCGAGTATGGATAGGAATACACGCCGAATTCGTCGAGTATGCTCATTCATATTAGTCGAATTCATCGTATATCCCTTCCAACACTCACTGAATTAACCATTTGTACTTAGGGCAAATTCTCTGAGAATTGGAAAATCTGCCAAATAAAATTCACCGAGTATCATCGTGTGTACTCGTCAAATTCGTCGAATGTATCTAACGATACTTGCCGAATTCGTCAAATATACTAGACGATATATGTCGAATTCATCGAGTCCATTCGACGCTACTTCCTTGCATTTTTCTAAATCTCATTCATCGAATATTGCTTGTCACGGTGTCTAGAGCATTGATTCATTCAACCGATACTCCATGAGTTCGTCGAGTATACCAGCTGATAGTCGATGAATTCATCGAGTATGATTGTCCACTTTGGCGTTGAGTCTATTGCCGGCTTGAGAAGATTTGTCTAAGTCTAATTCGTCATATATCATAGACCATTCGGTGAGTATACTAATTATACTCAGCGATACACGACGAATTTGACTTAGGACAATTTTCTGAAATTTTCAAATCGCTGATTCAGGTTTTCGATCTGCCATGCACAACAGATTCTAGGTTTCATTTTTAGAAATTTTCCTATAATCGTTGGAAGGGATATCTCTATAAATACCTAGGAGATATTTCCTTTCCATCTAATCATTCTATTGATCTCATTTCAGACCTAGAAGAATTTCCAAAATCAGAGTTTCGCCCGATCGGCCACAGACGCACAAGAACTTCACGATTTCTCTGATCGGCCGCTGACGTACAGTGCGATTCTTCTTATTCGACATACACGACTGGATCGATTCACTTTCTACAGATCTAAACTCCTACAGATAAAGTCGTTTGAAGATTCAAGAACCTCGAAGAATTCAGATTCTCCCATGTTCTCCAAGTGATTTCAAGATCCATTATTTTCGAAGAACAACTGACTAAAGTTTTCAGATCTTGTGTAATATTGTTGTAATTTTCTTTTATATATTGTAGGAGATTTATCTATAAGTTTGTAAATCCTTTTGTGGCTTGAGTTTGTAGATCCATTTGTGGATCGAGTTCGTAAATCCGTTTGTGGATCGAGTGGTAGGAGCTTCGTGTTCGAGTTGTAGGAGTTGCGGCTTCGAGGTGTAAATTTGAAGAAATCTAAGTTTGGTGATTAGCCGAATCTATCCCTTTGTGGTAGATAAGCGAGGCGGGAAAGTGGACGTATCCAACTCGGGGAACCATTATAAATCTCGAAGTTTGTGTGCTTGATTTTTAAAGTAAATTTTATTCCACAAAAAGACACAGACATCACCTATTCACCCCCTCTTGGTGATTTAGGTAGACACTAGATACTTTCAATTGATATCAGAGGGAGGTTTTGTTTGATATAAGGTTAACACCTTGAACATGATCTCTGTTTTAGCGTCAAGAGATTCCATTTAGTTACCATGGACAAAAGTAAAGACATGTCTTCTATGAAGCTACAGGTATGCACAAAGGAAAACTTTCTCATGTTGAAAGAATGAGTAAGGTTCTTCATGGAAGCTGGTGATCCAAGAATATTATAGATTGTGGAAGAAGGACCACACATACCAACTCAACCATCAGCACTAAATCCTACAGTCATGATGCCCAAGAAGATGATGAATTTAACTAAGGATGAAATTGCCTTGGTCTCCTTGGATAAAAAGGCAAAGAACATGATCGCAAGTATAGTGGCGACTCAATGCTTCAGAATATATTCTACTATAAGTTTGCCAAAGAAATGTAGGACTGCCTAGTTATGCTGTTGGAAGGGACAGCAGAAGGTAGATACAATCACATATCATTGCTGAATTAGGAATACAAAGCATTCAAGAAAGGATCAAATGATAGTATTGCTGACAGCTTCGAGAAGTTCTTTAAGATAGTAAACGGCCTCAGGAACTATGGTCATAATTTCATCAATGGCAAATGAAACAACAAATTTCTCAGATCCATGACATAGGAATGGGCACTAAAGTGGTTGCCATCAGGGAGTTTGGAAAGGTTCCTGAGACTGACTCTCAGAACATTTTTGGGAAATTGCTCTCGTACGAACTACAAATGAACAACAGAAAGAAGGAAGAGCAAAGAAAATGAACATCCAACAAAGATAAGTTGGTGGCCCTAAAAGCTGAATGTTCAAGGAAGTCCAAAGCTATTTCTCCAGTTAGAACTCGTGCTCCTGACACCCTAGAAGACTCGGAGCCTAGCACATCTGTATCTGAACTATGAGATGTAGAGTTTTCTGTCAGATCTAAGCAGTTCAAGAAAATGCTCAGTATGAGGAGACAAATGAAGAATCACTCATCCTCAACTGACTTCAGGAAATCCCATCGTGATGGTGACCGTTCCAGAAAATTCTACAACCGAGAGGATATAAATAAATTGAAACAGAACAAACATTCTTCCTCTGACGTTGTGTGCTCTTGTTGCAACAGGACAGGTCACATGATTGCTGAATGTTCATACAAGAAGAAGGAGGGGTCCAAGAATGAGGAGAAAAAGATCCTTCAAGGGCAAGAGAAAAGAAGAAAAATGATTTGTCACCAAGAAGTCCAAGACTGTTAGTGACAACGACTCAAGCGAGTCCAGCTCAGAGAATGAGGAAGCCTACTTCAGGCTCATAGCTCAATCAGATGAGGAAGTTGGTGACTCAGAGTATCGTGGGAAGATAAACATGCACATAATACTCTCTGAATCAGAAACATCATCTAATGGTCATGAATGATATTCTTCTGAGGAAGGCGAGTTTGAGTTAATGGTTCAGCATAAGAACATTTTGAAAGCTTTTGACAAATGTCGCAGGGTAGACAAAAAGAGGCAAAAGTGATTGCCTCTCTCAAGGCAGTAGAATCAAGCCTGAGGGAGGAAATTATGGGATTGACTCACCTCAGAAGTGAAGTTCAATCCTTGCAAGAGGATTTGAAATGCTCGGCTAAAATATTAAGTCTAAAAGATAAATATCTTGATGAGCTGGAAGAAAATCTCTTGGTGGAGAGAAAACTTGTTGAGCGTTTCTCCAAGCCGAAGACTGTTCCCCCTCTCATTGATGAGTTCTTAGCTCTGAAGAAGGATAATGTTCATGGCCACATAGTTGGAAAAGGTAAGGATGCCAAGAAATCCAGTGCCAAGGAAAAGGGGAAGGCACCTCTAGGTCAATTCTCATTTAGGAAGGTAATCTTTCCGATGAACAAGTTTGACCTTGAGTCATACTACAGTCATCTTGCTAGGCCTACCTATGTAGATCCTAAGAAGAGATACCACGAATGGACCCATCCTTTAGACTATGGTGCCATTGTTTTCAAAGCACCTTATAAAGAGATAGAAATCAAGAGTTAAGGTCCTTATATTCATGGACATAACAATAAGAGGGCACCAAAAGCCAAAAATATTGTACCTAAGGTAAAGGAGATGGAGAAGCCCTATATATGTTGTAATTAGGAGGCTTCCACCTTCAAGTATGTTGCCCCTCCTAGAACTCACGTTCAAAAGGTAAAACAGGAGTACAAGAGAAGGTACAACAGGTTTGACTGTTGGTGTTGCGGCAAAATTGGTCATTTTGGCGTAGATTGCTGGTTTAACACTGCTAATTTTGTAACTCCACAAGTTAACTATGTGAGGTTGACCACTCATAGAGTTAAAGTTCCTAGTGGTGTTAAGCTGACGAGGAACCAAGGACAAAAATACGTTTAGGTTCATAAGGTAAAATTATATACGATTGCATGCATGTCCGAAGGACAACAAAAATCACATCTGCTTTTTGGACAGTGGATGCTCTAGGCACATGATCGGGAAAAGAAGCCTGTTACTTGAATTCATCCCCAGTCAAAGATGGACCAAAAGTCATCTTTGGAGGGTCAGACTGGGGAACTACAAAAGGCTATGGTATGATCTCCAACGCAATAGTCTCTTTCACAGACGTGGCTTATGTTGAAGGATTACACCATAATCTTATAAGCATAAGTTAGTAATGTGATAAAGGTTACATCGTTGAGTTCTTCAATGACAAGTGTCTGATAAAATCATCTACAAATTTGGAGATGGTCTTAATAGGCACTGGTAGCAAAAATGTTTTTTATTTAAATTTTCTTTGCTCAGACATTTCAAACTAGTACATTTTCTAGCAAAAGATAGTGCATCTCTTTATGACCAATGGCACAAGAGATAAGCACATATTAGTTTCAAAATAATAAATATGCTATTTTCTCACAACTTAGTGTGAGATGCCCCTTGCATTAGGTGCCTTAAAGAGAGTCTGTGTCACTCATTCCAAATGGGTAAGCAAACAAGGGCTACCTTCAAGGGTATAGATGAAAAGGATTTTTCAAGAAGTTTGTACTTACTTTATATGGAAATATTCAGTCCTATGCATATTCACACTTAAGGAGGTAAGGTTTATAAATTAGTAATTATTGATGACTACTCGTATTTTACTTGGGTGTTCTTTCTGAAACACAAGTCAGACACCTTCAACACATTCACTAACTTTGTCAGGCAAAATCAGAACGAATTAAACTTCTTAGTGGTCAAAATCATAAGTGACCATGGAGCAGAATTTGAGTCTGGTGCCATGATAGAATTTTATGGAAGTCAAGATATCTTTAATGATTTTCCCACCCCACATTCTCCGCAGCAAAATGGAGTTGCTGAGAGAAGGAATAGAATCTTAATTGAAGCATGTACAACTATATTGAATGACACCTCACTTTTGGAGTACTTCTGTGCCGAAGCAGTCAACACAGCTCGTCACGTGCAAAACAGAGTACTTATCAACAAAAGTTATCGTAAGAGCCCCTATGAGCTTTTGAAGAGCAAACAACCGACTGTGTCCTATTTTAGAAACTTTGAATGTAAATGATTTGTGTTAAAAATGGGAAGTATTGTCGCACGAAATTTAGTGAAAAAATTTTTGAGGGTATTTTTGTAGGTTATAGTAGCCATAGTAAGGCATATAGTATTTTCGATAAGAAAACTCTGGTGGTAGAAGAGTCAATCAATGTTGTATTTGATGAGACAAGCCTACTTGAAAGCAGATCGTCTAATGTTATTGGTGCAGACGTAGGTACCAGGTTCAAAGAACTAAGCTTGGATAAAGATCTCAAGGAAGAAGTTCCAAGCTCAGTCGAGATTGTCGATCCAGGCTTGGTGGATGAAGAACTGTTAGAGGAAGAATTGCTTCAATCGCCAAAGGATGAACCAAATGTTGTTGAGCCTACTGTTGGGAGAGTAAGAATTCTAGGGTTCAGACATCTAAGAGATCACCCAGTTGATCAAATAATTGGAGAGGCAGACGATTGTGTTAGAACCAGAATAGGTACAACTAATGAGATTATACATCATAGTTTTATGTCACAGGTTGAGACAAAGAAATTTAAAGAGGCAAATAAGGATGCTTCTTGGATTTTGGATATGCAAGAGGATATCAATCTGTTTGAACGTTGCAAAGTCTGGGAGTTGGTACCCAGTCCTAACGGACAGAACATGATCGGCACCAAGTGGTTCTTCAGAAATAAGCTACACAAAAATGGATTCATTATAGAGAATAAAGCCAGGCTTATAGCTCAAGGATACAAAGAAGAAGAAGGGATCGACTTTGACCAGACCTTTGCTCCAATGTCTAGGCTCGAGGAGATCAGGTTGTTTCTTGCATATGCTGTCCTTAAAGGCTTCACCGTCTACCAAATGGACGTAAAGTCAGCATTCCTAAACAGGAATCTGAAAGAGGAAGTATACGTAGCGCTTCCTCAAGGTTTTGTTGATTCCAATTTCTCTGATCATGTTAATTTTTTAAAGAAAGCTCTATACGACTTAAAGCAAGCTCCCTGAGCTTCATATGAGACCTTGCCTAGCTTTCTTCTTGAGAATAAGTTCACAAGAGGAAGGATAGATACAACATTATTTCCTAGGGAAGTAAAAGGCAATATTCTGATAGTGTAAATCTATATCGACAACATATTTTGCTCTACAGAAGACAACCTTTGTAAGAAGTTTTCAAAACTTATGCGAGGGAAGTTTGAAATCAGCAGTATGGGAGAGCTGAAGTATTTCTTAGAACTTCAGCTGAAGCAATCTGAATATGGAATTTTCATCTCTTAGACGAAGTTCACCATGGAGATTCTTATAAAATTCGGAATGGAGAATGCAATCTCTATGAGGAAACCAATGGGTTCAACCTTGTCTCTAGACAAGGATAAGAAAGTGAAATATTTTGATGAAACCAAGTACAGAAGCATAATTGGATCCTTACTCTACCTCACTGTCAGTAGACCAGATATAATATTTTCAACATACATCTGCGATAGATTTCAGATGAACTCAAAGAAATCTCACTACGTCACTATAAAGCAAATTTTAAGATACCTTAAGGTACACCCAATCTTGGCTTATGGTACCTGAGAAATAATGATGTCGAGCTAATTGGTTTTTCAGATGATGATTTTGCAGGAAGCATGGATGATGGGAAAAGAACTTCCAGGATGTGCCAATTCCTCAAAAGACGGCTTATCTCATGGAGCACTAAGAAGCAGAATTTTGTTGCAAATTTTATGACCGAGTCAGAGTAAATCTCTGCGGGTAGTTATTGCGCTCAGCTTCTATGGATCATGACTCAACTTGAAAACTACAAGTTGAAGTTTAAAGAGATTCCAATGTATTTCCACTCATCCAGCACAATAGCGATTGCGAATAATCCAATCTCTCACAGCCGGACAAAACACATCAAGGTGTGATATCACTTTATCCGAGAGCATGTGGAGAACAAGGATATAGCCCTCAGCTATGTCCCGATGGATAAGAAGATAGCAGATATATTTATGAAGCCGCTAGACGAGGCCAAGTTCTCGTTCTTCAAAACGGAACAAGGCTTGCTGAACATAGACACATGAAGAAGGACAAGCAAGCAGGAACTCACTCGAGACATATTGCAGAAATGCAGATATTTGTCCAAGGCAAAATTGTTGAGTATCAGTAAGCCCAATAGTAAATTCGTCGGATATTCCATGGATACTCGCGGAATCCGATGAATTCCTATGAAACTCATCAAATTTCACTTAGGGCAAAATTCTACATTTCTATATTGGATCCGAAGAGCGGCAAATTCCAGGTACGTGCCTTCTAGGTCAATTTAAAATTATATATATATACATATATATATATATATATATTTACAGATATATATACATATACATATATATATACAGATATATATACATATACATATATATATATATATATATATATATATATATATATATATACATATATATATATACATATATATATATATACATATATATATATACATATATATATATATATACATATATATATATATATATATATATACATATATATATATATACAAGTAGTCGTGCACGGGGGAACCCGTGCGGGTAACATTCGTCGTGGGTGCGACATATGTCGTGGGCGCGACATATGTCGTGGGCGAGACATTAGTCATGCTGGCGGGATTTGGCATTCATTTGTTTACAAAATGAGAAATAATTCACAGCACAGGGGACCCCGTGCGGGCAACATTTGTCGTGGCAATATTTGTTGTGGGGGCGACATTTGTGGTGGGGGCGACATTGGTCGTGGGGGTAATATTTGTGGTGGGGGCGACATTGGTCGTGGGGGCGACATTGGTCGTCGGGGCGACATTGGTCGTCGTGGCGACATTGGTCGTCGGGGTGACATTGGTCGTCGGGGCGACATTGGTCGTCGGGGCGACATTGGTCGTCGGGGCGACATTGGTTGGGGGCGGGGACACTGGTCAGGGGCGAGGACACTGGTCAGGGGCAGCGACATTGGCTGCGGGCAGCGACATGGCTGGGGGCAGCGACATTAGTCTGAGAGAAATAGCTTAGTGACAGTTATTGATCTGAGCACCCCAACCACATTGGTCGGGGGCGACCACTTTGAATGAAGGGGCGGTAACAATGTCAACCTAAACCTTACCTACAAAATCAACCTAAACAACAACAATTTAACATCATTCAAACTAAAATTAGCATATGAGAGAAATACCATTTGAGAATATACTTTTGTCACAATCATATCATCAAGTAAAAAAACTAATTGTTCAAGATTGGTTTGCAACAGAATAGTTAAAATCTTGCTTTACAACAGATATATTTAATGCATCCATTACTTGCTACAACTATAAGATAAAAAGAAAGGGGAAACTGAGATGAAATATATTAATAATATCTTTACAAATAAGCACAACAAATTCAGATCACAGTTAAACAAATTAGCCTCACAAAAACCAATTAATATTATCATACTAAGAGCTATTTATCATCCTAATCTCATATTATCAATAAATTAAAGCTTCAACCACAAAGAATGGAAGAAACTCATAGTGCTCACTTCAAGCAAAAAATGGCTCAATGCAAGCAAAAAATGGCTCACTACAAGCAAAAAATACCTGAATGGAAGTTAAATTCACAACATAGAAGTGTGGAAAGTAATGGAAGCTCGTAGTGCTCACTGCACGTAATGGAAATTGTGGTTACGAATTAATTCGTAGCACGAAAGTTAAATGATTTCACATAGCGCTCACTGCAAGCAAAAAATAGTCAAGCAAATGATAAATTTTCTTAAATCGAAGTAGGAAACAACAACGAAATCAAATTACCTGAATGGAAGAAACTTTGTTCGATGATGGCTGAGATGATATCACCTGAAATGAAATTAAATTTGCCTAACCTAATCGAAGATGACAAAATCAAATCACCTGAGATCCATTTTTTGCCATAACCTAATTTATCAAAACGAAGATCTCTGTGATGATGATGACTGAGATATGACAAATTGGTTCAAGATTTAAGGCCTGCGAAGAACCTGAAAGCCGAAATCTTGAGTTTTGCTTCAAGTGGAGTTGAGATCAAAGCACCTGAAAGCTTGAGGTCAAGATTGAAGGCCTGCGCAGATACCTGAAAACCGAAATCTTTAGGTCTGCTTCCAGTGGAGTTGAGAACAAAGTACCTGAAAGCTTGAGGTCTGAAAAAGGAGATACCTGAAAGTCGATCGTTTGAGGTTTGTCGATCAGATTTGTCCTAAGAAGTAGTTGACGATCGATTCGTAGTCGACTTCATCTCGAGAGGCATGAGATTCACCATCGAGTTGAGCATAAGAGGAAGAGATTTTGTCGGTCCATCTTACTTGCACGTAGGGGGATTTGCCCGTCTATTTTGCTCGTTGTGGGATTACCCATCCAGCGGGTTGTTGAGAAGGAGATGTGGAAAGACGGGTATCGGGATTTTGAGGTTCGTGAACAGTGGAGAGCTGTATTAATTAAGTCTTGATTTAGGCAAAAGATAAAAATACCCCTTAGTTAACCCATGAAAACCGATTTTATGAGGACATTTTGGGATTTAAATGTTGCACCATGGACTGATTAGCTCTTCCCTTATATAATAAAGATATACATATATGTAAGAAATGGACAAAGAGCTAAATAAAACACAAATTTTATTGCTTCAAAAAGATAAAGATTACATAGGAATGCCCCCTTATTTATAGAAACTGGGAGAGATGAGAGAATACAACAAACGATGTGGGACTAAATACAGTCTGTGCACTATACAAAAGAATAACAAACCACCCTACAACACCAAGGGAAATTACAAGTCTGCCAGGGAAGGGCGCTGGTCTACATGCTAGACCGCTACTGCTGGTTTCCACCTGGCCACAGTTGCGGCAAATCAACAGATCGTTATAGCGGGTTGCCACATTACCGCAACTACGGGTTGCCACCAGACCACGGTTATGGCTAACCATGAAATCACTGTTGTGGCAGGCCGCTAGACTGCAACTGCTGGTTGCCACCAGATGCAGTTGCGGCTAAACAACAGAATGCCGGTAGAGGATCACTACCAGACCGCTAAACCAACTCGCCAGAACACCAGACTGCCTGTACTAGCCACCAGGAGTAACCGCCAGACCACCGAGCTGCTAACCGCCCGACTAGAGATTCAAACGGCTAGTTTCAAACACTTCCCCTCAAGCTAGAGCATATATATTAACCAAGCACAGCTTGCCACAAACATCTGAAACGGAAACTGGTTTTATGAAAAAGCCAACCATATCTTTATCAGAAGTGACGAAGGGAGTACAGATCTAATTCTTCAATACCTCTTCTCTAATGAAATGACAATCCACCTCAATCTTCTTTGTCCTCTCATGAAAGACTGGATTCTTTGACATGTAAATGGCGACATTATTATCACAGAACATAGGAAGAGGATGGTCGTAGACTTCTACCACGTAAATCATAAGTGCCCGTAGCCATTTTAACTGATAGGTAGTTGAGGCCATGCTCATATACATTGCTTCAGCACTTGACCTTGAATCACTGCCTGCTTCTTGCTCTTCCGGCTAACAAGGTTTCCTTCTACAAAGGTGCAAAAACCTGACGTAGACATTATATCTTCCAGTTATCAGCATAGCTGGCATCCGAATACACTTCAATCTTTAGGTGACCACTTTTCTGAAAAAACAAGCCCTTTATTAGAGATCCTTTCACATACTCCAAAATCTTCATGTCAGACCGAAGGTGACACTCTCTAGGATTATGCATAAACTGACTGACCTTTCCAACTGCATAACAGATATCTACTCTAGTAACAGTCAAATAAATGAGTTTACTTACAAGTCGCCAGTATATACTGAAATATGGAAGAAGAGGAGAATCGTCAGTCCACCCTTTATCATTGACAACTGACATCGAGAAATGAGCAGGTTTTGTGCCAAGAAGACCGGTTTCTTTTAAGTGATCTAGCACATAATTTCGCTATGAAAGAACCACCATGTTCCTCTTTTGTGAAATCTCAATTACCAGAAAGTACTTTAGAGTTCCCATATCCTTAGTAACAAAATATTGCCGAAGAAGTCTTTTGGATAGATCAATGCCTTCTTTATCATCACTAGTCAGAAGAATATCATCAACATAGATAGCAAGAGCCACAAGGCCATTAGTAGTCTTGCGTATAAACATAGAATGATCAATAGAGCTTCAATTGAACCCAATAAGAGAAACAACTTCACTAAACTTGTCAAACCAAGCTTGTGGACTCTGCTTTATATCATAAATTCTCTCCGAATTTTCACACCCGAGACTCCCCCTGAGCAACATACCCTGGAAGTTGCTCAATGTAAACCACCTCTTGCAAATCGCCATAGAGGAAAATATTCTTCACATCAAACTGAGAAATCTCCCAGTCTTTCTTAACAGCCACAAAGAAGAGAACACAGATAGTGCTAATGTGAGAAATATGAGAAAAAGTATCAAAGAAATCCACCCCATATGTTTGAGTAAACCCTTTTGCAACAATCCTTGACTTATAGCGATCAATAGAGCCATCTCGAAGATATTAACCACAAATACCCACCGACAGCCAACCACCTCAATGCCCAGAGGTGGGGGGACAAGAGTCCAAGTTCCTCTCTTAGTTAATGTGTTCCTTTCTTCATCCATTGTACATTTATACTGAGGAATAGCAAGAGCTTCTTGATATGTTTTCGGAATGATAATAAGTTAAATTGAAAGAGCAAAATGCTTGACATTTAGAGAAAGCTGAGCATATGAGACAATAACATCAATCGGATGCTGAGTACATATCGAACGCCCTTCCACAGGGCAATGGGAAGATAAAGATCACTACTTGGTGGAGGAGGCAATGTACTGTCAGAAGAAAGAAGAGGCTCTAAAATAGGCATAGAGGGATCCAAGGGCAACACTGCAGGATCCAGAGAAAGAGACGGAGAAATAGGAGTAGATGTGGAAAGACCGGCTCTGGCAGAGGTGTCGAGAGAATAAGAAGGGAAGAAGAAGTATCAACATGCATGAGAGAAGAAGTAGGCGAGAAATATGGTGTATTTTCAAAAAATATAACATTAGCGGAAAAATATTATTTGGGCAGAAGAGGATCAATACACTGATAGCCCTTTTGAGTAGGACAGTAACCAAGGAATATGCATTTAAAAGATATAGGAAAATGTTTTTCACGTCCAGGAGAAGTGATGTGAACAAATGCCGCACAACCAAAAATTTTAAGTGGTAAAGGAAACATTTCAGCCTCAGGATACAAAATAGAAAAAGGAGTCTCTCCATGAAGAATAGACGAGGGAATATGGTTAATGATATAGCAAGAGAGGAGAACAACATGACCCCAATAACACTGAGGGACATTCATTTGTAATGAAAGGGTACAAGCAACTTCCAATAGATGGTAATTCTTTCGTTCAATAACGCTATTCTATTGAGAGGAATAAGGACAAGTTGTTTGATGAATCAAGCCATGGCTTGCACGAAAATAAGAGAATTGACGGCTTATATAGTCCTTAGCATTATCAGTACGAATAATCTGAATAGGCACACAAAACTGTGTAGAGATCTCATTATAAAATATAGTGAACACAGAGAACAGCTCAGAACGATCCTTCAAGAGATATAGCCAATTGCACCTGGAGAAATCATCAATAAATGTAATAAAGAATAAGCTGCCTCTACCAATAGTGGCAGTAGGAGAAGGTCCCTAGATGTCAGAGTGAACTAGTTCAAAAGGATGCGAAGAACTACGTCCCGTTTGAGTTAGGAAAGAGGAGCGATGATGTTTTCCCAACACACAGGTCTCACAATTCAAAGGATAATCCTCTGAAGAAGGATCTGGAAAACGTAGATGAATGAGGTGAGAAGGAGGATGACCAAGATGACGATGCAATTGTTGAAGAGAAGAAGAAGAAGAAAAAGAAACGTCTTGATCAAGAAAAAAGAGACCACCACATGCAGTTCCAGTAGCAATTCATCTGAGTGCAGAGTGCATGAATAGAGAGAAAATTATACGGGAAAGTGGGGACTTAGAGAGTATCTTCGAGCACCAAAGACTAGGAGAGATGCACAGGCCAACTACCATGAACAGGAGCAGAAGTCCCATCTACAACAACAACAGGAGATAACCTGTTCTGGGAATTCAAAGAGGAGAACCAACAAGAGTTGTCGGTCATGTGACAAGTGGAACCTGAGTCAATAAGCCACTTGTCAGAGGAGACTACAGGAGCATGAGTTGTAGAGGAGAGAAGAGAAACCATTTTCAAGAGCAAAGAAATGAAAAATAAAAATATCTAACCGTACGGTTAAAAATAAACCAGACAAGAACAAGACGATAAACTGGTCGGAAAAAGAAACCGACCACAACCAAGAGAACGACAGAAAAAGAAAACTACACGGGTTGAGGAGAAGTCGGAAACAACATCGCAGCGAGGAAACCGCGCGGACCAAAAAACTCGCGACAAAACCGCAGGAACAAACCGAACAATAACAGGTCGCAAAAAGAAGTAGAGATCGCATGATCAAGGTGATAACATGCCAGCGGCAAGGAACAAGCCGCAACAAAAATGCGGGACTCGCAGCAAAGAAGAAATAAGGCGCAAGAATACAACCTGCGGGGAGAAAGATGGGAAGAAAGTGCAAACAGCGAAGAAGTCGCACGAACAGAACAAGCCGCAACAAAGGGAGACTAACAAAGGCGGCAATAGCAAAAGAAGCCAGACAGCAAACCGTGCGAACACCACAAGACGCAGAGACAAGCGACTAGAAAAGAAGCCGCGCCAAAAGAAGAAAGAGAAAAGTAAGGGTTCGCCCGGTCAAGGTGACAACACAACAGCGGCAAGAAAGAAGCCTTGACCAAAAGACAAAACACGCAACAGAGAAGAGAAAGAATGCAAACAAAACAAGTAGCAAAGAAGCGCGGTTAGCAAGGAAAGCCGGGCGAACAGAAAAGCCCGAAAGGAAGCAAGAAGCAAGCACAACGAGAAGCATGGGAGGGAAGGGAAGGAAAGAAACCAAACAAACAGGAAGAGGCCGGACAAATTCGGTGGAAGAGGTCGCGTGGTTAAACTAACAAGCCGCGATCTTTTTGAAGCAAAGGATCGATTTGCTCTGATACAATGTAAGAAATGGACAAAGAACTAAATAAATAACAACATTAATGCTCTAAAAAGATAAAGATTACATAGGAATGCCGCCTTATTTTTAAAAACTGGCGGAAATAAGGGAATACAATAAATTATGTGGGACTAAATTTAATCCGCGTGGCTTACGCGGTTTGACAATGTCAAACCGCACACTATACAAAAGAATAACAAAAAACCCTACAACACAGGGAAACTGTTAGTCCGCTAGGGAAGGCTACTGGTCTAGCCGCCAGACCGCTACTGAGGGTTTCCACCAGGCCGCAGTTGCGGCTAATCAATAGACCGGTTTTGCGGATTGCCACCTGACCACAATTGCGGGTTGCCACCAGACCGTAGTTGTGGCTAACCCTCATATCGCTATTGTGGCAAGAGGGGGCAACCGCACTGCACAATTTGACGAGTTGTCAAGCCTATTCGTCAAAACTGCCTCCCGACTCTTCGGCTCGTGCGACAAGTCATCGTCTTCCTCCAATGGTTACGGTGATTTACACTCTACTTCTTCCTCGATTAAAGTTGTGAACCTCTTCCAAACCCTAGCCGACAGTACCGCAACTTCACGCCAACAAATTCTGACAGTGCTTTGTTCCCGAGCCTCAGGTTTCGCCAATTCCAACTGTTATCGAATTCGTCGAGTATGATTCTCCTCTTTTGCATTGTGTATTGCCGGCCTGAGATGATTTGTCTAAGTCTAATTCATCGTATATCATACACCATTCAGCGAGTATACTAATGATACTCAGCGATACTCGACAAATTTGGCTAAGGACATTTTTCCGAAATTTTAAAATCGCTGGTTCGAGTTTTCGTTCGGCCATGCATAGTAGATTCTAGGTTTCTTTTTTTCGAAATTTTCCTATAACTGTTGGAAGGGATATCTCTATAAATACCTAGGGAATATTTCCTTTCCATCCAATCATGCTACTGATCACATTTCAAACCTAGAAATATTTCCAAATCAGATTTTCACCTGATCGGCCGCTGACGCACAGTAACTTCATGATTTCTCTGATCGGCCATTGACGTATAGTGTGATTCTTCTTCTTCGACATACACGACTGGATAGATTCACTCTCTACAGATCTAAACTCTTCTAGATCAAGACGTTTGATGATTCAAGGTCCTCGAAGATTTCAAATTCTCTCGTGTTCTCCAAGCGATTTCAAGATCCAATATTTTCGAAGAACGGCTGTCTGAAGTTTTTAGATCTTGTGTAAAATTGTTGTAATTTTCTTTTACATATGGTAGGAGATTTATCTGCGAGTTTGTAAATCCATTTGTGAATCGTGTTTGTAGATCCGTTTGTGGATCGAGTTCGTAGATCTGCTTGTGGATCGAGTGGTAGGAGCGTTAATAAGGTCCCCGACAACGGTGCCAAAAACTTGATCAGGTCCACGGAAATAGCGGCAAAAACTTAATCAAATCCCCGGCAACGGCGCAAAAAACTTGATTGTTAAAACTCGCGGCGCCCCACGGGTTTATTGTAGAAAGAGGATGGTTTATTTAGAAAGACAGGGAGCGCGGATTTATTATTTGGATATAAAACAGTTGAAATCGAGTTTTAACGATAGGAGGCAAGTGCACCTATCACGTGTAGTATAGGATATTCCGATGAAGAATATCAGGGTCGTATTATTCTCGGGGACGGGTTGATTATTTTTAATCTTCCCTGCAGGGGACTATTATTTTACCGATTATAAATTGTCGGTTTATTATTTATATATATATAAATATAAAATAAAAGTAGGAGCCGATAAAGAATTTAGCACAACGGTACCAAATCAAATTTGAACTAAAATAACTTTTAATAAAAAGAGATCCTAAATTTCAAATTAATTAATTCGGAGACTTGGCCGTGGAGGTTGCACAAAAATAAGCTCACTTATCTCTAGAACTATCGCTCACCTGAACATTAAGACTTTTCGACCGTACTCTCATCTGATGAATGATTCCTTTTAATGTCTGCATTACGCTAAGAATCTCATTATTGGGTGGGGAACCCAATCCGGTAGAATTCTACGTCTCCTCTCTTGAGGGTTAGTGCGGAACTCCCTTTACCCAGGGATGATCGATCCATACGCACGGCCTCTCGGCTAGCTAGCGTATACACTGCAGAAATAGAGCCCACACATCGATGTTAACCCCTCAGTCCGCAACATCCTACAAGATTCCAAAGCCCCCCTTTCAACAGGCGCGGACGCGATTTGTCAGTCCACCCAGTCCGGCAAGGTCACCAATCGGATACCAAGGATGGTACCCCAGCAGCGGACGCACGTACCTGTTCGCTCAGTCCGCCAGGACTTAGGATATCTGATTCTCTACAGTGGCAGACGCAGTGTCTCGTCCGCCCAGGCCGCTGCCCTCCAGCAGGATCGCGCCCAGCAGCGGTGGAAGCTCCAGTCCGCAAGCCCAGTCCGTCCCTTCTGCGCCGACTGGCGTGTTCTTTCTTTTTGCTTCCCGTCACCGCTGCCCGGTTCTCCTATACCCCGGGCAGCCGGTTATTTTAGCCCTGCCCGTTTGGGCAGGCCCCCTATCCTATAAATAAGGGGGAGGTGGTGCACCCAAGGCACGCTGACTCGGACCCAGGAGCCTACTTGTTACAGGCTGCGGACTCGAATCTTGTGCCTTGCGGACTCCTCCTCGCTCTGCTCTTGTCAACCTTTTCCTTTCACTTGTAACCAAATCCTTCTTCAAGCAAGGGAAAGCCCGTCGCAGGAGAGGCATTCAGGCCGCGTCGGGCGAAGTCTGTTGTTGCCGTGGTTCACGGCCCTGCTCTTCTTCCTACCCTCATCCTCTTAGTAGATCACTACGCGCAATCTCCCTATTCCCCGGTGTTCGAACCGTTAGCTGGTGGTGCTCGACCCCCCTTGTGTTTTCGTGCATCAACAGTTAACATGCGACCTTCAGATTCGAGTAGTGTTTTGGAATCAGCGGACGGAAATGTCAGACCGCAGAGCCCGCTCCTCAGACCGCTCCAGCTCTTCAGAGGACTCTCTTTGGGACGCAATTGAGCAAGCTCGCCTTGAGGCCGAGCAGTCCCGCCAGCAGACTGACCAGCGTCTCGACACAATCAGCCAAGCTCTGCTCGCGCTGGCCCAGCGACTTGCTCCTCAGGCCGCAGCAGACCCAGCGGACTCGCCAGTCCGCCAGACCCCAGCTCGCCGAACTCCGCTTCGGCAGTCGCTCGCAACTCCTTGGAACCCTGCTCAGTCTGCTGCCCCTCTGCACCCTCAGGAGGAGCAGTTTGCTTTCAGAAATTTCTTCAGAGAAGCTGCCAGGGGCACTCCTGCCCGCCAGCTTCATTTTGCTGAACGCCAGTACGCCGAGCCCGTGGATTCCCCGGCTCCAGTCCGCCCCTTCTACCCCGCAGAGTTCGAGACCCCATCTCCCTTTGTTGACCGAATCCGATGGGAATCGGCTCCGAGCAACTTTAGGGAGCCTCGCATCCCATTCTATTCAGGAGGGACTGATCTAGTCTCTCACCTCCAAGCATTTGAGGGGGCAGTTGCTTTGAGATGCCTCTCAGATGCTATCAAGTGTAAACTCCTGGTTACCACTCTCGAAGGACAGGCGAGAGAGTGGTTCTACGAGCTGCCTTCGGGCACAATCTCTTCTTTCGCAGAGCTTCGTAGCCAGTTGTTGCTAAGGTTTGCTACCTCGATGAAGAGGAAGAATGGGCCAGCTGCCCTATTTGAAATCAAGCAAAGGGATAATGAATCGGTGGTGCGATTCGTTGATCGCTTTCAGAGAGATATCCAAGGGGTCAGGAATGTAAACCCCGATTAATATAAGGTCGCCTTGATCCATGGCCTCTGGGAAGGCCCTCTAAAGTTTAAAGCAACAACCAAGGCACCTGAGACTTATCAAGAGTTGATCGCCATGGTCAACCGTTTCATCGAAGTAGAAAATGCCAATCAAACTTATGTCTCATCCCTGACAGCTAAGGCTGAAGGAAGGGATGCCTCCGCTTCTTCCTCTCGTGGCAAGCCCCCTCGCCCAGACTTCCAGCCTCCGTCTCAAAGAGGCAAGAACTTCCGCAACAAGAAACCTTTCCAAGCCCGTCGACAGTTTCATGAGCAGAGACTGCCGTTGGCCGCCACTCCCGCCGTTCCATTGCAAGCTCTACCCATCCTCCAACAAGAAGCCTTGCCTGCTCCGATCCAATCTGATGCAAGCCCCATGGAGGACATTGCAGATCTGGACCTTGACGAAGTCATCCAGATCTTGCAAAGGAGATCAGAAGAAAAGAGGCAAGAGCCTCAAAAAATGTGGAAGCCAAGGAATAATGCACAATATTGCTAGTTCCACAAAGAAAAGGGGCACTTGACTGAGGACTGCAAGGCCCTTCGCACGCTAATAGAGAAGTTGCTTGCCGAGGGCAAGATTAACTTGGCCAAAAAGAATTCTCCTTCCTCTTCGAAGACATCCACCTCAAAGGGCAAAATAAGTAGCTGAGGAATACCAGGAATGTGTGGATGTAGATGACGAAGGCCGTTTGGGGCCGATCAACGTCCCGTTGGAGTGCTTCGATGCAGATGATGAAGGGGTTCTGGGACGCCTCTTCTTTATTCATGGAGGAGCAGGGACCGAGTCTGCTCGGAAATCGTCAATTTCAAGGGTCACCCAGGCAGAGGTGGCCTCTTCTTCCGTTGCTCCTCCAAGTGAGATTGTCACCTTTGGTCCAGAAGATCTACCTCAAACAGCCAATCCATTTGATGATGCAGTTGTAATCAAGGTTGTGGTTGGAGACTTTACCGTTGATAGAATTTTTGTTGACACAGGCAGCTCGGTCAACCTCCTGTTCAAGTCTACTTTTGAGGCCCTGAGGACCGGAAAGCCTCTGCTTTCCACTGAGGGGCCACTCTATTGTTTCTCGGGAGAGAGAAAAGAGGTGAAGGGCAGCGTCATCCTGCCCGTGAAGCTTGGAGGGGCAACTAAGAAAATACAATTCATAGTGGTTGACGCCCCCAGCAGCTACCATGCCATCTTCGGCAGACCCCTGTTAAACAAGTATCAAGCAGTGGTTTCCACTTACCACCTTGCCATAAAGTTCTTTGCAGATGGAAGGATGTGTCGGGTCAGGAGTGACCCAAGAAGAGCAAGGGAGTGCTACGTCCGCACTGTCAACATGGTTGAAGCCAGCCCTTCCCTTGCTCCAACAGAAGCTGCAGAAGCCTCCCCCAGTTCAGAAGTCGCTGCTGATGAAGGTGCTCACCTGGAACCTGCCCAGGTGACGCAAGGAGTCCCCATTGCTGAGGTGGAGGAGAGGAAGCTCTCCATCAACTCGGAGCTACCTGAAGATCAAAAGGCTGAGTTGATTTCCTGCTTGCTGAATAACCTGGATGTCTTCGCCTGGTCAGCGGAAGACATGCTAGGAGTGGATCCTGATGTTGCATGCCACCACTTGAATGTTGATCCCGGCTGCAAGCCTATACAACAAAAGAAGAGGGACATAGCCACAAAGCTTGCTGAGCCGATAAGGGAGGAGGTCGCAAAGCTCCTCAAAGCAAATTTTATCAAAGAAATTCAATATCCTACTTGGATTTATAATGTTGTAATGGTTAAGAAACCAGGAGGAAAATGGCGAATGTGTGTAGATTTTACCAAACTAATAAAGCGTGCCCTAAAGATTGCTACCCCTTGCCTCGGATAGATTCTTTAGTTGATTCCGCGGTAGGGTACTCTTATATGAGTTTTTTAGATGCGTTTTCTGGTTATCACCAGATAAGAATGCATAAGCCTGACGTTCCTCACACGTCGTTCACAACTAATGATGGTTGTTATTGCTACCTTGTGATGCCCTTTGGGCTTAAGAATGTCGGTGCAACCTACCAACGAATGATGGATCGTGTGTTTAACCATCAGAAGGGGAGGAACCTAGAAGTGTATGTAGACGATCTCTTGATTAAGAGTAAGTCGTTTTCGCTGCACTTGCGAGACCTAGAAGAGACGTTCGTTACTCTGCGTAGGTACAAAATGAAGCTCAACCCTTTGAAATGTACGTTTGGGGCGAGTAAGGGGAAGTTTCTTGGCCATCTCCTTACTCCGGAAGGACTTGCCCCCAATCCTGATAAAGTGAATGCCATCCTTGATATGCCTGCCCCTCGTTCGCCAAAAGAAGTTCAGCAGTTAGGGGGGAGGCTGGCAGGCCTTGCGAGATTTCTCTCTTGAGTTGGAGATAGGAGTGCTCCGTTCTTCAAAACTCTCCGAGGAGCATCCAAGTTTGAGTGGACGGAAGAATGCTCCCAAGATTTTGAGCAGTTGAAGGTGCAACTGACCTCAGCACCCCTGCTTCAGAGTCCTCGACCAGGAGAGATTCTTTTCTTGTACTTAGGGGTTGGCCATGAGGCCGTCAGCTCCGTTCTTCTCCGGGAAGAGAGCAGAAAGCAATTCCCAATTTACTATGTTAGCCATATCCTAAAGAGTGCTGAGACACGGTATCCAATTTTGGAGAAGTTAGCCTTGGTGCTAGTCATGTCAGCTCGCAGGCTTCGTCCATACTTCCAAGCACATTCAATTCAAGTCATCACCGATCAACCTTTGAAGGGTGTGTTGGAAAAAACAGAACATTCCGACAGACTAGCTAAGTGGGCAATAGAGTTGAGTGAATTTGAAATCTCTTATGTGCCAAAGACAGCCATTAAAGCTCAGGTCCTAGCAGATTTTCTAATCGACATGCCAGAGTCCAGTCCTGATCAAGTAGAAAGGTCACCTTTGGTTTGGACCATCTATGTTGATGGTGCTTCAGGCAGAAGTTCTTCCGGAGCAGGAGTGGTTCTCATCAATCCAAACGGAGTCAAATTAGAGCAGGCCATCAAATTTTACTTTCCAGTAACCAATAATCAGGCAGAGTATGAATCTTTGCTAGCAGGCTTGAGGCTCGCAAGGGAACCAGGAATCGATAATGTTCACATCAAAACCGATTCTCTGGTGATGGCGTCACAAGTCCTCGGTAGCTTCGAAACAAGAGAGCCGATCTTGAAGAAATACCTAGCTCTTGTGAAGATAGAAGTCGGTAGGTTCAAGAGCTTTACCATCGAGCACATCCCCATAACAGAAAATGAGTAGGCCAATTTTCTTTCCATTTATGGGATGCCTTCAGGAGGAACAACTTCCGAGCTCTTCCGCCCGACAGTGGTGGAAGGAGATTTGATGCAAGTAGACCAATGAACCTCTTGGATGGACCCATTCATCCTCTATCTGTCAATGGGAGATTATCATCATGCAGTCAGAGATAAGAAAAAGTTCAGAATAAAAGCAGCTCACTATTTCCTAGTGGCGGGAGTCCTTTACAGAAAAACTTTCCTATCTACCATGCTTCAGTGTGTTTCAGAAGAAGAAGCTTTCACTATTTTACAAGAGGTTCATTCAGGAGAGTGTGGAAGCCACTCGAGAGCAAGAACTCTTGAAAAACGAATCCTGCGGCAAGGATATTTCTGGCCCACTATGAAGAGAGACTCTGAGATCTATGCTAGAAAGTGTGTTCAGTGCCAAAACTTTGCTCCACTTCAGCACCAAGCAGCTCAGTCCCTCAGATCGATTGCAACTCCTTGGCCCTTCGCAGTTTGGGGAATGGACCTCCTCGGTCCTTTTCCCATGGCAAGCAGTCAGCGACGTTTCATCATCGTAATGATCGACTACTTCAGCAAGTGGATCGAAGCCAAGGCATTGGCTAAGACAACTACTCAAGTCGTCAGAAGCTTCATTTGGGGAGAGATTGTCTCTCGGCATGGAATTCCAATGGCTATAATCACTGATAATGGGCCACAATTCAACAACTCCGAGATGATAGAGTTTTGCAGGTAGATCGGAACAGAGATGCGGTTTGCATCAAGTTCATCATCCCAGAAGCAATGGCCAGGTAGAAGCAGCCAATAAGCAGATCCTCAATTTGCTCAAAAAGAAAGTGCAGAATCTCAAGGGCAGCTAGGCTGATCAGCTTCCATCAGTCCTCTGGTCCATTAGGACAACGCCATCATCCGCAACTGGGGAGACTCCATTCAAGCTCTCTCATGGCTCGGAGGCACTTATACCAGTTGAGTTTGAAGTCCCGTCACCCAGAGTTCTGCTTGCAAGAGAAGGCGCTGAGGACTGGCTTGAGTTGAATAGTGAAGAGATGAAGGTCAGCTTGGAACACATCGAGGCCATCAGAGATCAAGCAGCCATAAGGAAGGAGGAGATCAAAAGAAGGATGGCCCGCTACTTTGATCAGAACGTGAGGATCAAACACTTCCAAGGGGGAGATCTCGTTCTAAAGAAGATTGATGCTGCTGCAAGAGCTGGTTCAATTGGGAAGCATAATCCAAATTGGGCCGGCCCTTTTGTTATCAAAGAAGCGTTAAAGAGCGGCGCTTACCGCTTGCAGACATACGAAGGAGAGGATATACCACACACGTGGAGCGGGGATGATCTCAAATGGTTCTATTCTTGAACCTCCATTTTTCTACTTTGTGTATCCTCTTCAAGAGTTATTATGAATAAAAACTGCTTGCTAACGCTTCTTCAAGTGTTGTCTATGTAATCATAACAGATGAAACGCTAAGAAATATTCCAAAAATAGTTCTGCGCCTGAACTCCCATTTCTTTCTTATGTTTGCTTTGCAAATACATTTTATTAATGAAAGGATCCATACTGACACTTTTTTCTAGTGTTTTCTCTCTCTCCCAAAGACCTATAACGGTTCCCTGATACCAGGAGACATCGCCGAGTTCAGCAAGACCTCCCCTAGAGCTATTGTCATTAGCGTAACACCACGAAGACCACGTGTTGCGAGGAGATTTCGCACCGTGTAGTGGGAGCTTGCAGGCTCTAGTGCGGTTGGATTTTGGACTTCGGATCCCGGCAAGTACCTGACCCCACCTCTGCATTATGGAGGGCTGGGTGGGAGTAAATCTCTACCATGCCGCTTAAGGGATATCGTTACAACTGCGATGATCGCGTGAGGAAAGTATGTCGTTCCGGCTCACCTGCCCGCGGGTCATCCCAGCTTGTAACCCTCGAACACTCCATGGTACCCTCGAGTAGTGCCTGCAGGAGACCCACAGCTTAGACTGTACTCCAGGCAAGAGGGCAGGGAACCGTTCCGCCAAGTGAGCATTTTTCTCTTCGCAGGGAATTATGTGCGGACTGGTTTTCTCTATCCGCTCAGTCCGCCTGTTTGGGTTGATTTTATAGCTCGTAGCCCGGTGAGGAAAGTATGCTGCTCCGACTCACCTGCCCACCTGGTCGCAAGCTATAAATCATTTCTTGTATTATGAGCGGATTGGTTTTCTGTATCGCTATAGGTCATTTCTATCTTTGGCGGACTGGTCTTATCTATCCGCGCAGTCCGCTAGTTTCCTTGGGATGATTTTATAAATTCTATCTTTGGCAGACTGGTTTTCTGTATCCACTCAGTCCGACGGTTTTCTTGAAACCACGAGCTGTAACACCCCCTATCCGTCACATAGCATATAGCAGTAGGTCCGGCCGGGGCCCGACGCCGTATGCCACAGACAGACCGGGTGGTTACTTATGGAAACCATCCAACCAATCTAAACGTCCTACACAGAGCATTCTAGCGGAAGCAGTTTATAAAAGTTATAACAAAGAACCCCGCATTAAAGCACGAATGTCCACTAATACAAAATAGGAATGTTATACAAAATACCCAAAATAAGCCTTAAGGCCTTACAAAATGTTTCACTTCCAATTACATGTTTTACAAACCACGGCACGCAGGCCGGTCACACATGAATAAAACAGTAAACACTTCCAATTAGGCCTTCAAGGGCCGGCTTCGCATTAGGGCTTTAGCCCACTATTGACCGCTTGGTCCAGCTGCACCTGCAAGCAACAAACCACCGCACGGTGGCAAAACAAAGCAACGGTCAGCTATGCTGACCAAATTATAACGATCCCGCCCCCAACTCGGGGCGGCGATGCTCCTTCCCTGCATTTCATTAGCATAAGCGAGCAATATATATATATAGCCATTACATCACAAACGTTGGCTCGCACGGCCACACGCCCCGTGCTCTCAGGCCACATTCTCGGTGAACCGGTCGATGTCACGTCAATTAAAGCCATAGACATTCCGGACTCACCACCGCCACTTTGACGGCCAAACCTATGAGCAATTTGTATTCCTGGCCTGGGTCACGACAATTTAAGCCATCGACCGCCAAAGAACCTAATCTATGCCAACGGTAAGTGCCACGTGCCTTTAGGTCTCTTTAACGGAACGACATAGAACGGGTACGGTTCCATCTAACCCGTGCTCACATCGCAACGACAATTTAAGTCATATGCGCGGGTCAAACTTCCACTGAGTCCCATTTCCATCACAAGTCACATAACCCGGTTATGTTCAAGTTGGCTCTCAAGCCACCAAGTTGGCAAGATCTCGTTTCCGCCCAGTTTTCCGGGTGCACCTTTGGGTTAGTCCCCAAGGCTCCCTGCTGCAATCTACCGCGTAGAAAACCCGAAAAACAACCAATAGCACGGAGTCTTCTCCGGCATTATGCAATGCAACATCACCGATCCAGACCAACATGTCCGGGTAGGCTTCACACATCATGCCTATGTCCGTTCTCGCTTACGGACTCTAAACAACGGGGACTTCACATATCTACCCGAAGGAACGCCTCCAACTCTCCACAAACTCGCGAGAGCAGGCTTCTTATGCAAAGAAAGAGAGCTACTCATGCTCAAGATGAGGATTGCTACCCTAGCGTTCCTCTTTGGCGCCATTGTAAAGTAATCGGATGAAAAGCACCGCACTAGCTTTGCCTCCGTGGATCCGGAGTCGGCTCGCGATTCGGAGCTCCGAAGCTCCTCCAATGGTGGGATCTAGCTCCTGCTTCCTCCCTTGGCTCTCTACTTTCTCTAAGGTTTTAGAAAGCTAACCACTCATGAAAAGTTAGGGTTTCTAAGTCCAATCCCAGGTATATCCCTTCAGGAACAACCCCCAGCCGTTGGATCTCAAAATAAGGAAACGAACGGCTTTTATTCGGGACTGAAATGCCCAATCTGGACCGAACACGGCCTGGCACACGCACGTGTCCAGGGCCGTGTGCCTCATTCGCCGTCAAAATCGGCTCGCCTGGAACCTCACACGGGTATCGAACACGCCCGTGTTCGATCTGACACGCCCGTGTTCCATGTGACACTGGCCGTGTGGCCGGCCGTGTACCCCTATCATTTTTCCCAAAATCAAACCGAGCACTGCACGGGTTCTAGGACACGCACGTGTCCTTACCCGTGTCACCTCAACACGCCTGGACCCCAGGCCGTATACACGGTCTCGGCACTTGACACTTCGTCGAGCGAAGATCGTCGACCTACGGACACGGCCTTGGACACGCCCGTGCCCTAGGCCGTGTGCCTTGTCTCGACACATTATCGACACCAAAGTGTCGACTTCCCGGGACGAGTGTCGACACGGGTCGACACGCTCTGCGACACGCCCGTGTCGCAGGCCGTGTGCCATGTCTCGACACTTCGTCGAATGCAGAGTGTCGAATTCGCGGCTAAGTGTCGACACGGGTCGACACGCCCTGCGACACGCCCGTGTCGCAGGCCGTGTGCCCAGTCTCGACACAATGTCGAGACCAAATTGTCGACTTCCCGACTGAGTGTCTACACAGGCTTGACACGCCCTGGGACACGCCCGTGTCCCAGGCCGTGTGCCTGCTGCCAGAACCCAAACTGGCCCAAAACATCCCACTTTGCTCCTTTGAGTTTCGGGGCGTTACAACTCTCCCCCTCTTAAAAGAATTTCGTCCACGAAATTATATAAAGGAAAGACATGTACAAAACCAAAATTTGTACCTGAGCGGAACAACTCCGGATACTCGTCAAGCATAGTCTGCTCTCGCTCCCAAGAGAGCTTCTCACGACCGTAATTGTCCCACCGGACCTTGACCATCCTGATCTCTTTATTGCGTAGCCGCTTGACATCCGAGTCCTCAATCCGCACGGGCTTGACCTTTGTCGTCAGCCCACTATCCACCGGTACTTGATCAACCGCGATCACTTGCGTAGGCTCTTGCACCGCCTTCCGAAGCACCGAAATGTGGAATACATCATGTAAACCACTAAGCTCCACTGAAAGCTTCAACCGATAGGCCGCTTCACTAACTTGCTCCAGAACCTCAAACGGTCCAAGGTACCTCGGGCTTAGCTTTTTCAATCGCCGCACCCGCGAGACACCCTTGAATGGCTTGATCTTTAAGTATACATAATCGCCCACAGCGAACTCCACGTTCCTGTGCTTGGCATTATAGTACTTTGCTTGCCGGTCCTGAGCGATAAGCAACCTCTCTCGAATGGTTCGCACCCAAGAAGTAGCATCCTCCACTTCTGATCGCTTATACAACTTTGACTCACCCGTTTCTAACCAAGACAACGGCGTGCGACATTTTCTACAATATAGGGCCTCGAAAGGCGCCATCTGAATACTCGCTTGGTAGCTGTTGTTGTATGCGAACTCCACCAAATAAAGGTGGTCTTCCCATTACTTTCCGAAATCCAAGACACACATGCGGAGCATGTCTTCCATAGTTCTATTGACCCTTTCAGTCTGCCCATCCGTTTGCGGATGGAAGGCTGTGCTGAATTTCAGCTTTGTTCCCAACATTTGCTGGACAAGCCTCCAATCATTGTACGTGAATCGCCCACCTCGGTCACTCACGATGCTGCGGGGCACACCATGAAGCCGTACTATGTTATCCACATAAAGCTTTGCCAACTTCTCCACCGGATCATCCTTCCTATGCGGAATAAAATGCGACACCTTCGTTAATCGATCAACAACCACCCAAATGGCGTCGTTCCCCTTTTGCGACCTTGGCAAACCGTGCACAAAGTCCATAGAGATGTCGTCAAATTTCCACTCTGGAATAGGCAAGGACTTAAGAAATCCTCCTGGCTTTTGGCACTCCGCCTTTACCAAGGCGCAAGTTTGGCACTTCGCTACGTATAGCGCCACATCCTTTTCAAACCCGGCCACCAAAACAGTTTCTTCACATCACGGTACATCTTCGTGCTCCCCGGGTGAATCGAGTACTTGGTATGGTGTGCCTCGTACAACAACTCCACCCGCAAATTGCCCACACTTGGGACGCACAAACGACCGTCTTTCCAAAGCAATCCGTCCTCCACGACGAATTGAGAATTTGACCCATCCAGAGCCTCTAGCATGAACTGCTTCATATGAGCATCCATATCCAAAGCCTGCCGAATACGATCAACCAGGTCATATTGGACTTCAGTCCAATTCAGAACTGCTGCAGCACTTGATTGCCTGTCCACACAAACAATATCCAACGCCTCCAACTCTCGCACCAACCGCTCATCATGCACCGATAGCCAATTAGCTTGAGCTGGGGCTCGGCGACTCAACGCGTCCGTAACCGCATTCCATTTGCCAGGCACGTAGTGGATCTTGAATGTATAGTCCCCCAGGAATTCCATCCATCTACGCTGCCGCATATTCAGATCCTTCTGATCAATAAGATACTTCAGGCTCTTGTGATCGGTGTAGATATCAATCTTCACACCGTACAAGTAGTGTCTCCACAGCTTCAAGGCAAAAATCACGGCCGCTAACTCCAAGTCATGGACCGGATAATTCCTTTCATGCACTTTTAGCTGTCTCGAGCCATAAGCTATTACACTTTCGTGTTGCAGTAGCACGCAACCCAAACCGCTGCCCGAAGCATCGCTATAAATCTCATAGCCTTCGGTCCCATATGGCGAACTCAGCACAGGTGTCGTGGTCAACCGACACTTCAACTCCTCAAAAGCTAGCGCGCACTCCGGCGTCCAAACGAACTTATGCTCCTTCCTCGTCAAAGTAGTGAGAGGTAATGCTATCCGCGAGAAGTTCTCTACGAAGTGCCTATAATAGCCGGCAAGCCCCAGAAAACTCCGGACTTCCGCTACCGTAACAAGCTCAGGCCACTCCCGTATCGCAACAATCTTCGCCGGATCCACAACAATACCCTCTCCACTTACTATATGCCCGAGGAACGCCACTGAGGATAGCCAAAACTCGCACTTCGAGAACTTGGCATACAACTGATTTCTCCTTAGCGTCTCCAACACCAAATGAAGATGCTTGAAGTGATCTTCCTCACTTTGCGAATACACCAAAATATCGTCGATGAAGACGATCACGAAATGGTCCAAGTACTCCCTGAAAGTCCTGTTCATCAAATCCATGAACACTGACGGCGCATTAGTCAGCCCAAACGGCATGACCGTAAACTCATAATGCCCGTATCTCGTACTAAACGCTGTCTTCGGGATATCACTCTCCCTTATTCGCAGCTGATAGTACCCAGCTTTGAGATCCAACTTCGAGTACACCGTCGACCCGACTAACTGATCAAAGAGATGATCAATCCGGGGGATCGGGTACTTGTTCTTCTCCGTCAACTTGTTTAGCTCCCGATAATCAATACATAGCCTCAAGCTTCCGTCCTTCTTCTTAACAAAGAGGACCGGTGCGCTCCAAGGCGAAGAACTCGGGCGCACATACCCTCGTTCCAACAACTCTTGCAGTTGAACTTTCAGCTCCGCCATTTCCTTAGGCGCTAGCCGATAAGGAGATCGTGACACAGGCTTTGCACCTGGCACTAGATCGATCGTAAAATTTATCTCCCGCTGAGGCGGGGCTCCAGGAAGATCTGCGGGGAACACATCAGGGTATTCCAATACCACTGAAATACAATCCAACGCGGGCTTCGGCTTTGCAACCTCCACTAGTGTAAAGAACAGTTCTGCTCCGGCACGAACCGCCTTCACCACCTGAAGAGCAGACATCAACGTCTTGCTCGACCCCTTTAAGCCCGTAAAAGTCGTCTCACGACTTGCTCCCAACTTGACTTCCTTGCTACCGCAATCTATATGGGCCTGCTGCTCCGAGAGCCAGTCCATGACAAATATGACGTCGAACTCCACCAACGGAAGTAAAGACGCCCGCAGGTCGAACTCCTGCTCCCCAATACGAATCTTAACATCGCAGATCCGATCCGCTCGCATCGAACACCCATTGGGCAACAACACATCCAACTTATCCTTCGCCATCGAAGAAGGGACTCCGATGCGTGATATAAATCCTTCGGACAAGAAGGAGTGTGAAGCTCCCGTATAGAAGAGTGCTCGTGCCGGATTTTTGCAAATCAATACAAATCCTAAACAAGCAGTGGTAAGGTAACATGTGCATAACAAGTATTTAAAGAAATCGACTTGCTATAAATTAAACCGTACCTGTCACCACATCAGCCTGTTTGATGGCCTCTTGTTGGCCAAGATTGTAGACCCTTGGTTGGGCCGGAGCATAATGGGATGCGGTCGACTCCACCGCCTTTCCCTTCTCTTCATAAGTAGCTCCCGACTTCCTCTCGGACTTAGGACGTCCGCTCCAACAGTCACGGGCAAAGTGCCCCGTCTTTCCACATGTAAAACACGCGCCCGGGGTCCGACTCGTAGTCGCCCCAGAAGCACCAGAAGGAGCTGGACCCGAAGTCCTATGCTTCTTGAAAGTCCTCCGATAGCCGGACTTTGAAGTAGTCGGCACTTTAAATTCAGATTTTCTATCGCCCAAGCTTTTCTTTGCTTGCACATTCTTCATGTCCTTCTCCAAGGACCGGGCAGTATTGACCAAGGTTAAAAAACCCTGCGTCATCGGCCCCGAGAGTAGTAATCTCAACTCATCTCTCAAGCATTCATAGAAGCGATTAGTCTTGCGCTCCTCATCCACGATGGTGGACCTAGCATATCGACTTAAACGAGTGAACTCATGGAGATATTCATCCACGCTCTTCTCACCCTGAACCAACTTCAGAAACTCATTCTCCAACGCTATCTTCTGCGTCGAAGGGAGGTATCTATCCAAGAACAATCTCGAGAATTCTTCCATCGAGACATCACCAAGTTGCCTACCTCTCAATAACTGCAGCTCCAATCCTTCCCACCACATTCTCGCTTCACCGTCCAAAAGGAACGTAGCGATGGTGGTCATTTGCCACTCCTCCGTCTCCGTCGCTGTCATGACTCTCTTCACCCTGGAGAGCCAGTCTTCAGCCTGAGATGGGGTTCCCAACCCCGAGAATAACGGAGGGTTAAAGCTCATTACATGCTTAAGCTGCCTCTCAGTTGCCCTCCTTGGCACCACCGGTTCCACGACCACTTGCTCCACTCTCCTCGGCTCAGCCTCTTGAAGAGGTTCCTGCTCCATCACAGGAGCGGGCTGCTGCGTTTGCCTTGCAGGCTGCGCATTTATCACGGCCAACACCGCTTCAGCCAGCAATCGAATATTCTTAGCCGACAGAGGTGTTGCAGGAGCAACATCCGGTGCACTACTAGCCTCAGAAACTCGGCGTTCTGACGGCCCAACACCACTTCTGGTCACCTATAGTGGTACAAAACACCGTTAAGCGACCAATTAAATTGCAAACAAAAATTATAGGAACACGCAGGTTCCTCAAACACGAGTATTTTCATTCCTAAGTGGACATTCATGGGTTCTTTTTTACTGTTATAACGATGACGCACAAAGTGTGCTCACCACCCCTTAAAAAGAATTCGCCCACGAATTCACTTTAAGCCCGACCAAAACCAGTAGTCTGATACCAAATTGTAACACCCCCTATCCGTCACATAGCATATAGCAGTAGGTCCGGCCGGGGCCCGACGCCGTATGCCACAGACAGACCGGGTGATTACTTATGGAAACCATCCAACCAATCTCAACGTCCTACACAGAGCATTCTAGTGGAAGCAGTTTATAAAAGTTGTAACAAAGAACCCCGCATTAAAGCATGAATGTCCACTAATACAAAATAGGAATGTTATACAAAATACCCAAAATAAGCCTTAAGGCCTTACCAAATGTTTCACTTCCAATTACATGTTTTACAAACCACGACACGTAGGCCGGTCACACATGAATAAAGCAGTGAACACTTCCAATTAGGCCTTCAAGGGCCGGCTTCGCATTCGGGCTTTAGCCCGCTATTGACCGCTTGCTCCAGTTGCACCTGCAAGCAACAAACCACCGCACGGTGGCAAAACAAGGCAACGGTCAGCTATGCTGACCAAATTATAACGATCCCGCCCCCAACTCGGGGCGGCGATGCTCCTTCCCTGCATTTCATTAGCATAAGCGAGCAATATATATATATATATATAGCCATTACATCACAGACGTTGGCTCGCACGGCCACACGCCCCGTGCTCTCAGGGCACATTCTCGGTGAACCGGTCGATGTCACGTCAATTAAAGCCATAGACATTCTGAACTCACCACCGCCACTTTGACGGCCAAACCTATGAGCAATTTGTCTTCCTGGCCTAGGTCACGACAATTTAAGCCATCGACCGCCAAAGACCCTAATCTATGCCAACGGTAAGTGCCACATGCCTTTAGGTCTCTTTAACCGAATGACATAGAACGGGTACGGTTCCATCTAACCCGTGCTCACATCGCAACGACAATTTAAGTCATATGCGCGGGTCAAACTTCCACCGAGTCCCATTTCCATCACAAGTCACATAACCCGGTTATGTTCAAGTTGGCTCTCAAGCCACCAAGTTGGCAAGATCTCGTATCCGCCCAGTTTTCCGGGTGCACCTTTGGGTTAGTCCCCAAGGCTCCCTGCTGCAATCTACCGCGTAGAAAACCCGAAAAACAACCAATAGCACGGAGTCTTCTCCGGCATTATGCAATGAAACATCACCGATCCAGACCAACATGTCCGGGTAGGCTTCACACATCATGCCTATGTCCGTTCTCGCTTACGAACTCTAAACAACGGGGACTTCACATATCTACCCGAAGGAACGCCTCTAACTCTCTGCAAACTCGCGAGAGCGGGCTTCCTATGCAAAGAAAGAGAGCTACTCATGCTCAAGATGAGGATCGTTACCCTAGCGTTCCTCTTTGGCGCCATTGAAAAGTAATCGGATGAAAAGCACCGCACTAGCTTTGCCTCCGTGGATTCGGAGTCGGCTCGCGATTCGGAGCTCCGAAGCTCCTCCAATGGCGGGATCTAGCTCCTTCTTCCTCCCTTGGCTCTCTACTTTCTCTAAGGTTTTAGAAAGCTAACCACTCATGAAAAGTGAGGGTTTCTAAGTCCAATCCCGGGTATATCCCTTCAGGAACAACCCCCAGCCGTTGGATCTCAAAATAAGGAAACGAACGGCTTTGATTCGGGACTGAAATGCCCAATCTGGACCGAACACGGCCTGGCACACGCCCGTGTCTAGGGCTGTGTGCCTCATTCACCGTCAAAATCGGCTCGCCTGGAAACTCACACGGGTATCAAACACGCCCGTGTTCGAGCTGACACGCCTGTGTTCCATGTGACACGGCCGTGTGGCCGGCCGTGTACCCCTATCATTTTTCCCCAAAATCAACCCGAGAACTTCACGGGTTCTAGGACACGCCCGTGTCCTTACCCGTGTCACCTCAACACGCCTGGACCCCAGGCTGTGTACACGGTCTCGGCACTCGACACTTCGTCGAGCGAAGATCGTCGACCTACGGACACGGCCTTGGACACGCCCGTGTCCTAGGCTGTGTGCCTTGTCTCGACACATTGTCGACACCAAAGTGTCGACTTCCCGGGATGAGTGTCGACACGGGTCGACACGCCCTGCGACACGCTCGTGTCGCAGGCCGTGTGCCATGTCTCGACACTTCGTCGAATGCAGAGTGTCGACTTCGCGGCTAAGTGTCGACACGGGTCGACACGCCCTGCGACACGCCCGTGTCGCAGGCCGTGTGCCCAGTCTCGACACAATGTCGAGACCAAAGTGTCGACTTCCCGACTGAGTGTCGACACAGGCTTGACACGCCCGGGGACACGCCCGTGTCCCAGGCCGTGTGCCTGCTGCCAGAACCCAAACTGGCCCAAAACGTCCCCCTTTGCTCCTTTGAGTTTCGGAGCGTTACACGAGCTATATAGATCATTTCTTCTATTATGAGCGGGTTGGTTTTCTGTATCCGCTCAGTCCACAGAATGGTTTTCATATATTATAATTTGATAAGTTAATAAAGAGAAATGCAGACTCTACTAGAACTCAATAAAGTACCACCTGACATTGTTATCAGCTGGCTATTCTAGTCATTTTTTAAGGCGAATGTTGAATGGATTGATGAGTTGGATTCTCTAATCAGCAAGATTCGTTATAAATGATCTTAGTGTCGTGCGGATTGCAATTGAAACTCAACAGAGTCCGCCTGACAATTTCTTCTTATTCTAATGACGGACAATAATTGTCTCTAATCAGCAAGTTAAAAAGCTCAGATTTATCAGCATGTCGTGCGGACTGCTAAGTGTCGGTGTGGTGAGCGTGGAAAAAGAACATTGCAGAAAGCACACATGCCAAAAATATCCTTTCTATTTCATCAAAAACTGTTTACATCATTCTATATGTTCGGCGGACTGCGATCTTGCGTCCGCCCCTTTTACAAAAACCAAAAAAAAATAAAAATACATTAATCAATCTGTAGTCTTTTGTTTCTTTTCTGGAGGTGCAGGGCTTTCGCCAACAATATCAACTTCTGGAGAGTAGCCCCCGGAGCCGCTCCTGCTGCTTTCTGATCCTGTAGTGGAGGCGGACCCGCTATGCGAGCTCCCGGTAGCAGAGGAGGATGCAGAGGTATCAGACTCGGCGGATAGTTCCTCTACTCGCTGGCTCGAGGCAGCATTGTCCGCTGTTTCCTTGGCGCTTTCCCCTTCGCCCTGCCCTCCGTCTTCTTCTTCAACTTCTTCTTCTTCTTCTTCATCGTCTTCTTCTTCCTCTTCTTCTTCGCCTTCTTCCTCAATGATATCCTTGCCTTTTTTAGCCCTCTCCATCGCCGCGACCTGCGGAGCCAGCTCAAGGAAGATCTCCAAAAAAGGGTCGCCATCCACTCCCTCCTTTATGAAGCCGTCGCGGACAAGTCGCTCAATGGCGACCTCGACGGTCTCCTTCACAAAAGGGAGCATGGCAGCCTGGAAGTTGTTGTTTTCTAAGTCATAGGCGACCTGCGCAAAACAAAAGCAATCGTCAGACAGATCGCGGCGGATAGCAAATTAAGGCCGCTGCGAATTCAACTAACCCCTAGCTCTTCTCTTTGCTGAGCAACCCTTTTTCCCAACCGCACATTCCTTTCCTTTAGCGCTTTATTTTCCTTTTGAAGTTTTTCATTTTGCCTCAACAGGTCTCTGCCAGGGTGGCAACATAGTGGTTTGTCACCACGCTGTTCGCAGTGGCCTGAGAGGCTAGCAGAGGGAGGTCGGCGGCGGGCACCTTCTTAAGGTCGCTCAAGTTGCGCTTTCCGTAAAGTGCGGAGATCGCAATATGGGCGTGGCGTGTTATCCGCGGACTCTTCCACGAAGGAAGCGCGGTGGATAGGCGGACGTGTTTGTTCTTGCTGAGCCAGTGGACCATAGGGTTCCCCCTAAGATCCTTCTGGCTGATGCCAAAACCACTCATGGTGAAGCTTTCAGAGGAAGAGTAATCCGCTGCGGGATCCCCTTCCTCCTTCCTCTTTCTTGCGACTGCTTCTTTCTTATCTTTCTGTGTAGGGACGAAGCCGCTAGACGTCTGCGGCAAGTTAGCGGTACCGCCAAGGTCGCTGCAAAAATAAATGGGTTAAACACCAAGGTCGCAGCGGATGCAAAAGCTGAGTTCGGAAGCTACTTACTCTCTTCGGGCATGATGTCTGCTAAGCTCGCCAGCAGCGGAATATAATGCTCGATGTCAAGCCTGGTGTTGGCCAAGAACTCGACAATGGCGGATTCTAAGTCATCCAGTTGCACGCTTTTGAAGGTGGAGTCCGCGCGCACCTGCGGATAGGTGTGCGCGAACCCTAGGTCGCCCTCAAAAATCAGGAACCTAGAGGTCCAGTTGTGGATTTTGTTGGGAAGGCCCACAACCTTCATCCCCCTGCAGTAGAAATATATCACCCCCTTGTAGGGGCGGCCTCCAGAAGCAGTAATGGAGCGGACAAAGAATATTTTGCGGAAGACATTCATTGAAAAAGCGATTTTTTCAGATCGCAAATAAGAGACAAAGCTGCAGATCGCAGCGAGTGTATTCGGCGCAAGCTGGCCAGGCACCATTCCATAGTGCTCAAAGATGGCAGCGAGTTCCCATAGAAGCGGAAACTTGAATCCGCTGTCAAAATGGTCCACTAGGATGGCGATCTGGGTTGCAGTTGAGAAGTTTAACCTTTCTTGATGGGCAGAAAGGCGGACAAGGATATTCGAGTTCGCCATCTTCTTTTCGACAAAGCCGTCCAGGTCGGCCTCTGTCAATGTGCATTTCCGGTGGTCCGCGGAGTGGAAGGCGACGTCAGCATCAGTACGCGCGGACACCATTTTGCAGGCCGCAGGGTTCCTTTTACTTCAGCTGTTTCCTACATAAGAGAAAGCAGAAGGTGTCACAACCCGCATTTTCTCGACGGTAAAAATCGTATCAGAGTAGGAGAAAACACGCGTCGTGATGCCACGTCGTGCAGGGGATAACTGCACACGCTCAGGTAAAACTCCAAACGTTAGATTTTTAAGGAAAATGGTTAATTAAGTATGAAAGAAAATCAGTTTTGTTGAATGGTCGTATCCCTCGGCTCGGTGGATCAGCTAGTCCACAGTTAAAACTATATTTATACGCAGCAGAAAAATACTTTGGTTCAATTAAATTGACGCCCTAAAAGAGCATAAGGGTCCCCGGGGGATGACTTACGCGCACACGACCCTAAGGTGAATAAAGTAGGTATAAAATGATAGTGTCTTACGCTGAGGAAAAGTAGTGTCTTTTTTTTAGAAAACATGTTATACATGAAGTACATATATTAATACTTTTAGGGTTTAAAATATCTAACATGCAACCTAGCATAAATCCTTCCCAGAAGCAAGTAACCAACCACAGATAGGCAAAATCAGCAGTTTAAATTCATATTCAGCACCACAAGAAGCCACCAGTGGGCGTCAACAACCTGACACGAACCCACTGGCGAGTATGCATGTCTATACGGAAGATTAAAGATCTACCTCACAATAAAACGGAGATCAGCAATCTCAGCTACCCTAGAGGCCACCAACAAGCCCCTCCCAAAGAACTAGCCGCTGAACTGGCTACAACCTGGACCTGAGGCATTCAAGAAAAGAACACCTCAGCAAGGAAACAATCAAAAGTAAATAGAGCAATAGATTAGTGAATAAATAAGATGAAGGGTTTACCAACCCGGCAACAAGCTGCTATAAGGAAAAGAAAAAGGAAAGGCAGTAAGAAAAGAGTACTGTCTAAAACACCGCAGAGCACACCAAGGGCGAGCATTAAAACCAACATGCCCTACCAATAAAGCCT
This sequence comes from Platanthera guangdongensis, assembly GCA_039583875.1. Taxonomy (NCBI): domain Eukaryota; kingdom Viridiplantae; phylum Streptophyta; class Magnoliopsida; order Asparagales; family Orchidaceae; genus Platanthera; species Platanthera guangdongensis. The sequence goes on from CM077152.1 coordinate 102,725,222, forward strand.
GCAACAGCATCAAGACATATACATATGCCAAAGGAAAGGAAAGCATAAACAGGAAAGGGACTAACAGTCCTAACACGTGGGTAAGTAGCAGTGGTCAAAACATGGGTCTGAATGCATAACCAGAATCAGACCCAAAAAGGGCTAAGGGGTCAAACAGTGGCAGCTCTAGGGTCCCACACACACCAACCCAAACCGGGGCAAAAGGCGGTGGCCACAGCTCTCCACATAAAACCACCCCTCCAGAGGCCACCAAAACTTCACCACCTGCCACAACCCAAGAGTCGGCATGCAGAAATTAGCCGAGCACCCAAAGGCCCCCTCCTAGGGAAAAGTCCCACTAACAGTCCTAAGAAACACATGAACCCAATGCAAAAACGTCGGGTCCAACCGACGCGGCCTTGCACGCCTAACCCGAACCAACCCCGAGTCTACCTGACCCCAAAACAAGCGCAGCACCAGTGTCAACATGAAGTGTCGACACCTCGACAAGCCGGTGTCGAGACAAGGTGTCGACACAACCTCGGCCGGTGTCGACACCAAGTGTCGACACCACTGCTGCCGGTGTCGACACATGGTGTCGACACTGCAGCCGCTGGTGTCGACACCAAGTGTAGACACCACTGTTGCCGGTGTCGACACATGGTGTCGACACTGCAGCTGCTGGTGTCGGCACCACTGCTGCCGGTGTCGACACATGGTGTCGACACTGCAGCTGCTGGTGTCGACACCATGTGTCGGCACCACTGCTGTCGGTGTCGACACATGGTGTCGACACTGCAGCCGCTGGTGTCGACACCAAGTGTCGGCACCACTGCTGCCGGTGTCGACACATGGTGTCGACACTGCAGCCGCTGGTGTCGACACCAAGTGTCGGCACCACTGCTGCCGGTGTCGACACATGGTGTCGACACTGCAGCTACTGCTGTCGACACCAAGTGTCGACACCACTGCAGCCGGTGTCGACACCTTGTGTCGACACTGCCGCTGCTGGTGTCGACACCAAGTGTCGACACCACGATTGGCCGGTGTCGACACCAACTGTCGACACCAAGACTGGCCGGTGTCGACACAACAGTGTCGACACCCCACCTGGCTACAGGAGCCAGATCCAGCAGACGACCAAAAACGAGAACGGGGATTCTCTCTTCTCTCTCGAGTACAACCTCCATCGGCAATGGCAACTACTCGACCTAGACCGAACCAAATCTGACCCTAATAGACACAATCCTTCAGGAAAACTGAAATTAACTGGAACCTTCTACACTAACCACGGTATGATCGGGAACAAGCCCTAGCTTACACCTAAAATCCCAACAAGAAAGATATAAAAATTTAAATCAACAGAAGGCAAAGATCAACTAAGGCAAGGATGAGGGTACATCACTTGCCTCAATACCAGGAACTCGGTCGGCGGCCTCCCCCGCTTGCGGATCTGGCCGCAGGCCAGCAAGCTGAGGAGCAGAAAGAAGGCAGATCCCGGCGGGGGCAGTCCAGATCCACCCTCGAAACCGAAATCCGACCGCTAAATCTCCAGGAAAGCAGCGTCCCAAGGCTAGGGTGGTCCGGCAGAGCTCTTCCTCTCCTCTCGTACAGGCGACGACTACCTCCAAACACAGAAACAGGAAAAAGAACCAAAAAGGAACCCAGCCCTAATCTGACCCAAGACTATATATATCAGCAGTAATAATAATATACAATAATACATAATAATTACTATTTACACCCAATATCAAAGCAACCCGAAACCCGAAACTTCTCGGAAAAAGACGAAATTTACGCCGTAGCTAAAAACCCATGCTACGAACGCAACTACGAAGTCGAAATTAACATTCGACGAACAAAACCCGGGATAACACCTCCCGAAGCCAAAACACAAGCATTCCCTAAGAGGCCCAACCGAGTCATCAAACGGACTCCGGCTAGCTGGGGAATCTTGCTAACAGGCTACAAACAAGCTACACAGGGAACCCTAAGAGCTAAGACCACGCTCTACAACGGCAAAAAGCCGGAAATACGCCATCATAACGCCAGCCAAAGATCAAACGAAGCACAGAAAAACCGGGGGCATTACAGCCACTCCCCCTAAAAGAAAGTTTCGCCTCGAAACTTTACTCACAACACTCCTATAAAGAAGGAGAGAGGAAAAAGTCGGGAAAGGGCTAAATAAACAACAAAATAGAACATATCAAGCACAAGATCAGGGAAACAGATGAGGGTGATCCTCCCTCATAGCCGACTCCAACTCCCAAGTCGCGCTTTCCACATCTTGATTTCTCCATAAAACTTTAACCATCGGAATAGTCTTCTTCCGCAACGCCCAAACTTGGATATCCAAAATGCGAACAGGCACCTCAACATAAGAAAGATTCGGCTCCAACTGAGGCACAGAATCCAAAACTTGCCTGCCATTCATCGCACATTTTCGCAGCTGACTGACGTGAAAGACATCATGCACGCCAGGGAAATTTGCGGGCAAAGCCAGCCGGTAGGCTGATACTCCAATCCGCTCAACAATCGGAAACGGCCCCACGTATCTCGGGTCCAACTTCCTATTCTTGCCAAACCGCTTGACTCCAATCAACGGGGAGACCTTTAAGAACACCGAGTCCCCCACAGCAAATTCCAAGTCCGATCTACGCCGATTGGCGTTCTTCTCATATCTCTCTTGGGCTAACCGAAGTTTTTCCCGAATAAGCGTCACAGCGGTTTCCATCTCCTCAAGCGCTTCTGGACCCAACAAAGGTCCCTCGCCAAGCTCAGCCCAAAACAAGGGAGTCCTGCAGCGCCTCCCATACAAAGCTTCAAAAGGAGCCATTTGCAAGCTTTCTTGATAACTGTTGTTATATGCGAATTCCATAAGCCGCAAGCGCTCGTCCCACGCTCCTCCATGGTCCAGAATGTAGCATCGGATCATATCTTCCACAATCTGATTTACTCGCTCCGTCTGACCATTGGTCTGCGGATGATAAGCTATGGAATATCTCAAATCTGTACCCAACCCTTCTTGAAGACTATTCCAAAAACGAGACGTGAACCTGGAGTCTCGATCTGATATGATACTTACAGGTACACCATGCAATCTGACAACCTCTTCTAGATACAGCTCGGCTATCTTCCAAATCGGATAATCGATCTTAAACGGTACGAAATGAGCGCTCTTCGTCAATCTGTCTACAATTACCCAAACGGAATCATGCCCCTTAGGAGATCTCGGTAAACCGGTAATGAAATCCATCGAGATACTCTCCCACTTCCACATCGGAATCTCCAAGGGAGTCAGCTTGCCACCAGGCCTCCCATGGTCGGCTTTCACACGCCTGCAAGTGAAACACTCTGAAACAAATCTGGCTATGTCCTTCTTCATCCCGTACCACCAGGCAATCTGTTTTAAATCATGATACATCTTGGTAGACCCTGGATGGTAGGCAACACTAGATCCGTGGGCGTCTCTGCACACCATATCTCGGATATCTCCAACTGCGGGGATGCAAAACCTGCCACGGTACTTCATGGTACCCGCATCATCTATAGAGAAGTCTGGTAATTCACCCTTCTCAGCTCGAAGATACAAATGCAGAAGATCGGGATCGTCCTTCTGATGTAGTCTTGTAAGCGTAATCCACGAAGGTTCTGCTATAGCTATGCTACTCTGTGAATCACAGCTTCCCACAGAAATGTCCATTGTAACATCCCATTTCCAACTAGACCCCTAAGTGTGGTTATTGGCCATGACTAGGTCATGACCAAACCCTAGGAAGCCCAAGAAGACCAAGGAAACCTAAGAATGTAGGTGAGACCACTATGGTCTGCAAATAGTAAATTCCTGAACCTTTGTTTAAGTCAACCATGGGGCATCACCAAGACTTCAAGACCCCACCATGTTCTCATCAAACCATGGTAAGATCCATTAGATCAATAAGGACCCATGGATGGCAGTCAAAAGGGTTAAGTTGACACAAGTCAACCCTAACCCTAAATGGGTCAAACCAACCTACTTAGGGTCAATTGACCATCCCCAAGCCAAGTGGACCCCACCCAAGCCCACCTAACCCTAGAGTGACGTCAATGGGTCACCTAGGACCCATTGGGGTCCACCCAAGAGGCTAAGTTGACCAAAGTCAAGTCTAACCCTAAATGGGTCAACCTAGCCTACATTGGGTCAAACTGGCCTACACAAGGGCCAATTGATGTTCCCTTAGCCAAGTGGACCCCACACATACCTTCATAACCATAGTGAGAGGCCAACGGGTCACCAAGGACCCATTGGGGCCAACCAAAAAGGCTAAGTTGACCAAAGTCAACTCTAGCCCTAAATTAGTCAAGGTACCCTACTTAAGGGTCAAGTGACCTCTAAAGGGCCAATACAACCCTACCTAGGCCTCAGGGGAGGCCAATGGGTCACCAAGGACCCATTTGGGCCAACCTCAAAGACCAAATTGACCTAAGTCAACCATAGCCTAGGTTTGAGTCAAGCTAGCCCAAATGGGCAAACTCAAGCTCAAGCCCAACTCACTTGGGCTAACCATATTTTGGTGGATGAAATAAACATGTGGGCTGCCAATATGAGATTTACCAGCCAACTTAGTGACTAGGAGAGAGAGAGAGAGAATCTCAAAATTAAAGAATAATTTAGGAGAGAGAAAGAGATATATTTAAGGGTATTTAGTGGAATAAGCCACTTGGACCCATGCCATCAACCCCCACATGGGCTGGCTGACCCTTGGAAGTCATGAGAAGGAGCTAGAATAGAGTGGGACCCACTCATGCATGCATGGTGACAATAACAAAGAAATCCCTCCACCTTGCACTTAGGAATCATCACCCTCCCCTCCATACTTCATCTTCTCACTCTCTCCCTCTCCCATTTCAGTCTCACCACTCTCAGAACAAGGAGAGCAGCAACAGAGAGAGAGAGAAACCGAGATTTGGCCGTGAAAACTAAGAGAGAAGCGCCGCCGCCGCCGCCATGGTTCCCCGCCGCTCCTCACGTCGCAAGGCCGCCGGGAAGGTCCTCCCTCACCTCTCTCTTCATGTATAGATCTTAGGGATGTTTAGGTTAGGGTTCGGGCTCGAATAAGCCCGAACCCAGATCTTCATTTTCAGCCATTAATGGCGGTTTTGAAGCTCTCGGGTGAGGTGGAGCCGCCACCTCCGACCGCCCTAGCCGCCGGAAAAGCTCGCCCCCACCACCGTGAGGGGATAGGAGAAGTTGGACGGTGGATGCGCCGCCGGAGGCGGCCGGGAAAAGCCCCGTGAAAATTGGGCTGATAACCAGGCGGATTGGAGAAGATGAGCAGCTGCCGTCCATCTGCGTCAAGATCTGTGCCATGCAATAATATAAATCCAGGAATTATTTAAATATATGAATAGTGTATTTTCTGTCCCCTAAAATCCGATTTTTGCATGTCGAAATTTAGGGCCCTTACAGCCTTTTTCATAAACTGTTCGCAACATGAAACTTGTAGGTCTTGGAGTCACCGTTAATTTGACATGTTACACATAATTTTTGGTTAAGTGTACTGCCCTATAGAGCCATTTTCCTAGGGCTGGTCCTAGCGTAGGGCAGAAACTAAAATGGGTGCCCTGCCCAAACCCTAAGTCCACATGGGCTGAAATATTGGGCATATGGCCGAATTAGGTATATCTAGGCCCTACCCAAAATGGGAATTTTTGGGGAAAATAAGTATATAGTTTTAGCCCAAATATGATAAATTAAATGTTGTTGATATTTGGAGCATATCAACTCCACAATTCCCCATATTTTGGTGGCCTGCCCTTAGTAGTATATTAGACCTATGGTAGAAATATTAGACAATTTAACCCTCTGCATGTTGAGATATCTCACATGCAAGATCTAAAAATTAAATGGCCTTGGGCTGCAAATAGCAAAATGCAGAAATTTGAAAGTGATGCCCAAGCCTATCCAGAGGCCCAAATGACGTGAGAGTTTGGGGAGTAACTGGTTTAGGGCATATTGAGGTCCTGCCAAAAAATGGGATTAATTGGAATTAAAATTAGGGTGGAATTACCAAATTACCCCTAGGTTTGTTTAGTTGATTCTTGGAGTAGTTCAACTCCAAAAGGCCCCAATTTTTGGTTGCATGTCCATGAGGACATTATTATGGCATGGTTAAAGTTTTAGCCCTTATGGATCACAGCAAGTTAGGGAAACGCCTTGCATGCGATGACTTGTAAAGGACTTGGTGTGCTTATAGCCAAATGAAGAAAAAAAAAATATTGAAGGGACAGCCCTTTTTAGATCACTGACTTAGTATTACTTTAAGTACCCTCTCATATTTGGGGAAAATAGATGAATTAGGGTTGACTTACCCTTGGACCCAAGTTCACACCCTAAGGATGGACCTTTAGGGGGTTGTGAAGGACATAGGGGCAAATGAACTTGTATGGCCTTGTAAATTAGTAGAGAGTTAGTTTAGATATATTTAAGACTCTGGTTGAAATATTAGGGAAATTGGAAGTAGTTAAGTAACTCCAAAGTCAAACCCTAGTTTTAGGGTAGAAGCACTAATAGGCAAAAATGGTTACTTAACCTCATCTAAAAACTGTGAAAATGGGGTAGAATGAATATTAGGGTGAATTGAACCCCTAGATATTTTTATTGAAATTTTATGGATTATATTTATGGTAGCTCCTTTGTTAATTATCAAAGTATCCAATTCAGTATTTGATTTAATTTGATCATTTAGTTTAATTGGAATCTAGTAGAACTTGGCCAGTAGAGGTTTTTGACATAAATAGAGGTCTCTGAATTTTATTATAATTTTTAAAGGATTTTATATATTGCTTCCTTCATAAATATTGGAAAGGCCATACTTGGTAAATAAATCATTTAAAAAGTAATTTAACTTGTAAAAATATGCATTTTGGCCATTGATGATTTTAGGATGATATCTACTGTTAGGAATTTAATTAGGAATTTTTGAAGTATATTCAAAGTACTTGATTCACAATTATGCCCTTGTAGATTTGTGTATTGAATTTATTTAGAATTAAATATTCTGTGAAAAATCATGAAAGTTTGGCCAATGCTAATTTTAGGATTTTAGTAGTGTAATATATTTATCTCAAATTATTTGGATGACAATTTCAAGTAGTTGATTTACAAATCTTGGAATATGAGAATTTACTGCAAAAATAATTTTAGGCCCCATAAATGTTTGTGTAAAATGTCAAATTTGGAAATTGTCACTTTTGGATATATGGAATTTTATCATGAATTTATGGAACATTAATGATGTCTAAAATGTATACTTCATGATCAACTCGACTATAATTGGCCCTTGTAATAAATTATTTAAATAGAAGATTAATTGAGGAAAATACAATATTCGGGAATTAAATCATTTATGTCATGATAGGACCCCAGTAATAATCCTAGGTCATTCGGATGAAAACTCGAAGGACATCCTATCATGAACATCACTTAGTATAGGTCGGTCTGCAATTAGTAATTTGGGGAAAAGTTGTATTAGGATAAGGGTTGGAATATGGTGGAGTTAGTCGTGTTGAATTGTTTGAATAAAAGTGGATGAGTCACCTAGAAAGTTCTAAGGAGTGGTGGGAATCACGTGGATGTGTGTTAGAAGGTAAGCGAGTTCGACGAAAGATCGTCGTGCCCGCGAGAGTGAAAGGTCTAAACTACCTTAGGATTAGCCTATCGCAATATGAGAAGGTAATGGGTAAAGGAAATCAACCAATAATATTAATAAGTACCTTGCGAAAGGGAACGATGGGCGTAATCCTAACACAGTTCCTAGTGCCCCTTGAGAGCCCTTCACAGGGAATACCGGGGGCAGTCCTGGGTTCACGTAAACCTTAAAGAATAAATCAAAAGAGTAATTTAGTAAATAGGGTTTCACACTGCACTCACTAGTTGGACAAGTATTGGAAATGGTTAAGTCGTCCCGAGGTGTTCAAAGGGGCGCCATCCCGCGGTGTTCAAAGGGATGAGATTTGGAATAAGAGACGAACGTTTCGGTCCGGCGAGCTTTGGATCGGTTGATACTTGTGACGGACGGGATGGTCCGGGGAGCTTTGGCTCGGTTGATACTTGTGACGGACGGGATGGTCCGGGGAGCTTTGGCTCGGTTCTGATACGATAAACTTGCATGTGCATAAATCTAGTGGCGGGGCATGCGGTACTGGCCGTTCGTCACACCGATGGCAGTACAGTGCACCAGGCGGTTGTGAGAGTTAGAGGGGACAGTGGGTTGTTTTACACTGCGGTCTGGAGGACGACCCCCGATAACGCACATCCGACCCAACAAGACTGACGGGTTGTCAGCAAAGTACGTACGCGAGACTCTAGAGTGCACCTTGGACGTGTACAGAGGCATATGAGAGGGGTCTAAGGCTTGGTAGTGTGCATACCGGCCTAGAAGCGGAGACGCCCGCTCCGCTGCTGCCGTAGCCACAGCGGTGGTACCCGAGAGTGATGCTAGCTCTCAAAAAGTGGGAACTAAAGGTCTGTGTGCACAGAGTCGTGTGTGTGTGTTGCACTTGCATGTCCATCTTACCCACTTGCATGTCATAGCATAATCGATTCATTTAACCCTGACACCTAAAGTATAAGTGGTATGGGACGCTTATACATTAGGCCCTACAAAACGACCCCTTGGTCTATAAGCTTGTGTGGGCAAGTTTATAAATTAAGGTTATTTCAATATTTATATGTTGCTTGTGATAACCGACACCCCAACGTATAAAGTGGTATGGGACATTTTATACGATGGGAGCCTTGTAGAAGATCCCTTGGCTTATGTGTATTCACATAAGTGAAGGTTATATTCCTTTCTTACTTTACTCATTATAACCTGATTATAAATTGCTAGCTAGGTCCCCCTGTCACCTGTTTTTGATTTCTCTCCTCTTTCACGTCCTTTCCTTTCTTCCTCCCCGCTCGGTGCCTAGGAGCATGGGGGAAGGGGTGGGGGACGATAGGGCTTAGTCTTTTTGACTAATGGTTTTCGAACCACATCATATTAGGGGATCGTGGAGCCGAGTATGGAGGAGCAGCCCAGGAGACCGGTGCAGTTGGAGATAGGGCAGTCTAGCTCAGGAGTACAGCCAGCTGGGACCATGAGTTTTGACTTCTAGTAGTTGTTTTGTTTTGCTTCCGCATGATAGATCTGTAGTGAGGATATTGATATACCGGGCTTCAGCCCTTTTATTTCTGTACACTTTATTATTCTGTGGACACTCCCTTCGTGGAGATTTTTATATATATGTGATATGTTGTGGACTTGTCTTCTCTTGTACTGCTACTTTTGCGTCAGCTGCGATCGATTTGGCCGGCAGGATCGGCGTCTTGTAGTGTCGACCTTCCCGGGTGCGAAGGTGTCACCGCAAGGCGGCGGTTCTGGGCCTAAGACCCCGGGGTTTTAAAGAAAAAAAAAAGAGGGGGTCTTACATCCATCAACAGAAACTCTTCCACTAGACGCTCGGCGGAAAGATTAAAAATCTTACTTGACTTCCGACTCAGGACATCGGCCACCACATTTGCCTTGCCTGGATGATACTGAATTTCAACATCATAGTCGGTCACGTACTCCAACCACCGCCGCTGGCGCAGATTCAATTCTTTCTGAGTAAAGACATACTTCAGACTCTTATGATCCGTGAAAATCTTGCACTGCGTTCCATATAACAAATGCCTCCACAATTTCAACGCATAGATCACAGCTGCAAACTCCAGGTCATGCGTAGGGTAGTTCTTCTCGTGAGTCTTTAACTGCCTCGACCCATACGCAATCACCTTCCCGCCCTGCATCAAAACGCAGCCCAGACCGACATGCGACGCATTCACATAAATATCATACTCACTGCCCTCCGTAGGCAAAGACAAAATTGGAGCCGAACATAGCCTTCTTTTTAGTTCCTCAAAAGCCTTCTCACACTTGTCATTCCATATAAAGGCTACATTCTTCTGCGTCAACTTGGTCAATGGCGCGGACAAGGTAGAGAAACCTTCCACAAATCTTCTATAATAACCAGCCAAACCCAAGAAGCTTCTGATCTCTTTGGGGGTAACAGGTCTCGCCCATTCCATAACCGCAGCGATCTTCTCTGGGTCTACCGATATTCCCTCCTTATTAATCACGTGACCCAGAAAAGAAACTTGAGGCAACCAAAATTCACATTTGCTCAGCTTGGCGTACAACTTATGGTCCCTCAGAGTCGCCAAGACCAGGCGCAAATGTCGATCATGCTCCTCTGCATCCTTAGAATACACCAAAACATCGTCTATAAAGACAATCACGAACTTATCTAAAAAATCCTTGAAAACTGTGTTCATCAAATCCATAAAAGCTGAGGGCGCATTAGTCAAACCGAATGACATAACCAAAAACTCAAAATGCCCATGACGAGAGCGGAAGGCCGTCCGCGGAACATCTGACTCCCGAATCCTCAACTGGTGATAGCCCGAACGAAGATCTATCTTGGAAAACACGGCACTACCTCGCAGTTGGTCAAACAAATCGTCGATTCACGGCAAAGGGTACCTGTTCTTAATCGTAACCTTGTTCAGCTCTCTATAGTCAATGCATAACCTCATCGACCTATCCTTCTTTTTAACGAATAGCACTGGTGCACCCCAAGGCGAAGAACTTGGCCTTATAAAGCCTTTTGCCAACAACTCATCCAGCTGAATTCGCAACTCTTCCAGCTCTCGCGGGGCCATCCGGTACGGCGCCTTAACGATAGGACGCGTACCTGGCTCCAAATCTATTGCAAACTCGACATCTCGATCGGGTGGAAGGCCGGGAAGATCATCGGGAAACACATCAGAAAAGTCACGCACCACAGGAATCTCTTCCAAATGGGGCACACTAACAATCGTCCCTACCAGAGAAACCACACAGGCAAAACAGCCAGAAACAAGCAACTTCCGAGCACGCACCGCAGAAATAACTGGAGACTCCTAGAGAGAATACCCAAAAACGCTCCTTGGCTGACCGTTGTCTTTGACGAAGTCCAAGCGCTTACCCTTGCACTGGATCACAGCATCGTACCTTGACAACCAGTCCATGCCCAAAATAACGTCAAAGTCCTCCAGGTCAATCACCTTCAAATCTGCCTTGGCTAGAAAATCTCCCAACAAAATTGGACAATCTAGGACACCTAGGTCCGTAACCATAGAGTCACCGGAGGGGAACTTAACGCAGAAGGCACCACCAACACGATCTAGGCCCAAACTGAACCGCTCCACGAAGGCTCTAGCCACAAACGAGTGGGTAGCGCCAGAATCGAAGAGAACGCGCGCGCAACGGTTCTTTACCTTAAATCGCCCTACGAATTGCATATGCATCTAAGGCAACAAGCGCTAAAATGAAAACTACACCCGAAAAGGGAACGTAACGAAACGACTGGGGAGGAGTCGAACCTGAGATAACCTGGGTCGAGGTCTGCGCTTCATCTGTCGGGAGCACATTCAACTTTCCTTTTCCTTTATCCACTTGCTGAGGCGGTGGCAAGGCCTGGAGGGGAACTGGCTGCAGAATAGGCTGGGTCTGGGGGCACCTTGTCTTGAGATGACCCTTCTGGCCGCACTGAAAACAGACCTTATCTTTTAACCAACAACGGGCAGCCTCATGCCCCTTCCTTCCACACAAGGCACACACAAAGTCTCCCCTGGACGTACCCTGAATCGCGTGCACCTGTTCCTTCTTCTGCACTCCCAACCTTTTGAAACACTTCTCGAAGGGGTGGCCTGGCCGGCCACAAAAGCTACAAATCTCTTTGACCTTCTTTCTTGCGACAACATCAGGTTCCTGAGGGCTCTTCCCTCCACCGGACTTCCGCTTATCTTTCCTTAACTGCTGGTCTCTATTCTTGGCATTCTCAATGGCCTCAACTCTCAAAGCAACTTCAACCGCACTGGCGTAACTGACTGCTCCATAGGCATTCGCTAACTGCTGTATGTCGCTTCTTAGTCCACCCAGAAATCGCTTAACTCGGTCTGTCTCAACACTCACCAGACCCGGAGCAAACCGACTCAACTTACTAAACTCGATCTCATACTCACTAACCGTGAGTTTCCTCTGCTTTAGGTGAAGAAAGTCGTTCATTAGCCGGTCCCGTTCGACTGAAGGCAGAAACTTACTTAACAACAGCACCTTAAAAGACTCCCAAGTGCAACCTGCCACTAAGCTCTCTTTCTCTCTCAGCCACCAATTCTTTGCTAAGCCCTTGAGCTGGTAGGCAGCGAGCATCACTCTCTGATCATCCGAAATCCCTGAGTACGAGAACATTTCCTCAATGGTAATCAGCCAATCATCCAAAATCATGAAATCCGCCTGCCCATCATAGGTAGGGCGTCTCAGTCGCTGAAACTGGGATATGAACGCCATATCCGGAGGCACTACAACCAAAGGCACGGGAGGAGCAGGAGGGGCAGGGACAGCTACCCCCTCTGCGGGGTTCTGAGCTCTCGGGGGCTGTCCCGCCACAACTGCTACAAGGGACTGAATCTGAGCCTGCATAGCCACTACCTGCCTCGATAACTCCTCATTACTCTGCCGCAAGCTTTCTACCAACGCATCGCTCTGCGCTCCTGACGTCTCACCCTCGGATTGTGGGGTCGATCTCATCGCAGGACGTCTCGCCATCCTAAAATCGCACAAACTTTAGACAAATCCTAGCCCATCAACTAGAACAAAACTACCCGGTACGGACAAACACACTTGAATATGAACTTCAACTGCAAAAACTTGCTCTAGGAGTTGTTTTTACCATGATGATGTTATGCTTATCCTAAGATGGTTCACCACCATCATACTGACTCATGTGCCTAAACCATGAATGCATGTATTTGTATTCTTTTTGACTCAAAACCATGTGTGTACATATGTCATCTTGCAAATCTTTAGCTTGGCACGTTGTGCTTATAAAATGCTATGCTATGCATGATGTGCTATGCATTCTAAAAAGGCCTTAGTGCATGCCATGGGCGGCGTACACATGAAAATATTATGCATCTCATACTACATAACATTCCCATGTAACGAAAAGGAAAACGTGCTAGCCGCATTCATGTGGTGAGGTTATGCATCTCATACTACATAACCCTCACATGTTGCCTCCTATGGTGGATCCATATACAGACACATATTATGCATCCCATACTACATAATATGCCCTGTATACTTCTTCATGCTCATGAGTGTAGTGTTCGTGCTTCGGCCAAGACGTGCTGATGACATATCGGTGTGTGGATGGTATGATGCTAAACACTAATGCAGACAAGGGAAAGGTTGCCCAACCATTTGTCAAGCAACCTCCCTCTGATACCAACTGTCACAACCCGCATATTCTCGACGGTAAAAATCGTATCAGACTAAGAGAAAACACGCGCCGTGATGCCACGTCGTGCAGGGGATAACTGCACACGCTCAGGCAAAACTCCAAACGTTAGATTTTTAAGGAAAATGGTTAATTAAGTATGAAAGAAAATCAGTTTTGTTGAATGGTCGTATCCCTCGGCTCGGTGGATCAGCTAGTCCACAGTTAAAACTATATTTATACGCAGCAGAAAAATACTTTGGTTCAATTAAATTGACGCCCTAAAAGAGCATAAGGGTCCCCGGGGGACGACTTACGCACACACGACCCTAAGGTGAATAAAGTAGGTATAAAAAGATAGTGTCTTACGCTGAGGAAAAGTAGTGTTTTTGTTTTAGAAAATATGTTATGCATGAAGTACATATATTAATACTTTTAGGGTTTAAAATATCTAACATGCAACCTAGCATAAATCCTTCCCAGAAGCAAGTAACCAACCACAGATAGGCAAAATCAGCAGTTTAAATTCATATTCAGCACCACAAGAAGCCACCAGTGGGCGTCAACAACCTGACACGAACCCACTGGCGAGTATGCATGTCTATACGGAAGAGTAAAGATCTACCTCACAACAAAACGGAGATCAGCAATCTCAGCTACCTTAGAGGCCACCAACAAGCCCCTCCCAAAGAACTAGCCGCTGAACTGGCTACAACCTGGACCTGAGGCATTCAAGAAAAGAACACCTCAGCAAGGAAACAATCAAAAGTAAATAGAGCAATAGATTAGTGAATAAATAAGATGAAGGGTTTACCAACCCGACAACAAGCTGCTATAAGGAAAAGCAAAAGGAAAGGCAGTAAGAAAAGAGTACTGTCTAAAACACCGCAGAGCACACCAAGGGCGAGCATTAAAACCAACATGCCCTACCAATAAAGCCTGCAACAACATCAAGACATATACATATGCCAAAGGAAAGGAAAGCATAAACAGGAAAGGGACTAACAGTCCTAACACGTGGGTAAGTAGCAGTGGTCAAAACATGGGTCTGAATGCATAACCAGAATCAGACCCAAAAAGGGCTAAGGGGTCAAACAGTGGCAGCTCTAGGGTCCCACACACACCAACCCAAACCGGGGCAAAAGGCGGTGGCCACAGCTCTCCACATAAAACCACCCCTCCAGAGGCCACCAAAACTTCACCACCTACCACAACCCAAGAGTCGACATGCAGAAATTAGCCGAGCACCCAAAGCCCCCCTCCTAGGGAAAAGTCCCACTAACAGTCCTAAGAAACACACGAACCCAAGGCAAAAATGTCGGGTCGAACCGATGCGGCCTTGCACGCCTAACCCGAACCAACCCCGAGTCTACCTGACCCCAAAACAAGCGCAGCACCAGTGTCGACATGAAGTGTCGACACCTCGACAAGCCGGTGTCGACACAAGGTGTCGACACAACCTCGGCCGGTGTCGACACCAAGTGTCGACACCACTACTGCCGGTGTCGACACATGGTGTCGACACTGCAGCCGCTGGTGTCGACACCAAGTGTAGACACCACTGCTGCCGGTGTCGACACATGGTGTCGACACTGCAGCTGCTGGTGTCGACACCAAGTTTCGACACCACTGCTGCTGGTGTCGACACATGGTGTCGACACTACAGCTGCTGGTGTCGACACCACTGCTGCCGGTGTCGACACATGGTGTCGACACTGCAGCCGCTGGTGTCGACACAAAGTGTCGACACCACTGCTGTCGGTGTCGACACATGGTGTCGACACTGCAGCTACTGGTGTCGACACCAAGTGTCGACACCACTGCAGCCGGTGTCGACACCTTGTGTCGACACTGCCGCTGCTGGTATCGACACCAAGTGTCGACACCACGATTGGCCGGTGTCGACACCAACTGTCGACACCAAGACTGGTCGGTGTCGACACAACAGTGTCGACACCCCACCTGGCTACAGGAGCCAGATCCAACAGACGACCAAAAATGAGAACGGGGATTCTCTCTTCTCTCTCGAGTACAACCTCCATCGGCAATGGCAACTACTCGACCTAGACCGAACCAAATCTGACCCTAATAGACACAATCCCTCAGGAAAACTGAAATTAACTGGAACCTTCTACACTAACCACGGTATGATCGGGAACAAGCCCTAGCTTACACCTAAAATCCCAACAAGAAAGAGATAAAAATTTAAATCAACAGAAGGCAAAGATCAACTAAGGCAAGGATGAGGGTATATCACTTTCCTCAATACCAGGAACTCGGTCGGCGGCCTCCCCCGCTTGCGGATCTGGCCGCAGGGCAGCAAGCTGAGGAGCAGAAAGAAGGCAGATCCCGGCGGGGGCAGTCCAGATCCACCCTCGAAACCGAAATCCGACCGCTAAATCTCCAGGAAAGCGGTGTCCCAAGGCTAGGGTGGTCTGGCAGAGCTCTTCCTCTCCTCTCGTACAGGCGACGGCTACCTCCAAACACAGAAACAAGAAAAAGAACCAAAAAGGAACCCAGCCCTAATCTGACCCAAGACTATATATATCAGCAGTAATAATAATATACAACAATACATAATAATTACTATTTACACCCAATATCAAAGCAACCCGAAACCCGAAACTTCTCGGAAAAAGACGAAATTTACGCCGCAGCTAAAAACTCACGCTACGAACGCAACTACGAAGTCAAAATTAACATTCGACGAACAAAACCCGGGATAACACCTCCCAAAGCCAAAACACAAGAATTCCCTAAGAGGCCCAACCGAGTCATCAAACGGACTCTGGCTAGCTGGGGAATCTTGCTAACAGGCTACAAACAAGCTACACAGGGAACCCTAAGAGCTAAGACCACGCTCTACAATGGCAAAAAGCCGGAAATACGCCATCGTAACGCCAGCCAAAGATCAAACGAAGCACAGAAAAACCGGGGGCGTTACAGAAGGCCCTATTTATAGCTAAAGGGTCTGACAACTTTTTTATCAGGCCGCATAGCTCGCAGATTCAATCCGCACAGTCCGCAAAAAATTAAAGCACAGCTAAACAATAATGCGGATACAAACACAGAATCATGCCAAGGAAAATTCAAAGCCAAAAATTGTGGCGGGCACAATTTGTTGTCCGCCCAAATCGTGCTTTTTTCTCCCGGCAAGTCACAAGGAGCGGATACATTTTCAATCCGCTTAGTTGGCAGTATTTCCGACCTGCAGGATAAATAACGAGAAGCGGACACAGTATTAATCCGCCCAATTCAGCACATCACATTAAGCTACATAATTTGCTGATATATAGTCTGAGTCCGCACAGATCGCAACAGAGTTCAATTACAACACAGCGTTGTTTGAAATAATTATACAAACAATTATTTTGTTAAACAAATAAAAGCTCGTGGCATTGCGGACTCAGTGGTCCTTATTATCGGTCCGCGCCGGCCTTTCCTCCCTATCTCTGCATAAATGAGCTGCTTGATCGGTTATCTAAAGAATTTCGATGTACACGCGACAGAGGTGATGGTGAATAGCATTTATGGTCCGGTGCATATGAGCAGCTTCCCGATCTACGCGGCTGAGGGGCACCATTGGCTCCGTCGCCGGCCTCGGCTCCTCATCCGCAGATTGTTGGACACCGCCTGCCGGTGCGGTGATCTCTGGAGCAGCGCGATCTGACACTCGCGGCCTCTGCTTAGCGACCTCAGCAGCCCGCTTCCCTTTTTCTCCGCGCACTGACGCCAAGTGCTTGCCTTTATAGAATCGGACATCATCCACAAGCCTCTTCTTCTCCCTTTCAGACCTCTCCAACGCCCTCGAAATGCTGGCGATCTGGTCTTTTAGGGCTTTCTCGCGCTCTGCAGATGCTTTCTCACGCGCCGCGGCCGCCCTCTCACGCTCCTCCGACTTCTCTAACACTGCTTTAACACATTGCATCTCAGCGTGGAATTTCTTCTCTAACTCTTTAATAATATTCAGGCTCGGCGGCTCATCCCCCGCGGATTCCACATGCGAGACCGCGTCACCACCGGTATTCGGCGTTACCACGAAATCACCACTCTCGATGGAGCCCGGCGGCGACTTTCTACCTGCAACAAACAAAGTCAACTTCACATTCAAAGGCAGCTCACGGCGGATGCAAAGAAAGGATGAAAGATCCCTTTTTGACATAGCAGCAGCGAGTTGCCGACTATCGAAGATGATTGGCCGCCTTGCCAGCTCCGGGTCAAAGGAGCTTAACCGCTTCTTCCATTCGCGATGAACCTTTGCTCTTTTCTCAGCAGCCGAACTTGTTCAAACCACAATATCGTCCGTCTCAGTGATGATTTTGATTGGTCTTGACGTCCGCGGCGGCGACCTGTAAAGCCACTGACGCTTAAAGTATTTAGGCGCCGGTTGAAGTTTACCTGACCGCAGCAATCCGCAGATCCTCAGCGGCTTTATCCGCCGCGACCTGCTTCGAGGCCGCCCCCACCGCAGCAACATGAGCAACAATTTGTTTCTTCTGCTCCTCTATCTTCTCCTTCAGCCTTTCTCTCTCCACTTCCTCCGCAGCGGACAAGGAAGGGAGTTCGTCACCCTTATTCCCAGTGGCCTCCACCTGAGATTGCTGTAGTACAACCATCAAGGATTCGTTGATTAAATCAAGTAGATCGACGTCTATGGAATCAATTCTCTCATCCGTGGATAAACTGACCGTGGAGAGGGAATTATCTCCCTGGATTTGGGCCTCCGGTGTAACCAGATCGCTGTCAGGAACTTCTTTGTCGCGCGGTCTGTATTGTAAGTCCGCATCCCCAGTCCGCTTGGAGACGTTCTTCTCCTTCATTGCACGCAGTTTCTTCTCAACCCGCTCGGCGACGGTCGCCACGTCCCTCTTCCTCTTCTTTCTTTTAGCAGTCTTCTCAGCAGAATCCGCAGCGGACCCCCCTAAATCGGGCTGGTTTTCACGGGTAGGCTCAGGATTCACAGCAGTCAATGCCTTTGAGGGCGCATCATCCTCTTCCTCAGTCTGCCTATCTTCTTCATCCAAGTTAACAATGGGCATCTGGACATTGGGAGAAGATATGTCAGCCTCAATGTGTTCACCAATGGTGTCCGCCGAGGTCGCGGTTTTCTGGGAAGGGGCAGAGTCTGACAGGGTCACCATCTTTTCACTTCTCAATGGTTCAGCGTCGACTGCGGCATCCTCGTGAGCAGATATGTCGGCACGGCGGACTGCTTTCTCCGCAGGCTTTTGGCTGTGGGAACCCTCTCCTGTAGGGCGGACAAGATCCTTTCTTGTCGACCTCTTTACTATCTTCTTGGTCTTCATAGGCGTTGTCAGTGCTGGGTCGCCTTTTGCAGTGAGACTGGAGAAGAAAGCTCCAAGCCTTGCCATGCCGGACTGGAAAATGGAGACCGCAAGTGGTGAGTAGCGCCCCGTGTCGATCGAGATTCTCAACAGTTTCAGGCCCTCCAGCGATATTTATAGCGTTTGCGGCGTTTTCGAGGCGTGCGGACTCGATAGTTAAGAAAACATTTTCGAAGTTTTCTGGAAACTTAAAAATGTACGGGGATTATGTTAACCCCTCAGACCGCAACATCCTACAAGATTCCAAAGCCCCCCTTTCAACAGGCGCGGACGCGATTTGTCAGTCCGCCTAGTACGACAAGGTCACCAATCGGATACCAAGGATGGTACCCCAGCAGCGGACGTACGTACCTGTTCGCTCGGTCCGCCAGGACTTCGGATATCTGATTCTCTACAGTGGTGGACGCAGTGTCTCGTCCCCCCAGGCCGCCGCCCTCCAGCAGGATCGCACCCAGCAGCGGTGGAAGCTCCAGTCTGCGAGCCCAGTCCGTCCCTTCTATGCGGACTGGCGTGTTCTTTCTTTTTGCTTCCCGTCACCGCTGCCCGGTTCTCCTGTAGCCCGGGCAGCCGATTATTTTAGCCCTGCCCGTTTGGGCAGGCCCCCTATCCTATAAATAGGGGGGAGGTGGTGCACCCAAGGCACGATGACTCGGACCCAGGAGCCTACTTGTTACAGGCTGCGGACTCGAATCTTGTGCCTTGCGGACTCCTCCTCGCTCTGCTCTTGTCAACCTTTTCCTTTCACTTGTAACCAAATCCTTCTTCAACCAAGGGAAAGCCCGTCGCAAGAGAGGCATTCAGGCCGCGACAGGCGAAGTCTGTTGTTGCTGTGGTTCACGGCCCTGCTCTTCTTCCTGCCCTCATCTGCTTAGTAGATCACTACTCGCAGTCTCCCTATTCCCCGGTGTTCGAACCGTTAGCTAGTTGTGCTCGACCCCCCTTGTGTTTTCGTGTATCAACAATCGATATGTGGTTCTATGCGTTGTAAACACGAAGTAAACCTTAAGTAATTTAATTAACGAGGAAAAGTGGACCTTTAATTATTTAAAGCGATTTTATCCATCCCAATGCTCTTCGATACTGAGGGCTAAGAGCGGTTAGCGACTCATCGGAATGGGGACGGCTTGCGAAAAGAAAATTGCAAAATTGAAAGGTGCAAGTCCTTCTCAAACGAGTAGGCGGGAAATGAAAGTAGAAAATGAAAGTAGTAAAAGAAAGCAGTAAAAGTGAGTACTACTCAAACGAGTAGGCGAGAAATGAAAGTTATAAAATTATGAGTCCTACTCAAACGAGTAGGCAGAAAATGAAAGAGAAAAAATGACAAGTCCTACTCAAACGAGTAGGTGGGAAATGACAAGTCCTACTCAAACGAGTAGGCGAGAAATTAAATCATAAAATGACGAGTCCTACTCAAATGAGTAGGCGGGAAATGATAAGTCCTACTCATACGAGTAGACGGGAAATGACAAGTCCTACTCAAATGAGTAGGCGAGAAATGAAAGCTTGTCCTACTCAACGAGTAGGAGAAAATAGATGCACACACGCACACACTCTACAAAAATAAAACGCACACACTATACATAAATAAAACACACACACTCTACAGAAATAAAACGCACACACACTACAGGAAATAAAAACATAACTCATACACTCACACACATAAGCGAAAAAGACTAAAACAAAGTGATCTAAAAAATAAAATAATTACATTTCTACCGCTAGAATTTGATAGAAATGCATAAAAAGAGAATAAAAATTAAATGAGCAAAATGGTTTTCAAAAAATAAGTAAAATAAAAGTGTTTGAAAAATAAAAATAACGACTTATTCATTCTTATAACTTTATAGAAATGCTTAAAATGTGGAAGAACGAGTAAAAGAACAAAAAGTTTTACAAAACCAAAAAAACTAAGTAATAATGGAAAACAAAACACTTTAAAACCATTTTTATAAATTTATAAGAATGAACATAAAGAGCGCAAAAAATTCCTAAGTCTAAGCAAAGTTAAGTAAAACAAATAACAAAAACATAAAAGCATGAATCTATACTCATACACACACACACACACACCAATTTTAAAGAGAAAAACAAAAGACAGAAATAAAATAAATAAATAAGATTGCTTAAGGAGAGGTGCTTAGATCCATTCCAACACCATATAAAGAGAAGAAAAACACATATTTTATTAACATAAAAACGAGTTACAAAGAAACATAAAAACTAAAGAAAGGGGGAGATATTTCCCTTACATAGACTTGTAAGCATCTAAGCAGCACCTACTGTTGGGTACATTGGTCAAATGTACCTGATTTGAAGAAGCCTCACCCAACTCAATGATATACATCATAATGTATTTGATGTATGTTTGAGTTACTTGTGCAGGTTAAGAAATCATTGGACTGAAGCAAAAAGTTTCTAAGTCCATGTGTCGACACCCAGAGGGAAAGTGTCGACACTTAAGAAGACTTGTGTCGACATCCAGACAAGCAGTGTCGACACTTGGAGTCATTGTGTCAACACCTGGGATGCAGAGTCGACATCAGACAGAAAGTGTCGACACTTGGAGCTGTGTCGACACTCAGTGAAGAAAAGTGCAGACAGAAAGTGTCGAAAAAAGGAGCTGTGTCGACATCCAGTGAAGCTGAGTCTACACCAGAAAGTGTCGACACTTGGAGCTGTGTTGACACTCAGCAAAAGTCTGCAAAGACTAAGTACAAGTGTCGACACTCAACACAATGTGTCGACACTAAGCAGAAGAGTCAGCATTTGAAGTAAGTGTTGACACCCAGCACAATGTGTCGACACTCAATAGAAGAGTCAGCACTTGAAGCATGTGTCGACACTCAACACAATGTGTCGACACTCAACAGAAGAGTCAGCATTTGAAGTATGTGTCGACACCCAGAACAATGTGTCGACACACAGCTGAAGACTCAACACTTGAAGAAAGTGTCGACACATGGAGCTGTGTCGACACTTAGCAAAGAATAGAATTATCAACAAAATATTCTAAGTACAAGTATCGACACTAAAGGAATGTGTCGACACTCAGCTGAAGTCTCAACAGAAGAATCAAGTGTCGACACATGGAGCTGTGTCGACACTCAGCAAGAATCAACATAGAAGACTATGTGTCGACACCAAGAAGCAGTGTCGACACTTGACAGATTCAACACAAGGAAATGTGTCGACACAAAGGAGATGTGTCGACACTTAGAAGAATTCAGCAAAAGCTAGAAGAACAAGTACTTGTGTCGACACTCAATTTCAGTGTCGACACATGAAGAAGAATCTGTGTCGAGACATACAAGAAGTTGTGTCGACACCTTGTAGACTTGTGTCGACACTTACACAGCATGTGTCGACACTTGGACTATAAGTGTCGACACTTAAAGACAGAAAGTCTCGACACTATCAGACAGTTAGAGATTTTCAAGAAATGACTGGATGATTTGACAGATGCCGTTCCAGCCGGTCTACAGCAACTGTCAGAGATGTCAGAAGTCAGTTATGAACCGGTCCAGCCGGTTACCATGAAGAAAGCCTATAAATAGGCACCTACAGTTTACAGAAACTGTTGTTCAAAGTTGTTGAAAGTGGTTAAGAGTTGTTGAAGTAATTATTGAAGTAATACAAAGAGTATCAACACAAGAAGATCTAGCAGTTCAAGTGCAGATCTAAGAAGTTGGAGAGAGAGGGCTCCATCCAAGAAATCAGCCTCTGGAACTAGGCTGAGAAGAAGGATATAGATTCAATTCTGGATCTTAAGTGGCAGAGGTCAAGGAACAACTGCAGAGGATTCAGTCTTATTCAGTTCTACTCAAGAAGCTTTGAAGAAAGCTAAGTCAGGGTGAATCCAGCTGAGTTCTTCCAAGAACTCATCAAGAATCTCTCAACTCCCCTCCTTTAATTCTGAGTTGTAGAGTTATTATTTGTATTACATTTTAACTTGTAGGATCCATTGGATCTGAGTGAATTGTAAGCCTGTATTTATAAAGGCTGAGGGTAGGGCTTGTTAGCCTGAGTGTAGGAGATAGAGATCTCTGAGTGTAGGCCTTGTTGGCTGAGTGTAGGCCTTGGTTGGCTAAGTGTAGGCCTTGTGGCTGAGTGTAGGCTTTGGGATAAAGCTGAGTTGTAAGGCTTTGGGCCTGAGGTAGGAACCAATTTGGGTTCTGAGACAGTGGAGAAGTTTGGCCGAATCTAGTACACTGCTAGATAGGCGAAGGGGGAAAGTGGATGTACCCATATCTTGGGAAACCACTATAAACACTGTGTGTTGTGCTGTGATTGTGCTGTGGATTAGCTGTGTATGTTTTGTTATTGCTGTTTGCTGTGCAAAAGTAGTTAGAAATATGTGATATAATTGTTTGGCTGCCAACAAAGTTAGAAAAGGATTAGATCACCTATTCACCCCCCCCCCCTCTAGGTGTTTAGGTACCATATCTTTCAAGTGGTATCAGAGCGAGGTTCCTCAAAACAAGGACTAACAGTCTGAGGAGATCCTGTTTGGCAGATTCAGTGTTGGCAAAACACAGATTCAAGAAAATCAAAAAACATGGGTTCCTATGAGAATCACAAGGAATTGGGTTCCATGAAATTACCCATATGCAGAAAGGAGATCTTTGGGATCTGGAAAGAAAGGGTAAGGCTGTTTATGGAGGCCTCAGACCCTAGAATCTACATCACAGTAAAGGAAGGGCCTTATGTGCCCATGAAGATTTCAGTTCTAGATGCAAACCAGAGAACTCCAAAGGATTTCTCTGAGATGACTAAGGATGAAATTATCCTGGCCACCATGGACAAGAGGGCACAGAACATAATAGTGAGTACCATTGATGATGCAACTTTTCAGAACTTAATTCACTGTAAAACAACAAAAGAGATGTGGGATACTCTCATTGTCTATATGGAAGGTTCTGAAGAAGTTAGGCAAGATAGGAAGTCCTTGCTAAATCAGGAGTATGAAAGCTTTAGGCAAGGAAAGGGTGATAGCATCACTGAGTGCTATAAGAAATTTTACAGAATAGTTAATGAACTCATGTCTTATGGAAGAGAGTTCAGTAACTATGAACTAAATGACAAGTTCTTAAGGTCCCTAACCAAAGATTGGGACACCAAGATCTGTGCCATAAGAGAAATGGCTAAGTTGGGGGAAATTCCTCCTCCCACACTGTTTGGCAAGCTATTGTCTTATGAAATGCAGTTAACAGTGAGAAAAGAGGAGGAAAAATCAACAAGGACTGAGCACAAAGAAAGAACTGTTGCTTTCAAGACAGAAGTTCCCAGAAAGTGCAGGAATAAGTCTTCAACTCCACCTCCAGAGGTAGTTGAATCAGAGTCTGATGAGTCTGTCAGCACAAAGTCTAAGAGCAGTAAAAGTGATGAAGATTTTGCTGCTTTCACTAGACACTTTCAGAAGTTTTTGAAAAAGAAACAGTGGAGGTCAAGGCCTTCTACATCACAAGGAAAGGAAGACTCTTATCAGAAAAAGAGGTCTTCAAAGAATGACAAGAAAAGGACAAAATCAAGCAAGGCAACTGGTTCAAAGATTGTTTGTTATTGCTGCAATAGACATGGCCATGTTATTGCAGATTGTTTAGAGAAGAGAAAGGAATCTGGTGACAGGAAAAAGACTCACTTCAAAGGGAAGAAAGAAAAGTCTTTTGTTGCTAAGAAGGAGAAGACTCTATCAGATATCTCTTCTTCAGAAACTGAGTCTGAGGCTGAAGCCTACATAGGGCTGTTTGCTGAAGAAGAAGAGGAAGAATTCATGCAGATCTTGGAGTCAATTTATGAACAAGAAGACAGTCATTGCCAAGGGCTAATGACATTGACAGAAAGTGCCAAAATCCTGGAGCAGCCAGGACCCAGTCAGGTACAAAGTTCAAGTTTAAATTCAGTTTCTTGTTCTAGTTCAGATTCAGATTCTTCTTCATCAAGTGATGAGAATGTATCTGAGTCTGAGGATGATATTCATCAACTTATAGATGAATATAGAGTGCTGTTGCAAGCTTACAAGAAAAGCAAGTCCCTTGTCAAAAGTCAGGCAAAGGAAATTGCTGATCTTAAAGCTGCTGCAACAGATTTTGAGAAGCAATTTGATCAAAAACTGAATGAGATAGCCAGACTGAAACACATAACAGTGATTCAGATGGGAACTATCACTTTTAAGAATGATCAAATTAAGTGTCTGGAGAACAATCTTTAGAAGGAGAAGGACTTGGTTGCTAGGTTTTCTAAACCTAAGTCAGTGTTACCCATAATTGATGAATTTGTTCATCACAAGGGTAAAGCTGGACTGGGCTTTGTTAGACCTGCAGGGACTGAGCAGTCCAAGTATAAGTCCAAGGGCAAAGCCCCAACATTCAACAAGCCTGCTGTAGTCAAGACAGCTAAGGCAGTACCTAAGCAAAGGTACAATAAATTTGAATGTTGGTGCTGTGGCAAAGTTGGCCATTTTGCAGTAGACTGTTGGCACAATGTTAGTGCCAAAGTGAGTTCCAAACTACCTGTTGGAAAGCCAGTAGGTAGGTTTGTCAAATTGCAAACTAACAATCACCAAGGACCCAAGAATACTTTGGGTTCTAAGGTTCATTAATTTGTTTTGCAGGTGAGTCCAAGTGGCCATACCCCTACATGGTACTTGGACAGTGGATGTTCCAGACATATGACTGGAACTAGGGGACTACTGAAGGACTACATTCCAATCAAAAATGGTCCTAAAGTGACCTTTGGTGGTTCTGAAAAAGGAATCATCAAAGGGTTTGGTAACATTTCTTCAAACTTAGTTACCATTACTCAAGTGGCTTATGTTAAAGGGTTGAAACACAACCTAATAAGTATAAGTCAATTAAGTGATGTAGGGTATGACATCTCATTTGTTTAAAATGGTTGTCATATCAAGAGGTCAAGTGATCAAGAGATCATTTTGACAGGTTATAGGAAGAGGAATGTCTGCTGCCTAGACATTATGATTGAGAACAATGGTTCTCCAGTTTGTCTTGTAGCTGATGAGATAGTCTCTCATTGTGTCAAATGGCACAAGAGGCTAGCCCATCTTAACTACAAGACTATTAGCAAACTCTTTAGCAAAGAGTTAGTGAGGAATGGTCCTCAAGTTAAGTGTGTCAAAGATGGTATTTGCTCAGCTTGTCAAAAGGGCAAGCAGACTAAATCCACCTTTAAAAGCATAGAAAACAAAGATGCTGTGAGGTGTTTGTACCTCTTGCATTTGGATCTCTTTGGTCCAATGCCAGTTCACAGCTTAGGTAGGAAGGTCTATACCCTTGTAGTTGTAGATGACTACTCAAGGTTTTCCTGGGTGTTCTTCTTAAGACAGAAATCTGAAACACCTAGTGTCTTCTACAGCTTTGTCAAGCAAATTCAGAATGAACTAAATAGTACTGTGGTCAAAATTAGAAGTGACCATGGTACTGAGTTTTAGTCTGAAAGCATGACAAAACTATGTGAAGACTTTGGGATATTTCAAGAATTCTCTTCACCTAGAACACCTCAGCAAAATGGCATTGCTGAGAGGAAGAATAGGACCTTGATAGAGGCTGGTAGAACCCTATTGAGTGATACATCACTGCCAGAGTATTTCTGGGCTGAAGCAGTTAACACTGCATGCCATGTTATAAATAGGGCTACCATCACCAAATGGCTAAACAAGACCCCCTATGAAGTTGTGAAAGGCAGGAAACCAAACCTATCCTACTTCAGGATCTTTGGTTGCAAATGCTTCATACTTAACAATGGGAAGTCTTACATAACTAAGTTTGCTGCCAAGTCCCAAGAGGGAATTTTTGTTGGGTACAGCAATAATAGTAAGGCTTATAGAGTCTATAACTTGACTACACAAGTTGTAGAAGAATCAGTACATGTAGTTTTTGATGAGACTAAACTTATTAATAATGAGTTGTCTAGCAATGTATGCAGCCCCACAGGTTTGACAAAGAAAATGGACAAGCTTACTATAGAAGAAGTGCCTGCTGCAAGATAGCAAGGAGAGGAGAGTAGCTGCTGTCCAGGGGGAGAACTACATGTGCCAGTTGCTGAAGAAATACAAGGACTACAGCAAGATGCAGATGCTGAAGTGGTTCAACCAGAAGTTAGGATGCCTCCAGCTCACAGGCATCTTAGAGATCATCCAGTAGAGCTGATTATTGGAGATCCAAGACAAGGAGTTCAAACAAGGAGCAGAAATCAGAATGTTGCAATCTATTCCAGCTTTTTGTCTCAAGTTGAATCTAAAAGATTTGAAGAAGCAATACAAGATCCACAATGGACTGAAGCAATGCAAGAAGAGCTTAATCAGTTCAAGAGGTGCAAGGTTTGAGAACTTGTTCCTAAACCTAAAGACCACAATGTAATAGGAGTTAAGTGGATCTACAGGAATAAAATGGATGAACAAGGTGTCATCATTAAGAATAAAGCTAGACTGGTTGCAAAAGGATATAGGCAAGAAGAAGGTATTGACTTTGATCAAACCTTTGCTCCAGTAGCCAGACTGGAAGCCATAAGAATGTTCTTGGCCTATGCAACCTATCAAGGATTCAAGGTATACCAAATGGATGTCAAGTCAGCATTCCTAAATGGTAATTTGAAAGAAGAAGTCTATGTGGAGCAGCCTTCAGGTTTTGTTGATCCAACTCTACCTCATCATGCCTATAGACTTAGGAAAGCTTTATATGGGTTAAAGCAAGCACCTAGGGCTTGGTATGAAACCCTATCTAGTTTCCTCATTGAGAACAAATTCTCAAGGGGGAAACTAGATAAGACTCTATTCCTTAGGGAATCTAGAGGCAAAGTCATACTAGTCCAAATATATGTAGATGACATTATATTTGGGTCTACTGAAAGCAGCCTTTGCAAAAAGTTTGCAAAACTTATGCAAGGTCAGTTTGAAATGAGTAGTATGGGAGAGCTGAAGTTTTTCTTGGCGTCTCCAAGTTAAACAGACTGAGAGTGGTTTGTCCATTTGTCAGTCAAAGTTCACCCTAGAACTCATAAGGAAGTATGGTATGGATTCATCCAGTACCATGAAGACTCCTATGGGGTCAAGTATGTCTCTTAGCAAGGATGATGCAGGGAAACCTGTAGATGAAACCTTGTATAGAGGGATAGTTGGCTCCCTATTATACTTGACTGCTAGTAGACCAGACATCATGTATGCTACATGTGTTTGTGCAAGGTATCAAGCCTGCCCTAAAGAGTCTCACTTGACTGCAGTCAAGAGAATATTGAGATATCTAAAGGGCACTCCCTATCTAGGCCTCTGGTACCCTAGGAATGGAGACTTTGATCTAACAGGTTATTCAGATGCAGACTTTGCAGGATGCAAAGAGGATAGAAAGAGCACTACTGGAACCTGTCAATTCCTAGGTGGGAGATTAATTTCATGGAGTAGCAAGAAGCAAACCAGTGTGGCTATCTCCACAGCTGAGTCAGAGTATGTGGCTGCAGGAAGTTGCTGTGCTCAACTTCTGTGGATTCAACATCAGCTAAAGGACTATGGATTTCAGGTAAGTAGAACTCCACTTTACTGTGATTCTACAAGTGCTATTTCAATAGCTAATAACCCTGTATCTCATAGTAGAACAAAACATATTGAGATTAAATATCACTTTCTTAGAGAACATGTAGAAAGAGAAGATATTTCACTTGAATATGTTAAAACTGATAATCAGATAGCTGACATGTTTACTAAGCCCCTAGAAGAAGCCAAGTTCAATAGATTCAAAATTGAACTAGGAATGATAAACTTAGACTAAGTTTACAGAATAGAA
Source organism: Platanthera guangdongensis (assembly GCA_039583875.1). NCBI lineage: Eukaryota > Viridiplantae > Streptophyta > Magnoliopsida > Asparagales > Orchidaceae > Platanthera > Platanthera guangdongensis. The sequence goes on from CM077152.1 coordinate 102,753,660, forward strand.
AATTGGCTAAGTAAAAAGGTGTCGACACATAGACAAGTCTATGTCGACACAGAATAGTAGGTGTCGACACTTCAGGAGAAAGGTGTCGACACATCTAGGATGTTGGTGTCGACACTTCAGAATGTTAGTGTCGACACATGTCCAGTAGGTGTCGACACATCCTATGTGGTGTCGACACTTAAGTTTTACTCAGAATTTTTCTAAGTAAAATCTCGACAAGTGTCGAGTTATGTTGTGTCGACACATAACCAAGTGTCGACACATAAAATCTGTTGACTAAACTTGTGTCGACACATATGTATCGAGACATTATAAGTCAGTGTCGACACTTGTTGCCAGTGTCGACACATTTTAAGCTAGCTGTCCCGCCTGTTCATCTTCAAAATCAGAAACGTATAAATAGGGTTCTGTCTTTGTTTGTCGACACGCTTTCAAAGTTTCGAGACCAAAACTACTGTGTCGACATCTCTCTTTTCTAAAGACTAATTCTCAAAACCCTAATGGCTCCTAAGCTTGAGGAGAACGTTAATGAGGGCTATGAGCTAGTGCGCGGCGCATTCGATGAAGCTGATCAAGAAATCAAGTCGGTGGTAACCCTAGTCGCCAATTCTGGACTAGAATACTTAGTTTCAGAACCAACAAAGATTTGGAAAAAGGAAGTTCTTGAATTCCTTAATAGAGCTGTTGTAGATGAATCTGGATACAGAATCAAATCCAGAGTTCATGGATCTAAGGTCAAGATTTCACCAAAAAGTCTGAGGAAGGTACTCCAGCTACCTAAAACACAAGATGAAGAAGAAGTAACTGCATCCAAGACCAGGGAAGCTCTTACCTGGTGTGGACTTGATCCTAAGATGAAGATAGGATCTGTATTCAACAGGAAAGGCATGAATAACCAAGGAAAGTTCATGTCTGAGATTGTAGGAAAAGTCTTACTCAGCAAGACTGGAGGGCATGACAGAGTGTCTGCCTACATGTTTGAAATCATGACAAGAATAATCTTCACTCTGAAAACAGATTGGTCTCAAGTGGTGTATGAGAAAATCAAGGAGAGTCTGAAGAAGCCCAACCTGGGCAGAATACTTAGTCTGTACCTAGCTGGTACCATACCAAAGGTAATGAATACTGCAGCAGGTAGCAAGATAAACCATATGAGGAAAATGGATCAAAGGATCTTTTCCAGATGGGACAGGGTGTTGTCCAAGGAAGTGTAAACCCCAGAGAAGCCAGTTACTAAGAAAGATTCTCCTCCAAGGAAGAAAAGGAAGACAGCTGCTGTGACACAGGACTCCTCCTGCAGTTCAGGGAGTGAAGAACAAGTTGTTTTCACTCCTAATGATCAAGAGGAAGTGGCTGCAGAGAAGACCTCTGCTGCTCAAGATGTAGCTGAGATCCAGGGGGAGCTGCCTCAAGCTAGCCCCATCCATAGGGATCACAGCCAGGGGAGCTCCCAGTTGTAGAGGAACCATCTACACTGGACAGTGAGCAAGCCACCATCATTATCCAAGAGGTACTCACTGACCTAAAAACTTTAGAATATCTTATAGAAGATGCTGACTTGTCTGATGTTCCTCAGCAAACTCAGCTGCCTAGCCAAGAACCAGATGTTGTTATCCAAGACACATCTGTTGTACTAGAAGTGGTTCCTGATCAAGTAGTTGAAGAACCAAGAACTTCTCCAGCTCCTTCATCACATGAATTCACAATGGAAGACTTGTTCCTAAATCTGGATCAAGCAGATTTTGACAAAGAAATTGATGATGCTGAAGAAGAGACTGCTGCTGCTGAGGGGGAGCAAGTACAAGATCTGGAAGAGCCTATTAGGCTGGAAACTGAGCAAGCACCTGATGTGCAAACTGAGAAGCCTCAAAGCCCTAAGGAAAGGGTTGAAATAGCCAGCACTTCAGAATCTGAAGAAGATGAGGCTGCAAAGGCTAAGAAGAAGAAACTCTATGTCTTCAAGAGAAGAAGTCAGAGTTATAAGAAAGCCTTGCAATCCATTGCCCCACAGCCTATAGTCCAACAAGCTCCAATTGTTGACTATAGTGCTTTACTGATTGCACTGCAGATAAAAATGGATGAACAAAGGAAAGCCATAGAGGCTTATGTAGATGAAGGACAGAAGTCATTACATTTTGATCTTGCTCAAGATATAAAGTCAATAAGGTTTGAGATGAACCAGAATAAGAAGGAGATGACTGACTGCTTCCACAAGGGTGGGAATGCAGTTGTCTATCTAGCAACACACCAGGAGAAGATCAAAGCCCAGGTAGATGATATAGCATTGAAGCAAGGGTATGTACTGGAAAATCAGTTAAGGATGAATGATAACTTGACTGCTTCACACAATGTTATAGTCACTGAATTGAAGAATAAGACTGCTGAACCTTCTACATCTGCTGCTGCAGTTAAGGCTGACTTTGATAAAGTATTTCAAGCTGAGATTACTGCTGTCAAGACTGCAATTCAAGCCTCTCAGAAAGTCATCTCTGAACAACTTACAAAGCTGAAACCATTCTTTAAAGAGGGAATCAGGTATTTGGATAGTCAAATAAGATTTCAAAAGGATGATGTCAGAGACCATATGGCTAGAGAAGTCATAAAGGGGGAGAGAGTTTTAGTCAAAGCTAGCTCTGACCATGCCAAATGGATATCTAACTCCATCAGAGCTACACTGGGCTATCCTCCACTCTGTGATGATGATAATGTTGCTGAATCAGGGATTCAAACTGCATATCTTGGAGGTGAGCAACCAGAGGTAGCTCAAGTGATTTATCCACCTCCAGATTTTGACATGGTTCAAGCAGATGTAAGCACAATGTATAGCCCACTTGAGGGCAAGGACAATGTCCACATTGACAAGGTTGTTCAACCTATTTCTGCAGCTATGTAAGAGGCATTAGAGAAAGAAGAAGAGGCAAGGTTGTCAAAGAAGAGGTTTAGGGAACAAGCAGAACAAAGGCTAGATTTTGAACAGTGGAGCCCTACCTCTAGGAATATAATTTTAACTGCCTGGAAAGCTGCCAAGGCCAATGCTCATGAAAGGAACAAGTGATTCTCTGAAGCAGAATGGAGGAAACATGAAATAAGACAGGAGGCCATTGTTCAATATAGAAGAAAGGCAAAGATGGGAAAGCTACCTCCTACTGCAGTGGAGCCTAACAAGTACTTCCCCAAGCCATATCACTATTATGAAAGGCAGGAAATCAAAGCAGAAGAGCTGAAGAAGAAGGACTTAAAAGGCAAGAAGCCTGCTGTTGCTGAAACTGCTGAAGCCACTGTCAAAGCTCAAGTCCAATCTGGCAAAGGCATTGTTATCAAAGAACCAGACCAAAAATAGATTAGGAATTGACTTGAAGATTTGTGTAATCTTTTGAATGAAATACATTTTTGTAAACCATTGAAGATGTATTAGAAAAATGTTAGAACAATATATGATAAATATATTTCATGATTGTTCTGAGAATATGTCTATTTCTTGTTTGTTCTGTAATGTTGAATGTGTATACATGTGTCAAATATTACATGTTTATGTTTACCCTGCTGTTTATAATCTACTTTACATCATTCTGTAATTTTTAATTATGAATGGTGTATATCATTGACTAAGGGTTATGACTTCTCCAAATAGGGGGAGATTGTTGGGTACATTGGTCAAATGTACCTGATTTGAAGAAGCCTCACCCAACTCAATGATATACATCATAATGTATTTGATGTATGTTTGAGTTACTTGTGCAGGTTAAGAAATCACTGAACTGAAGCAAAAAGTTTCTAAGTCCATGTGTCGACACCCAGAGGGAAATTGTCGACACTTAAGAAGACTTGTGTCGACATCCAGACAAGCAGTGTCGACACTTGGAGTCATTATGTCGACACCTGGGATGCAGAGTCGACACCAGACAGAAAGTGTCGACACTTGGAGCTGTGTCGACACTCAGTGAAGAAAAGTGCAGACAGAAAGTGTCGACACAAGGAGCTGTGTCGACATCCAGTGAAGCTGAGTCTACACCAGAAAGTGTCGACACTTGGAGCTGTGTCGACACTCAGCAAAAGTCTGCAGAGACTAAGTACAAGTGTCGACACTCAACACAATGTGTCGACACTAAGCAGAAGAGTCAGCACTTGAAGTAAGTGTCGACACCCAGCACAATGTGTCGACACTCAATAGAAGAGTCAGCACTTGAAGCATGTGTCGACACTCAACACAATGTGTCGACACTCAACAGAAGAGTCAGCATTTGAAGTATGTGTCGACACCCAGAACAATGTGTCGACACACAGATGAAGGCTCCACACTTGAAGAAAGTGTCGACACATGGAGCTGTGTCGACACTTAGCAAAGAACAGAATTATCAACAAAATATTCTAAGTACAAGTGTCGACACTAAAGGAATGTGTCGACACTCAGCTGAAGTCTTCTACAGAAGAATCAAGTGTCGACACATGGAGCTGTGTCGACACTCAGCAAGAATCAACATAGAAGACTATGTGTCGACACCAAGAAGCAGTGTCGACACTTGACAGATTCAACACAAGGAAATGTGTCGACACAAAGGAGATGTGTCGACACTTAGAAGAATTCAGCAAAAGCTAGAAGAACAAGTACTTGTGTCGACACTCAATTTCAGTGTCGACACATGAAGAAGAATCTGTGTCGAGACATACAAGAAGTTGGGTCGACACCTTGTAGACTTGTGTCGACACTTACACAGCATGTGTCGACACTTGGACTATAAGTGTCGACACTTAAAGACAGAAAGTCTCGACACTATCAGACAGTTAGAGATTTTCAAGAAATGACTGGATGATTTGACAGATAACATTCCAGCCAGTCTACAGCAACTGTCAGAGATGTCAGAAGTCAGTTATGAACCGGTCCAGCCGGTTACCATGAAGAAAGCCTATAAATAGGCACCTACAGTTTACAGAAACTATTGTTCAAAGTTGTTGAAAGTGGTTAAGAGTTGTTGAAGTAATTATTGAAGTAATACAAAGAGTATCAACACAAGAAGATCTAGCAGTTCAAGTGCAGATCTAAGAAGTTGGAGAGAGAGGGCTCCATCCAAGAAATCAGCCTCTGGAACTAGGCTGAGAAGAAGGATACAGATTCAATTCTGGATCTTAAGTGGCAGAGGTCAAGGAACAACTGCAGAGGATTCAGTGTTATTCAGTTCTACTCAAGAAGCTTTGAAGAAAGCTAAGTCAGGGTGAATCCAGCTGAGTTCTTCCAAGAACTCATCAAGAATCTCTCAACTCCCCTCCTTTAATTCTGAGTTGTAGAGTTATTATTTGTATTACATTTTAACTTGTAGGATCCATTGGATCTGAGTGAATTGTAAGCCTGTATTTATAAAGGCTGAGGGTAGGGCTTGTTAGCCTGAGTGTAGGAGATAGAGATCTCTGAGTGTAGGCCTTGTTGGCTGAGTGTAGGCCTTGGTTGGCTGAGTGTAGGCCTTGTGGCTGAGTGTAGGCTTTGGGATAAAGCAGAGTTGTAAGGCTTTAGGCCTGAGGTAGGAACCAATTTGGGTTCTGAGACAGTGGAGAAGTTTGGCCGAATCTAGTACACTGCTAGATAGGCGAAGGGGGAAAGTGGATGTACCCATATCTTGGGGAACCACTATAAAACACTGTGTGCTGTGCTGTGATTGTGCTGTGGATTAGCTGTGTATGTTTTGTTATTGCTGTTTGCTGTGCAAAAGTAGTTAGAAATCTGTGATATAATTGTTTGGCTGCCAACAAAGTTAGAAAAGGATTAGGTCACCTATTCACCCCCCCCCTCTAGGTGTTTAGGTACCATATCTTTCACCTACCCTAAGCAAAATGGTCCAAAAAAAACAAGTGACCTTATAGAGAATTTCTATTTATAGGCAAAAATTTCGGGTTACACGCCCTAGGTTAAGGGCGTGTAAGGGGGCGTGTAGGTAATGTTGTTGAGTTCATGCTAAGCATTTATTGCTGGTTTGACTTTTGGGGCTGTACACGTGGAAGTCACGGGCGTGACCCTACTGTCACGGTCGTGTAGGGGGCGTGTTAGGAAGGTTTATTTAGGGAAGGCGTCTTGTCAATTCATCATCGGCGCTATCTTATCTGGGACACGTGGAAGTCACGGGTGTGTCGAATATTGACACGGGCGTGTCATGCAGTTCGGCGATGACATTCAGTGGAGATGGCGTTCAGTGGTTGGTGTTGAGTGGAGATGGTGTCGAGTGGTTGGCGTTGAGGTGTTGGCATTGAGTGGAGATGGAATCGAGTGGCGGCTGGACAAATCGGATTTGACACCGGTGTGTCACATGCGTGTTCAGAAATCGTCGAAAGCAGATCGTTGAGTTGAGATCGATGAACGTCGAGGGCGTGACACGGGCGTGTCACGGGATGAACACGAGCGTGTCGCATAGTTCGACAAACGTTGAATGCCGATCGTTGAGCTAGCAGAAACTTCTTTTGGAATCAAAGTCACACGCCCAGGTCACGGGCGTGAACGAGAAGTACACGGGCGTCTACTTTAAATTTTTTGACATTTTCTGAAAACATTCCGAAAAATTAAATAAAACTAAGTTACAATAATATTTACAAAAAAGAAACATTTTATTGAATAAAATTAACTAAAAATGACAAAAATAAACTAAAACAACTTAATTAAATTACGTAAAAATACGTATATTTACAACTTATCAAATACCCACTTACTTAAGCTTTTGTTATTCCAGAGCAAAAGTTAGAGATATACTTATAAGGAATTAAAGAAATCATAAGTTTATCTATCGCTTGAATTAATCGAAAGAAAGATCAAAATAATTATCCGAGGTATAAGAGTTAAGTCCTAAATTATGACAAAAAATTTAAATAGAGAAAAAGTTTCAGCTAAAAACTTTTCGATATAATCAAATAGAAAGCAAAGAATTGTATTTGGTAGGTTAACAAAAGTAGATTGGGATTATAGAAAATTTAGCTTATAAGAATTAAAGGAAATAAAGCAATTTATAAATTATGGTGTCAAAAAAATTTTAAATTATTTCTAGAATCATTTGAAATTGGCGGACGGGGATGTTGTGGTTTATGAAGAGGACTTTGGTTTAGTGGTGGGGTATTTTTTCGTTCAAACCTCTAATGAAATTTTTGGTTTGAATGTGGATGTTTAGAAAAATGAAATATTATTTTCCATAACATATAATATTATTTTTGAACAATCTTCATAATAACCCAATATATATATATTGGAGTAATGAATTCTATCATCTTACTTCGTAACATATAATCTTTTAAAATATTGAATGTCTATGCTTGCGGAATGAAATCTTATTCTCATTGACATAAGATCTTTTAATGATCAAAATCATGTCAAGTAAGATATGAAAAAAGAGATGGGTTTTTTTAAAAAAGAAAACTAGATGTAATAAAAAAAATTTGAGAGCAACCTTTATAAATTGAACCTTCCTATATTTCAAAAAGAAAAATTAGAGTAAACATAATTGAATTCTAAGGTTGCTATTTTCTAGCAAAAAAATGTGCAACTAATTAGATAAATTAGAAGTGGTGCTGAAAACAAGTCTCTTATCTAAAATAAAAAAGCATACGAAATTATTTAAAACATAACCAGAGATATCTAAATCTATCGATCTCCAATTAATAAACGAATAGTAAATAAATAATTAATAAAATTTGCTTATAAATAAACTCACAACTAGATTTTTGGAGAGCGAAAAGGGATTATGAATGAGATATTCGATTTATTTTTTCATAACAAACAAAATTTTTGGGATTTTTTAGAGTTTTTATATTTTTTGGTATTTTTGATTTATTATCTTTTTTTTAATTTTTAGAGTTATTCTCTTTTTAGGATTTTTAGATTTTCTAAATATTTTTTGATGTTTTTGTTTTTATCAAATTATTTATAAGAAAGGGAAAAAAAGAGGTGTTATTTACAAAGAAGAGAGGGGAAAGAGAAGGATTTTTTTACAAAAAAGATTTACAAAGTAAAAAACAAAATTTTTTGAATTTTTGTTTTATAATTTATTTTGAATTTTGTTTTTTGATTTTTTTGTTTGAGTTTTTTATTATAAAAACAAAAAATTGAGGATTTAAATTTTTTGCATTTTTTTGTTATTTTTGTTTGGGTGTAGAAAAAATAAGTACGAGAAAATGAAACACCCCCACACTTAGTTCCAACATTGTCCCAAATGTTGCAAGATAAGCATGAGGAACAAAAATAGATATAGTACAATATTTACAAAAATATAGATGGAGTGTAGAAACATCCCTGAGACGAGGTTGGGGAGGCCCATTTGGAACCCTGCATTATTAATAAAAATAATAAAAAACGATTCCATTAGATGGAATTTATTTGGTGGCGCGACGTTTTTATTTCTAATATGCACCTTATTTATAGATGTACGAACCTAACTTGGCCATAAGTTTTCGGGTGGTAGGGGTGGCAAGTGTCGGTGACTCGAGAGTAGCTAACGTCTTAGTTCAATGAGTGCAATAGAAATATGTTCCCCTAGTGCCTAAAATAACGTGAGACGTGCCAAAGCGAGAAAATAAATATATAAGTCTTAAAATAGTTTTGGTTTTTTTGAAAAAGTTATAATAAAATATATATATATGAATTTTTTTGTGTTTTTAGTGGGGTTTTTTTTAGTGTTTTGTTTTTTGTTTTTTTTTGTTTGTTTTTGTGTGTTAAGTTTTCTTTTATTTTTTGTTTTTAAGTTTTTTAGTTTTTTGTTTTTTGATTTTCTAGTTTTTTAGTTTTTTAGTATTTTTTATTTGTTAAATTTTTTTAGGAAACGGCGGCATTTCAAGTTTTTTTGTTTTAATAGATAATAATAATATGATAGTTTTTTAAAGTTTTTTGTTTTGTAAAGTACTTTTATTATTATTATTATTATTATTAGTATTATTATTACTATTAATTTTTGTTGGTCATTTTTTTGTTATATATATAAATAAAAAGAGGTAAAAGTAATAGTTTTCCAGAGTTCATAATAACAACATGAAAATTCCCTGGCAACGGCACCAAAAACTTGATTGATTTACCAAGTCCCCGACAACGACGCCAAAAACATGATCAAGTCCCCGACAATGGCTTTAACAACTTGATCAGGTCCCCGACAATGGTGCCAAAAACTTGATCAGGTCCCCGACAATGACGCCAAAAACGTGCTCATGTCCCCGACAACGTCGGCAAAAACTTGATTGTTAAAACTTGTGCCGCTCCGTGGGTTTATTGTAGAAAGTGGATGGTTTATTTAGAAAGATGGGGTGCGCAGATTTATTATTTGGATATAAAACAGTCGAAATCGAGTTTTAACAAAAGCAGGCAATTGCACCTATCACGTGTAGTACAGGATATTCCAGTGAGGAATATCGGGGTCGTATTGTTCTCGGGGACGGGTTGATTATTTTTACTCTTCCCTGGAGGGGATAATTATTTTACCGATTATAACTTGTCGGGTTATTATTTATATATATAAACATAAAATAAAAGTAGGAGCTAATGAAGAATTTAGCGCAATGATACCAAATCAAATTTGAACTAAAATAACTTTTAATAAATAGATATCCTAAAGTTCAAATTAATTAAGGCGAGACATGGCAGTGGAGGTTCCACAAAAATGAGCTCACCTATCTCTAAGACTATCGCTCAGCTGAACATTAAGACTATTCGACCGGGCTCTTGTCCGACGAAGGATTCCTCTTAATACTCGCATTATGCTAAGAACCCCACTATTGGGTGGGGAACCGAATCCGGTAGAATTCCTTGCCTCCTCTCTCGAGGGTTAGTGCAGTTCCCTGTACCACGGGGTAATCGGTCCATATGCACGTCCTCTTGGCTAGCTAGCGTATACACTGTGGAAATAGAGCCCACACATCGATATGTGGCTCTACGCGTCGTAAACCCTGAGTAAACCTTAAGTAATTTAATTAACGAGAAAAAGAGGACCTTTAATCATTTAAAGTGATTTTATCAGTCTCAATTCTCTTTGATACTGAGGGCTAAGAGCAGTTAGCCACTCATCAGAATTGGGACGGCTTACGAAAAGAAAATTGCAGAATTGAAAGGTACAGTTCCTACTCAAACGAGTAGGCGGGCAATGAAAGCAGAAACTGAAAGCAGTAAAATAAAGCAGTAAAGTGAAAGCTGTAAAAGTGTGAGTCCTACTCAAACGAGTAGGAGGGAAATGAAAGCTATAAAATTGCGAGTCATACTCAAACGGGTAGGTGGGAAATGAATGCAATAAAATGACAAGTCCTACCCAAACGACTAGGCGGGAAATGACAAGTCCTACACAAACGAGTAGGCGAGAAATTAAAGCATAAAATGACGAGTCCTACTCAAATGAGTAGACGGGAAATGACAAGTTCTACTCAAACGAGTAGGCGGGAAATGACAAGTCCTTCTCAAACGAGTAGGTGGGAAATAAAAGCATGTCCTACTCAAACAAGTAGGAGAAAATAGATGCACACACGCACAGACTCTACAGGAATAAAACGTACACACTCTATAAAAATAAAACGCACACACTCTACAGGAAATAAAAACCTGACTCATACACTCACGCACACAAGTGAAAAAGACGAAAAACGAAGTGATCTAAAAATTAAAACAATTACATTTGTACTGCTAGAACTTGATAGAAATGCATAAAAAGAGAAAATAAAAATTAAACCAGCAAAACGATTTTCAAAACATAAGTAAAATTAAGGTGTTCGAAAAATAAAAATAACGACTTATTCATTCTTATAAATTTATAAAAATGCTTAAAATGTGGAAGAACGAATAAAAGAACAAAAAGTTTTGTAAAACCAAAAAAAGTAAGTAAAAATGGAAAACAAAACACTTTAAAACCAGTTTTATAAATTTATAAGAATGAACATAAAGAGTGCAGAAAATTCCTAAGTCTAAACAAAGTTAAGTCAAACAAATAACAAAAACATAAAAGCATGAATCTGTACTCTCTCTCTCTCACACACACACACCAATTTTAAAGAGAAAAAACAAAAGACAGAAATAAAACAAATAATTAAGATTGCTTAAGGAGAGGTGCTTAGATCCATTCCAAAATCATATAAAGAGAAGAAAAAACACATATTTTTTTAAGATAAAAATGAGTTACAAAGAAACATAAAAACTAAAGAGAGGGGGAGAAATTTCCCTTGCATAGCCTTGAAAGCATCAAAGCAGCACCTACCCTATGCAAAATGGTCCAAAAAAAGAACAAGTGACCTTACAGAGAAGTTCTATTTATAGGAAAAAATTTTGGGTTACACGCCCTAGGTCACGGGCATGTAAGGGGGACGTGTAGCTACTGTTGTTGAGTTGATGCTGAGCATTTATTGCTGGTTTGACTTTTGGGGTTGTACACATGGAAGTCACTGGCATGACCCTGCTGTCACGAGCGTATAGGGGGGGCGTGTCGGGAAGGTTTATCTGGGGAATGCGTCGTGACAATTCATCGCTGGCGCTGTCTTTTTTGGGATACGTGGAAGTCATGGGCGTGTTGAATATTGACACGGGCGTGTCATGTGGTTCGGCAATGGCGTTGAGTGGTGATGGCGTTGACTGGTTGGCGTTGAGTGGAGATGGCATCGAGCGGTTGGCATTGAGTAGTTGGTGTTAAGTGGAGATGGCGTCTAGTGGCGGCTGGACAAATCGGATTTGTCATGGGCATGTCGGGTGTGTCACGGGCGTGTTCAAAAATTGTCGAACGCAGATCGTTGAGTTGAGATCGACGAACATCAAGGGTGTGACGCGGGTGTGTCACGGGATGAACACGGATGTGTGGGGCAGTTCGACGAATGTCGAACGCCGATTGTCGAGCTGGCGGCAACTTCTTTTAGAATCAAAGTCACACGCCTAGGTCACGGGCGTGACCGAGAAGCACACGGGCATGTACTTTGAAATTTTTTGACTTTTTCTGAAAAAATTCTGAAAAATAAAATAAAAATAAGTTAGCATAATATTTACTAAAAAGAAACATTTTATTGAAGAAATTTAACTAAAAATGACAAAAATAAACTAAAATGACTTAATTAAACTATGTAAAAATACGTATATTTACGAGTTATGAAGCGTCGTCTCCGAGTTGTAGGAGTTGCGGCTCTGAGGTGTAAGATTTGAAGAAATCTAAGTTTGGGGAAGTAGCCGAATCTTGCCCTTCATGGTACATATGCGAGGCGGGAACGTGGACATACCCAACTCGAGGAACCACTATAAATCTCGGTGTTTGTGTGCTTGATTTTTAAAGTAACTTTTATTCTGCGAAAAGACACATACATCACCTATTCACCCCCTCTAGGTGATTTAGGTAGACGCTAGATACTTTTAGAGGGTATTGAGGAAGTAAGGGATGACAAAAAATCTATTCTTAACCAGAAATATGCGGTCTTTAAACAAGGCAAGAAGGATTCTATAGCAAAATGCTATGAGAAGTTCTTCAAGATTCTGAACAATCTTATAACTTATAGCAAACATTTCACCAATTATGAGCTAAATGATAAGTTTCTGAGATCACTCAACAAAGAGTGGGACATCAAGATCTGTGTCATAAGGGCGGTAGGCAACTTGGCCAACACACTACTACAGAATCTATTTGGTAAGTTTTTGTCATATGAACTTCAGCTGAACTTTAGAAAGTCTGAATAGGATGCTTCCAAGTCTCTCAGCAGAGAAAAGACAATGGCTTTCAAAGCTGAAACATCCAAGAAGAGTAGGGAGAAGACTCATTCTCCCCCAAGAAGAGCTGCTGAGTTAGAAAGTTCAGATCCCAGCACATCAGAGGAAGAACTATCCAATAAATAACTAACCTTATTCTCCAAGCAATTCAAAAAAGTTGCTTAGCGGAAGAAGGCGGTGAAATAATATAAGCTCATATAGATCTAGCTCAAGGAAGCCATAAGGCAAATTGGAAAATTCTAGAAAAGGCCCCCTTGGGGACAGGTATGAATCTAAATAGAAAAACACTTCAAAATTGATATGTTTTGTTACTACTACAACAGGTCAGGACATGTCATTGCTGACTGTCCTGTTAAAAGAAAAGAGAGCAGAAGGTCTGATGATAAGAGATATCATAAAGATAAAAAGGTGGACAAGGGCTTCTTAGTTAAGAAGAAGTCATGCTTGTCCAAAAGTGATTATGAGACTTCAGAATCTGAAGATGACGAGTCCTACATTGGTCTAATCTCCATAGAAGAGGATGATGATCATCCTACTGCCAAGGTGGGCATAAGGGCACCGCTATCCTTTGATGACAGTGAATGTGAAGATGATAATGATTATAGCCTCACGGCCACTACAAAAGTAAATCAGGACAATTCTGACCTCTCTCATCTAATGAGGAGAATGGATCAAAACCTAATATGGAAGTCAATCAATTGATTGACAGATATGGTGCTCTCCTAGAAGCTTTGAAGAAGAGCAAAAAGCTTGTTCAGAGGCAAGCTGAAGAGATTATTTCTCTACAGTAAGCTAATCCATGCAATCTGAGCCAGCTTTACTGCTAGCTCAGGCAAGGAAAGAAATTAGTCAGTTGAAAACACTCATTATTATCCAAGTTGGCGCCATAATCCAAAAAATCAAGATCATTAAGGATCTTGAAGAGAATCTCCTCAAAAAGAGGATGCTAACGAAGAAATTTTCCAAGCCAATTACAGTACTGCCACTTATAGACTCATTGTCCTTGCAAAATAATAAGAGGGGATTGGGGTTCAAGTGGAATGGAGGAGCTGCCCAATCCAAAATGAAACGCAAGGATCCAAATGCGCCTCAAACCACCTTTTAGAAGATAGTATTCTCTTCTAAAAGGTAAGACCGTGACAGCATGTATGGTCACTGGAAGAATGAAAATTCTTCTTATATTAGTAATAGTGTATCATACAATGGAAGAAGAAAGGGCGTGAGGTTGAATGCCTCGAAGGATCCCCATGAAGAAATTCAAATGGACCACCATGGACCATTCGTGTTTGGTGATCTAGCACCAACATTCGAGGATAAGGCAGTGGCCTCCTCCAAAGATCTTTCAAAAAAGAATAAGGTTTTAAGAAAGACTGCAATCAAGTCTCACTTTGCTATTTATGATGCCATCAATACGTTGTCATCTGTAAAGCAGGCTCATATTATTGTCAAATTAAATTAAACAAGAGAACCAGCTTGCAGGATTACATTCAACCAGATTCTAGCTAAGAGAAATAGGAAGAAGGTTGTTGCTGTAATGCCCCAAAAATCCTAAAAAGGAAGAATTGGGAGTTAACGTGCGGTGTTAGGGTTAACACTGGCGTTAGCCTTTGAATTAAATCATTTGAGGGCTCCGGAACATACCGCGTGGCGGTAGTAAGCTAGTGCGAAGCGCTACCACTCAATGATTTAAAGCGTTGAGTGACTACCGCAGGGTGATAGTATGCTATCACATAGAGATAACACTCAGCGGTATCGATGAGGCGTTGAGTGACTACGGCACGGCGGTAGTGAACTAACGAGTGGAGATAGCTCGAGTTAAATTATCCCTTGAAGGTATCTTGATGCGTGGAGGTAGCTGTCACGTGGCAGTAAGGTGGAGGTTGTTTTGGAGTGATAGCGTGATGTAGATTGTCCAATGAGGCAACCATCTATGATACTTCTTGGCGGTAGTAGCTCCCGCACGGCGGTACCCTCCAGATATAAGCTATGTTCAAGAGAATGAATTCTCATTGTTCTTTCTCTAAGTTCTTGAGGTTCTTGAGACCAAGAAGGCTGAGGATAAGCTTTACTAGCTAAGGGAAGGTGCTAGCTAAAGGAAGGAGATCCTGTGGTCTGGTTCAACAGCTGAAGTAAGATCCATGAAGAGGAAAGTGAGGGGAACCTTTCCATCTGGATAAAAGATCATTCATGGCTCCGAAACGGATTATTAGGTTAACTATTTTCTCCTTGGACAAGTGAAGTCCTCAATTTGCATACGTGCGTGGAACCCCTCACCAAAAGGTGAAGAAAAGGTGGTTTTCAGCGGGTTTATTGTTTTGATCCTTGATAAATCTTGCATATAGATCCAGAATCAAAGTACGCAATAGGCATGCTTTGTGAAGCCCATCTTAACAGGTTAGTCTGGATTGGTGATGAATTGATGTGCATATTAGAGAAGACTTTGTGGATGAAATGTGTGGTTCAACATGTAGTATCTGGTGTCTGGGGTGTGCAGGGTGCTGCAGTGATAGTACATGAGGTGATCTCCAGGAAAATCGCCAAAAGTAGGGAATTTTGTCCCTATCGTGCGGCGGTAGTACAACCGCCAGCGATAGATTATAGTGAGCAATAATTGTGAGGCTTGTCTTAGGGAGACCAGGAGACCATTGTATGAGAAGCTGAGAGCCTGTAGTGCCCAGCTATAGTGACCATGAGTGCCAGCCTTATTTGGTGTGGAGCCTATCTTGCAAAGACCGTGAGTCGAGCATGTGAGTTAAGCAGTTGAAAGTGAGGGTTAGATCTGCTTTAACTCTAGAGAGGGGTGAATAGAGTATTTTAAAAACTTTAATTAATTTTTACAACGGATTAAAATAAGTGATAAGTATATTTATATAGAGAGAATAAAAACAAACAATCACAGCACACAAAAATAAGCAATAGAGCAATCCAGACGACCAAAGAAATTTAGGGTACATCCACTCTTCTACCACCCTGGTAGGAATCCACTAATAGGTTTTTGATCAAGTGCCCTACCACCATGGGTTTTTTCTCAGGTGCCTTGTCACCACAAGATCTATTTTTCATGGAAGATCACACAACCCTTTTGAGCCTTTGATCAGGTTCCCAAAAACCAAACTAAGTCTTTTGATCAGGAAACTTAATAACTAAAGGGGTAAACTTTTGAAGGGAGTTATAACCATGTACATAGTTTGAAATGAAATGTGATGTTGTCTTCTCTTTCTCAAACAACTGAGAAGACTTTAGTGGATGATGTTGTCAAAGCTCCCCCTGAGATGAAAGAAAAGGATTCAGGAAGATGAGAGCTTTGCATAGGGTGTAGGCCTTGATGGAGATCTTCTAAAACTTCTTATATTGGTGTTGATGAGTTGTCCTTTTGAAGCCTGAAGTGGAAATTGAAGAAGACTAAAGATCTGTATATTGATGTTCTTCTTCAATTTCCTGTAGATAGAAATCTTTTTCTCTGCAAAACTTTATCAGTTGTTGTGTAAAAGATCTCTTGTAATTCCTTATTGTTCTTCTGAAAAGAAGAATTTGGTTTTTATATTCTAAAGGATTTCTTCCATTTGAAATTTGAAAAAGAATACCTGAATTTAATGCTGAAATCCTGGAAGTTGAACGGCTGTAATTTGTCGTAAATGTATTTCCTCAACTGTCACAGTAAATAAGTCAAATAATTTGCTCTATGAAATCCATAATTAATGTTGCCAAGCGAAGGCTATATTCTGAGAATATGAGCATTAATTATCAGAAAATTATAGCCTTTGAATAATCAAAACGGAAATCAAAATGAGGGAAAATGCCAAACTGATACTGAGAGAATCGTCGAACTAAGGACAGATTTCGTCGACCTTAACTTCAATTCGTCGAGCTGAGAAATCATCTTTGTCGAGTTGTGCTCAGAGAAAGTTGATTTGGAAAATAGTCTGTCAAAGCTGAGCTCCAAGTTCGTCGAACTGAGATAGAATTTCATCGACCAGAGAACTTGAGAGAAGAGGGAAGATCGTCGACCTGAAATCCATGTTCATCGAGCTCAGCTTAGAGTAGAGACTCTGAGAACTTCGAACTGATTCTCTGAACTCTTAAAAATTGCTATTCTTCTATGTCTGGATCTTTGAATACTTCTGAGGGTTTGGATCAATGTGTGTCTAACCTAGTAAAACTGACCTAGACCTTAGAACTAATAATTTGACCCTAGGTTATACATGGAGGATCAATAACCTAATAGTGAACCTAGCCCAAATCCAAACTAGGGATCCAACATTCTCCCCTTATTTGGGTGAGGTCACTAAACAAAATAGAAAAACATAAAAACACAAAGCAATATAAATATCTGACCGAATTTAAAACCATTCAGCAGATATAATATAGCTCAGTGCAATACAAATATATATCACAGAGAAATAAATGTTCAAGATTTATCAAAGGAAGGAGCAGAAGATTATTTAGCAAAAACAATTGTCCTGTGAGGATTCTTTGATTCCTGTTGAGTCATTTTCAGATCTTGAACCCCAAAAAGTGTAACAGTTGAAGCTCTAGGAACTACAGCTTCTAGATGTACCTACATATATTCATTGGGATCACATAACTGTCTGTCTACCTGGAATTTTGAAACTCTTTCTATCTATAGGTAGACATTGTAGTGAATTTTGGTGGATCTGATCCTTTTGCTCTAGCTTTGTTCATCTGAGATAAATCAATCAATTCTTGAAATCTTGTCATTCTAAAATTTGGATCTAGCTTAGGTCCAAATATAGGAGATGAAGGTTTTTCTGGATTAGACTGAGAAGCATCCTAATAAGACTTTTGAGACTTTCGGAATAAAATAGATTGTTATTGAAAATTTGTTGGAGGAAAAGACTGTTGGGGTTGGCCTGAATAGTAAGACCTTGGAGGTCTGTATTGACTGTACTTCCCAGTAGGTCTAGAAGACAGATGGGAGGCTGGCCTGGGAGTCTGAGAGCTACTAGAAGCTAGCTTCTGATCTTTAGCAATACTTCCTGAATCACCTACAGTAGGAGGATGAGGAGGTCCTCTCTTGGTCTTCTTAGGTGGTAATTTGTATCTTATCCTTTTCTTCCATTCCTTCAGCACATTCTTAGAGTATCTCATCCATTGTGTCATATCTGGAGTGAGAGGAACATCATGCAAAATATAATAAGGAATTTTAGTTGTAGGATTAGGCTTAGGAGAAGCCTTGGCATGAGTCTTTCTCTTCTTAGCCTTTGATTTCTTTGAACTGAAATCATCAGAATCCTCATCATCATCAGATGATTCAGGAGGATTATCATATAGTTCATGTAACTGCTTTAGCCATTCAGCTGAGATTCCTGGAACCTGTGCCTGTGCTTGACTTGCTGGCTCTGCACAACTTTCTTTAGCAATCTAAACACTTTCTTCTTCTTCTTACATGTCTGCAAACATAATATCATCCAGATCTGGCATTGGAGATTCACACCAGACAAATATTGGTGGAGAGAAAACCTTATGCTCAGGAACTGGCTCAATAATATCGTCAACAACAAAATTTTTTGTAATCACAGGTACTACAAAACTTGTCTTTAGTTGATCCACAACTACAACACTTATTGGAGCAGTATAACATACAATAGCCTTAGAGTACTGAACATCAAAACTTGGTAAAGCATTTCTGTAAACTGAATTAAAAGAATTGAGTAAAGAATCCAAATCAACTGTGAGATTTATAATAAAATCACCAACAGTGGTTATTTCAGCAACTATATCACAAGCCATGTCAGTATCTGAATCATCAATTATATCTATTATTTTTGTTGGAATATTTCCCTCTGGGGAATCTGCTGCTGCTGCTGGAGTAGGAATTGGGACTTCTTCATAGAACATCTCCCCCTGCCTGGTTTTAGATGGTCCTGAATCCAGGCCCCCAGAAGAAGGAATAAGGGTGAGAGCAGCAACTCTAATAGAGAGAGAAGTGATGGAGGCAGAAAGAGGAGCAATAGGTTTTGCTATTAATTTCTCCAAAATTGGAGAAATGAAAGCTAGAAGATCTTTAGCAATGTCAGAGAAATTTAAGTATAGAGGTTCAGGAATAGAGGTAGTATATGGGGTATTATGACCAAAATTAGAACATAAAGAGAATGCATAGGAGAAATTTGTATGGAAGCAATCAGGGAATATGGAAGTAGCATTGGATGGAACTACAGTAGTGGAGGTAGGAATTATGGTAGTGGGTGTTGAGGTGGTTTCTTGAACAGGAGATGGAACTGGGGAATACTGTGGAGATGGTGAAGAGGGAGATAACAGATTGAAATTGGGTTGAGAGGAAGTTGATGGAATATCAGATTGATGAGTTGGTGGAGATGGAATGTCCTCATGGATGATGATTGGAGAATGTGGAGGTGATGGTAGTGGAAGAGGTGAAGATGGTTGTTGTTGTTGTTGTGGAGGAGGAGGTGAAGGAATTCTTGTGGATGGAAGTACTTCTTCTGGAGGTGGTGGAGAGGTTATTACTGCCATGGTGTCCTTATAAGTTCTGGAGGAGGAAACCCTAGATTGTTTAGGGATAGACCTCTCTCCCATCTACAAAACAAGGTAGAGGTCATCCTCTTGGAGGAATTTATGAATATGGTCTGGGAGGCCAATAATTCAAGTGCCTTTGCCTGGAGGAAAATTCCAAATATCCTCCCAAAACAAACCTCTTTCTTAGAATTCTTCTTCTTAATCAACTTAAACAATAACTTTCCCCAATTTACTGCTTTCTTATTTACCAGAGCACACATCACCAAGAACTGGTGCTGGTTATATAGTCATGGGCCGTGTGTTTGCCAAGCAAAACCTTACCAACAACATCTGCCAGAAATTTATACTCAACAGAGAGATTCTTTTTCATTAGCTTATTAAGGTTTCCTTCAGAATGACCCATTTTAATGAGCATATTGTTATATTCAGAATTATCTATTTCAATATCCTCTTCTCCATTTGCCAGACTAAAAATCTCAGTTAAAATACCAGGGGTTAGGGTATCCTAATTGTTGGCGATGGTACCAATCATAGTTTATGCGTCTGGAGAGGTTGAAGCATAAACTCATTCCCTTATTTCAGTTACTGGCAACTTAATCGTGGTGGTCATGATTTTCTTCAGTTACTGTTCTTCAAATAGCTGGAGAATTTCTGTGAAAATCTGAACGGTATGGTTGAAGTAATCAAAGTCGATGTCGAAACCGGTGTCATACTTCATGCTGGAGAGGGAGAGAGTCGTAATCGCCATTGGTTTTCCTGCAAAAACAAGAGAGAGATGAAGTGCAAGAGAATAGAAAGTGCGGGAGAGAGCACGAAGAAAACCAAGTTATAAGGTTTTCAGAATATGAAGCGGCGGGCTCTGTCCTGCGAAAAATAAAAAATCTCCCTTCTCAGGTCGACGAAAAAGTTTCATGAAGATATAATATCGTCGATCTCAGTTGGGATAGAGGAAAACTTTTCATCTTTCTCAGTTCGATGAAATCTTTTCTGAAGCAAGATCGTCGATCTCCGCTCGAAGAAATAACTCCTGCAGAGAGTTCGTCGATCTCAGGTCGACAAAATATCTCAAGAATAGTTATCAGATCGTCGATCTCCATTCGATGAACTGTGACCAATTCTTCGACCTTGGACAGAAGTCAAATTAAACTTCTCCATTAATCATACCTAGCTGATGTAGAAAGAACATATGTTTCTTCTCATCTAAAGGTTTAGTGAAGATGTCTGCTCTTTCCAAATCAGTAGAGATAAAGATAAAATTAACTTTCTTGTTGTCACACAATCTCTAATGAAAAGATATCTAATCTCTACATGCTTAGTTCTACTATGCAGTACTGGATTTTGTGTAATAGAAATTGCACTGGTATTGTCACAAAATATAGTTGAATTATTTAAGTTGTGACCATAATCCAGAAGTTGGTTTTGAATCCACAATATTTGTGAACAACAGCTGCCAGCTGAAATGTATTCAGCTTCAGTAGTAGAAGTTGACATAGATGTCTGCTTCATACAAAACCAGGACACAAGCCTATCTCCAAGGAACTAACATTTTCCTAAGAAGCTTTTTTTGTCCACTCTGCATCCAGTATAGTCAAAATCTCAGAATCCAGTTAAGTCAAATTCTGACTTTGTTGGATATCAAAGTCCTAAATTAGGACACCCTTTATATATCTCAAAATTCTTTTAAGGAAAATAAGATGAGATTCTTTAGGGTTCACATGGAACCTAGCACAAAGACATGTAGCAAACATAATATCTGGCCTACTAGCTGTGAGATATAATAAGGACCCAACAATAGCCCTATATGTTTTCTGCTCAACTGGTTAGCCCAATTCATCAGAATCAATCACAGCATTGGAAGTCATGGGTATTTTCCTAGCAGAGGCATCAGACATCCCAAATCTTTTAACTAGCTCCTTAGCATATTTTGATTGGGATATGAAAATGCCATCAGAGGATTACTTCACTTCGAAACCAAGGAAGTAAGAAAGATCACCCATACTACTCATTTCAAACTTGGAATGCATCAGGTCAGAAAACCTTTTGCATAGTTTGAAATCAATAGAGCCAAAAATGATGTCATCTACATATATTTGTACTAATAATATTTTATCTTTATGATGCCTAATGAACAAGGTTCTATCTACAATGCCCCTAGTGAACTTATGCTCTAAAAAAAGCTAGCTAAGGTCTCATACCAAGCTCTTGGAGCTTGCTTTAAACCATAGAAAGCTTTATGCAAATTTGAAAACAAAAGAGGGATGTGTTAGAGATATAATACCTGGTGGTTGCTCCACATATACTTTCTATTTGAGTTCACCATTGAAGAAGGCACTCTTGACATCCATTTGGTAGACCTTGAACTTCTTGTAGGATGCATAAGCAAGAAATATGTTGATAGTTTCTAGTCTTGCAACAGGGGCAAAGGTCTGATCATAGTCATTTCCTTCTTCATGTCTATATCATTATGCTACCAGCCTTGCTTTGTTTTTGATGATGGCTCCTTGTGCATCCAATTTATTTCTGAATACCCATTTAGTTCCAATGACTAGGTTGTCTTTGGGTCTTGGAACTAAATCTCAAACTCTGCATCTCTCAAACTGATTGAACTTCTCTTGCATTACAATAATCCAGTGAGGATATTGCTCTACATCTTTTATGTATTGGGGCTCAAGTTGAGAAATGAAGCAAGCATGCATCAAGTCTTGGTTGAGTTGATGCCTTATTTGCACACCGACTGGTATGTCTCCAATCACTTGAGATATAGGGTGATCTTTAAGTGTGATAAAATCAGTAGGTGGAGTTGGTTTAGCAACAACATAGGGAATTAATTCCTCTTGTGGAATTATGTTTGCTGTTGGAGGTTCAGCAATCATTTCATTTAAATCTTCTTCACAGTCTTCTTCAATTTGTGGAGAGGGATGTGATGTAGCCTCATTGGTGAGGTTTAAGTCATCCAATTTCCCACATAGTTGGGGTACCTGCAATAAATCTTTGGTAGAAGAATACTCCTCCTTGTAATACATGTTAGCTTCATCAAAGGTTATATGTACAGAATCTTCCATTTTTAAAGTTGATTTATCAAAAATCCTATAGGCCTTGCTGACTTGAGAATATCCAAGAAAAATTGCCACTTCAGCTTTGACTTCAAACTTTCTAAGACGTTTCTTGTTATTATTATGAATATAACATATACAGCCAAAAATTCTAAAGTAATCTATTTTAGGTTACTTCTCTTTGAATAGTTCATAGGGAGTCTTGCCCTTAAGTTTATATATTAAACTTCTGTCCAGGACATAATTTGTTGTGCTTACAGCCTCTGCCCAAAAGGATAGGGGAAAGTAAGCATCTATAAGCAATATAACTTTAGCTTCAATGAGAGTTCTATTTTTCTTTTCTACTACCCCATTTTATTGAGGTGTTTTAGGAGCAAAGATGCAATGTCTGATACCTTCCATCTCACAGAATTCTTTCATAGGAAGAGATTCAAACTCAGTACCATGATCACTTCTGATCAATGCAACTGGAGTAGAGTACTCAATTTTTATGCTCTTAAGAAAGTATGTAAGAACTTTAAAGTTATCTGACTTGTTTCTCAAGAAGAACACACAAGTGAATCTAGAGAAGTCATCTATAATAACTAAGGTATAAGATTTCTCTCCCAAGCTCTGTAGAACAAATAGATCCATATGTAGCAGGTATAGAATCCTAGATGAATCACTCTTATTAATTGATTTAAAGCTATTTTTGGTTTGCTTGCCTAATTGACAAGCCCTGCAAAGGCTTTCCTTCTTGTAGGGGAAATATGGCAATCCTCTAACGAGGTTGTCCCTAGAGAGTTTAGCAATATTTTTAAGATTAACATGTCCTAATTTTTTATGTCATATTTCATTATTATTACTGATTTAATTATATAAGCAAATTTTTGACCTAGCAGATTTGAATTTTACTACATAGATGTTTACTTTCCTAAAACCAGTTAAGACAGTTTTATTATCTACAGAAGATATAGTGCAAGAAGAATGGTTAAAGGATACCTGATAACCTTCATCACATAATAAGCTTATGAGTATCAGGTTATGTTTTAGTCCACTCGCATATGCTACTTTCCTAAAAGTGACAGTTCCAATCTTGGCAATCCCATAGCCTGCAGTCTGGCCACAGTTGGAGTCACCAAATATCACTTTTGGATCAAGCTTGGACTTGTAGTTTGTTAAATTGTCCTTGCTGCCTGTCATGTGCTTTGACCATCCACTATTCAGGTACCGTTGTTACTCTATTGTAGGATAGTCTTTCACCTGAAAAATAAAAATTAGGTGTTCTTAACCCAGGTAACCTTGGGTCCTTGATTCTTTACAAATTTAAAGTTAGAAATGTAAGAACATTCAGGTTGGTTTTTATATCCTAGGAGGTGAAATTTCCTAGGTGGAATTATCCATTTGGTAAATGGGTTAACAAATTCTTTTGATTGATTAAATGTTCTGGGGTAATTACAGTTTTTGATAATCTGAACTGGGGTCGACAAATTCTGATAAGTTTGTCAAACTCAGTTCGACGAATAGGGATGAGTTCGTCGAAATCCAATCAGAGAATAGAAATTTACATTCTTTGTGCCCCAATATCATCGATCTCGGCTCAGCGAACCATATTGGTTTCGTCAATCGTTATTAGAAGAATAATTATAATAAAAGTCTGCGTTCAGAGTTCATCGACTTGAGTTCGACGAACTGTACATATTTTGTCGATCTGAGTTCAACAAAATCTGTTGAACATTGTTATGCTTAAGGCTTTTCTTGTTCATTCTCTTTTTCTTGGATTTCTGATTTAATTCATTTGGTTTGATATTCTCATCTGTCTTTTCGTTACCCTTTTGAGATATGAATTTTATGGGTGTTGAGAGAATGTTTTTCTGAATTAAATGAGGTTGGCTTGATGAAGCACCCAAGCCCAGCTTGCCATTAAGCCTAGAATTTATAGTTCTTGTGATGTCCATCAATTTGATGCTCCTCCAATTTAGGGATTCTTTAAATTTCTTAGCCTCATTCAGTTTAATTTTTAGAGAATTAATCTGTTTAGAAGCTATAACTACTTTATCTTTTAGTTCGATATTTTCAGATAACAGATTTTCCTATTCAATATGCTTATCTCTAAGAAGTTTGATTTCCTTCTCTAAGAAGTTTGATTTCATTACATAATAATTTAAATTCAGTTTTGAAATGATCTGAATTAAAATCAAATGAGGATATTACCTGATCCTCCTCAGTTTCAGAGTCTTCATTTTCTGAATCTTCAGCTTCTCATGGATTTCTTGATGCATTTATAGCCATCAAGAAAGCCTCTTTTGCTTTAGCTTCTTACTCATCTTCACTAGAACTGGAAGATGAAGATTCTTCTTCTATTTCACTCAAAGTTTCTGCTACAAAGCCTTTCTCCTTCCTCTTATGCTTGCTTGAGGAGGGCTTGTTGTACTGCTTCTTGGAGTCCTTGTCTCTTCTTTTCTCCTTCTTCTGATTCTCTGTACACTCAGGAATAATGTGTCGAGATTTTTTGCAACCAAAGTAGACAATCTCCTTTGTAGGAGTTTTGTCAAATCGAGTTCTGTCTTCTTGCCTTGTTGACCTTCTTCTGAAGTCTTTCCTGGCCATCTTATTGAATCTTTTGGCCAACAAGCTTAGGAGTTCATCATTTATTGCATGAGCTTCAGGTTCTTCAGATGCCTTGAAAGCAATGTTTTGCTCCTACCTTCCTGATGAGGAGGTCTTCTGCTCAGCTGCTTCTCTTGTCTTTATAAGCTGCTCATAAGATTTAAGCTTGCCTAGAAGAGCCTAAATAGATATTTCATTCAAGCTTCTGGCCTCCTTGATTGGCTAGGTCCTAGAGTCTTATGTGCTGGGGAAGCACATTAGGATTATATCATTTATCTCAGTCAGTGAAATATTCTTGTCAAGGCTCTTCTGCTTATTGATGATTAAGCTGAGTCTATTGTACATGTCAGCTACTAACTCAGATTCATCTTTCTTGAAATTTTCATATTGAGAGATGAGATGAGATCTTCTGTCCTTTCTCTCATCAGCAGACCCTGCAACCATTTGGTTTAGAGATTCCCAAATATCCTTAGCTGATGTGCATTTAGCTACTTTTTGAAAGATGTCATCAGACATAGTCTGAGCTAGGATGTTCATGGCTTTAGCATCAGCCATCTTCAACTTCTTCTGAGTTTCTATCCACTCAGGTGGTGGAACTACTGAGGTACTTGTTGAAGTTGTTGTAGAAGGAGTAGGGGGACCTGTCAAGATAGAATTATAGATATTTTCATCAATTGAATTCATATACAAGCTGATCCTTACCTTCCAGAGAGCAAACTTGTTAAGGTTGCACAATAGAGGTCTGGTGCTTGAGTATTCTTTATTCTGTACCATGATATGAGAGAGACACTAGAGATAATAGGATCTATTAAAGATCTTTTAGTTCAGGTGTTAGCCTGTGAAACCAAACAACCTCCCTTTGATACCAATTGAAAGTGAGGGATAGATCTGCTTTAACTCTAGAGGGGGGTGGATAGAGTATTTTAAAAAATTAAATTAATTTTTACAGTAGATTAAAATAAATGATAAGTATATGTATAAAGAGAGAATAAAAATAAAACAATGACAGCACACAGAAATAAGAAATAGAGCAATCCAGACAACACAAGATATTTATAGTGGTTCCCCTAAACTTGGGTACATCCACTCATCTACCACCCTGATAGGAATCCACTAACAGGTTTTTGATCAGGTGCACTGCCACTATAGGTTTTTGCTCAGATTCCCTGTCACCATAAGATCTATTTTTTTAAGGGAGATCTCACAACCTTTTTGAGCTTTTGATCAGGTGCCCAAAAACCAAACTAAGTCTTTCGATCAGGAGACTTAACAACCAAAGGGGTTAACTTTTGAAGGGAGTTATAACCATGTACACAGTTGGAAATGAAAAGTTATATTGTCTTCTCTTTCTCAAACAACTGAGAAAACTTTAGTGAATGTTGTTGTCAAAGGTCCCCCTGAGATGAAAGAAAAGAGTTCAGGAAGATGAGAGCTTTGCACAGGGTGTAGGCCTTGATGGAGATCTTTAGAAACTTCTTGGACTTGTGTTGATGAGTTATCTTTTTGAAGCCTGAAGCAGAAAGTAAAGAAGACTAAATGTTAACCCCTCAGTCCGCAACATCCTAGAAGATGCCACGACCCCCCTTTTCAATACTCGGGGACTCAGTTAGGCAGTCCGCCCAGTCCGGCAAAGCAGCGGCATTCGACCACCAAGGATGATCCCCCAGCGGCGGACTCAACTTTTTGTTCGCTAAGTCCGCCACTCCTTGAGATCTCTGGATTCTCTTCGACGGCGGACGTAGTGTCTCGTCCGCCCAGGCCGCCATCCTCCAGCAGGATCGCACCTAGCAGCAGCTGATGGAAGCTCCAGCCCGCGAGCCCAGTCCGCCCCTTCTGCGCGGACTGGCGTGTTCTTTCTTTTTGCTTCCCGTCACCACTGCCCGGTTCTCCTGTACCCCGGGCAGTCGGTTATTTTAGCCCTGCCCGTTTGGGCAGGCCCTTCATCCTATAAATAGGGGGGAGGTGGTGCACCCAAGGCACGATGACTCGTGACCATGAGCCTACTTGTTAAAGGCTGCATACTCGAATCTTGTGCCTTGCAGACTCCAGCCTTGCTCTGCTCTTGTCTTCCTTTTTCTTTCACTTGTAACCCAAACGTTCTTCAATCAAGGAAAAGCCCGTCGTAAGAGAGGCATTCAGGCTGCGACGGGCGAAGTCTGTTGTTGCCGTGGCTCACGACCCTATTGTTCTTCCTGCTCTCGTCCGCTTAGTATATTGCTACTCGCAGTCTCTCCTCCCCTTTCTTTTACCTTGTGCTCGAACCGTTAGCTAGTGGTGCTTGATCCCCTTTGCATTTTCGTGCATCAACAGTTAAGACGCGACCTTCAGATTCGAGTGTCATTTCGAATTCAGTGGATAGAAATGTCAGGCCGTAGACCCCGCTCTTCAAACCGCTCCAGTTCTTCAGAAGACTACCTTTGGGATGCAATTGAACAAGCTCGCTTTGAGGCCGAGCAGTCCCGTAGGCAGACTGACCAGTGTATCGATGCGATCAGCCAAGCCCTCCTTGCACTAACCCAGCAGCTTGCTCCTAGGGCCGCAGCAGAACCAGCGGACTCGCCAGCCCGCCAGACTCCAGCTCGCCGAACTCTTCTTCTGTAGTCGCCAGCCTCTCCTTGAGATCCTGTCCAGTCCGCCGCCCCTCTGTGCCCTCAGGAGGAGCAGTTTGCTTTCATGAATTTATTCAGAGAAGCTGCCAGGGGCACTCGTGCCCGCCAGCTTCATTTTGCTGGCCGCCAGTCTGCCGAGCCTGCGGACTCCCCTGCTTCAGTCTGCCCCTTCTACCCTGCTAAGTTCAAAACACCGTCTCCCTTCGTTGATCGAATCCGATGGGAGTCGGCTCCGAACAACTTCAGGGAGCCTCGCCTTCCCTTCTATTCGGGGGAGGCTGATCCAGTCTCTCACCTCCAAGCGTTTGAAGGGGCAGTTGCTTTGAGATGCCTCTCAGACGCCATCAAGTGTAAACTCCTGGTAACCACTCTCGAAGGACAGGCGAGAGAGTGGTTCTATGAGCTGCCTCTGGGCACAATCTCTTCTTTCGCTGAGCTTCGGAGCAAGTTGTTGCTGAGGTTTGCAACCTCAAGAAAGAGGAAGGATGGGCCAGCTTCCCTCTTTGAAATCAAACAAAGGGACAACGAATCAGTGGCGTGATTTGTTGATCGCTTTCAAAAGGAGATCCAAGGGGTAAGGAATGTGAACCACGATTATTACAAGGTCTCCTTGATCCATGGCCTCCGGGAAGGCCCCCTGAAGTTTAAAGCAACAACCAAGGCACCTGAGACTTATCAAGAGCTGATTGCCATGGTGAACCGCTTCATAGAAGGCGAGAACGCCAATCCTACTTATGTTTCATCCCTGACAGCTAAGGCTGAAGGAAGGGATGCCTCCCCTTCCCCCTCACAGCAAGCCCCCTCGCCCAGACTTCCAACCTCCTTCTCAAACAGGCCGGAACTTCCGCCATAAGAAACCTTTCCTTGGCCATCAACAGTTTCAGGAGCAGAGACTGCCGTTGGCCGCCAATCCCGCCATTCCATTGCAAGCTCTTCCTATCCTCCAGCAAGCAGCCTTGCCTGCTCCATGCCTATGTGGTACATACCCCATGGAGGATATTGCAGATCTGGACCTTGACGAAGTCATCCAGATTTTGCAAAAGTTATCAGAAGAAAAGAAGCAAGAGCCTCAGAAAGTGTGGAGCCCAAGGAACAATAAGCAGTACTGCTAGTTCCCTAAAGAGATGGGCCATTTGACCGAGGATTGCAAGGCCCTTCGCATGCTGATAGAGAAGATGCTTGCCGAGGGCAAGATTGACATGACCAAGAAGGATTCTTCTTCTTTGAATCCATCCACCTCCAAAGGCAAATAAGTAGCTGAAGCATATCAGGAATGTGTGGATGTAGAGGACGAAGGCCGTATGGGGCCAATCAATGTCCGGGTTGAGTGCTTTGACGCAAATGACGAAGGGGTTCTGGGACGCCTCTTCTTTATCCATGGTGGAGCAGGGACCGAGTCATCTCGATAATCTTCAATCTCTAGAGTCAATCGAGCAGAGGTGGCCTCTTCTTCTTCCATTGCTCCTCCAAGTGAGGTCGTCACCTTTGCTCCAGCAGATCTATCCCAAACAGCAAATCCGTTCGATGATGCAGTTGTAATTCAGGCTGTTATTGGGGATTTTACAGTTGATAGAATTCTTGTTGACAGTGGAAGCTCAGCCAACCTCCTGTTCAAATCAACTTTTGAGGCCCTGAGGACTGGAAAGCCTCTGCTTTCCACCGAAGGGCCACTCTATGGCTTCTCAGGAGAGAGAAAAGAAGTTGAAGGTAGCCTCATCCTGCATGTGAAGCTTGGAGGGGCAACTAAGCAAGTGTAATTCATAGTGGTTGACGCTCCTAGTAGATATCATGCCATCTTCGGCAGGCCTCTATTAAACAAATATCAAGCGGTGGTTTCAACTTACCACCTTGCCATCAAGTTCTTCGCAGATGGAAGGATGTGGCGGGTCAGGAGTGACCCAAGGAGAGCAAGGGAGTGCTACGTTCGCACTGTCAACATGGTTGATGCCATCCCTTCCCTTGCTCCAGCAGCAACTGCGGAAGCCTTTCCAAATTCAGAAGCTGCTGCTGATAGAGGTGCTCACCTGGAACCTGCCCAGGTGACGCAAGGAGTCCCCATTGCTGAAGGGGAGGAGAGGAAGCTCTCCATCAACTCGGAGCTACCTGAAGATCAAAAGGCCGAGCTGATCTCCTGCCTATTGAGAAACTTGGATGTCTTTGCCTGGTCAGCAGAAGACATGCCTGGAGTGGATCCAAATGTTGCATTCCACCACTTGAATGTTGATCCCAGCTACCAGCCTGTGAAACAAAAGAAGAGGGACATAGCAACAAGGCTTACTGAGCCGATAAGGGAGGAGGTCGCAAAGCTCCTCAAGGCGAATTTCATTAAAGAAATTCAATATCCAACCTGAATATCTAACGTTGTAATGGTTAAAAAGCCAGGAGGAAAATGGCGCATGTGTTTAGATTTTACTAAACTCAATAAAGCATGCCCCAAAGATTGTTACCCCTTGCCTCGGATAGATTCTTTAGTTGATTATGCGGTAGGGTACTCTTGCATGAGTTTTTTTAGATGCGTTTTCTGGTTATCACCAGATAAGAATGCATAAGCCTGACGTTCCTCATACGTCGTTTATTACTAATGATGGTTGCTACTGCTACCTTGTGATGCCCTTTGTGCTTAAAAATGCCGGCGCAACTTATCAGCGGATGATGGACCATGTGTTTAACCATCAGAAGGGGAGAAATTTAGAAGTGTATGTAGACGACCTCTTGATCCAAAGTAAGTCATTTTCGCAGCACTTGCAAGATCTAGTAGAGACGTTCGCTACTTTGCGTATATACAAAATGAAGCTCAATCCGTTGAAATGCACCTTTGGGGAGAGTAAGGGGAAGTTCCATGGTCATCTCCTTACTCCTGAAGGACTTGCCCCAATCCTGATAAACTGAAAGCCATTCTTGATATGCCTACCCCTCGTTCACCTAAGGAAGTTTAGCAGTTATGGGGGAGGCTAGCAGGTCTTGCGTGATTTCTCTCCCGGGTTGGAGATAGGAGTGCTCCTTTCTTTAAAACTCTCCAAGGAGCATCCAAGTTTGAGTGGACAGAGGAATGTTCCCAAGCCTTTGAGCAGTTGAAGAAGCAACTGACCTCAACTCCTCTGCTTCAGAGTCCCCGGACGGGGGAGATGCTTTTCTTATACTTAGGCGTTGGCCCTGAGGCTGTCAGCTTCGTTCTTCTTTGGGAAGAGAGCAGGAAACAGTTCCCAATCTACTATGTCAGCCATATCCTGAAGAGTGCCGAGACACGGTACCCAATTCTTGAGAATTTAGCCTTGGCACTAGTCATGTCAGCTCGCAGACTCCATCCATATTTCCAAGCACACTCGATTCAAGTCATTACCGATCAACCTTTGAAAAGTGTGCTGGAGAAACCGGAGCATTCTGGCAGACTATCCAAATGGGCAATAGAGTTGAGTGAATTTGAAATCTCTTATGTGCCCAAGACAGCCATCAAAGCTCAAGTCCTAGCAGACTTCCTAATTGACATGCCAGAGTCCAGTTCTGATCGAGCAGAAAGGTCACCTTTAGCTTGGACCATCTATGTTGATGGTGCCTCGGGCAGAAGTTCTTCTAGAGCAGGAGTGGTCCTCATTAATCCAAACGGTGTCAAGCTGGAGCAGGCCATCAAGTTTTACTTTCCAGTAACCAATAACCAGGCCGAGTATGAAGCTCTGCTAGCAGGCTTGAGACTTGCAAGGGAACTCGGAATAGATCATGTTCATATCAAAACTGGTTCTCTTGTAATGGCGTCACAAGTCCTTGGTAACTTTGAAACAAGATAAGCAATCTTGAAAAAGTATCTGGCTCTTGTGAAGATAGAGATCGGCAAGTTCAAGAGTTTCATCATTGAGCATATCTCTAGAACCGAGAACGAGGAGGCAGATGTTCTTGCTAAGTATGGGCTGCCATCAAGAGGAACAACTTCCGAGCTCTTCCGCCCAGTAGTAGAGGAAGGAGAATTGATGCAAGTAGATCAACGTCCCTCCTGGATGGACCCATTAATTCTCTATCTGTCAACAGGAGATTTCCACCATTCAGTCAAAGATAAGAAGAAGTTCAGAATAAAAGCAGTTCATTATTTCTTAGTGGCGGTAATCCTTTACAGAAGAACATTCCTCTCAACCATGGCCCGGTGTGTTTCAGAAGAGGAAGCTCCCCTCATTTTGCAAGAAGTCCATTCAAGAGAGTGTGGAAGTCACTCGGGAGCAAGAACCTTGGAAAGACGGATCGTGCGACAGGGATATTTCTGGCCCACAATGAAGAGAGACTCTGAGATCTATGCTAGAAAGTGTGTTCAATGCCAGAAGTTTGCTCCACTTCAACTCTAAGCAGCTCAGTCACTCAGATCAATTGCAACTCCTTGGCCCTTTGTAGTTTGGGGGATGGATCTCATTGGTCCTTTTCCCATGGCAAGTGGACAACGGCGATTCATCATCGTAATGATCGATTACTTCAGCAAGTGGATTGAAGCCAAGGCATTGGCAAATAAAACAACTCAAGTTATCAAAAACTTCTTTTGGGGAGAGATTGTCTGCCGACATGGAATTCATATGGCTATAATCACAGATAATGGGCCACAATTCAACAACTCAGAGATGATAGATTTTTGCAAGCAGGTCGGAACAGAGCTGCGGTTTGCATCAGTTCAGCATCCCAGAAGCAATCGCCAAGTTGAAGCAGCCAACAAGCAGATCCTCAATTTGCTCAAAAAGAAAGTGCAGAATCTCAACGGTAGCTGGGCTTATCAGCTTCCATCAATCCTTTGGTCCCTTAGGACAACGCCTTCATCCGTAACTGGCGAGACTCCGTTTAAACTTTCTCATGGCTCAGAGGCACTCATTCCAGTTGAGTTTGAAGTCCCGTCACCTAGAGTTCTGCTTGCAAGACAAGGCATTGAGAATTGACTTGAGTTGAATAATGAAGAGATGAGATTCAGCAGGGAACACATCGAGGCAATCAGAGACCAAGCAGCCATAATGCAGGAGGAGGTCAAAAGAAGGATGGCCCGTTACTTTGATCAGAACGTAAGGATCAAACACTTTCAAGTGGGAGATCTAGTTCTAAAGAAAGTTGATGCTGCTGCAAGAGTTGGTTCAGTTGGAAAGCTTAATCCAAATTGGGCCGGCCCTTTCATTATCAAAGAAGTGTTAAAGAGCGGAGCTTACCGCTTCCAGACATACGAAGGAGAGGATATGCCACATACATGGAGTGGGGATGATCTCAAACGGTTCTATTCATGAACCTCCTCTTTTCTACTTTGTGTATCCTCTTCAAGAGTTATTATGAATAGAAACTACTTGCTAACGCTTCTTCAAGTGTTTTGTCTATGTAAGCATAACAGATGGCTTGCTAAGAAAGATTTCAAAAACAGTTCTGCCCTTTAAATCTCATTTCTTTCTTATGCTTGCTTTGCAAATGCATTTTATTAATCAAAGGATTCATACTGACACTTTTTCCTAGTGTTCTCTCTTTCTCTCCCAAAGATCAATAATGGTTCCCTGATACCAGGAGACAACGCCGAGTTCAGCTAGACCTCCCCTAGAGCTGTTGTCATTAGCGTAACAACACGAAGACCACGTGTTCCGAGGATATTTCACACCGTCTAGTGGGAGCTTGCAGGCTCTAGTGCGGTAGGATTCTGGACTTCGGATCCCGGCGAGTACCTGACCCCACCTCTGTATTATGGAGGGTAGGGTGGGAGTAAAGCTCTACCATGCCGCATTTAGGATATCGTTACAACTTTGATGACCTGGTGAGGAAAGCAATGCCTACCACACCTGCCCACCGATCATCTTAGCTTGTAACCCTCGAACACTCCATGGTACCCTCAAGCAGTGCCTGCAGGAGACCCACAGCTTAGACTGTCCTCCAGACAAGAGGGTAGGGGACCGTTCTGGCAAGTCTGCATCTTGCTCTTCGCAGGGAATCTTCCTAGCACGGACTACTTTTTTTTATCCGTGCAGTCCGCCAGGTTTCTTTGGGTTGATCGTATAGCTTGTGGCTTGGTGAGGAAAGCAATGCTATGCGCACCTGCCCACCTGGTCGCAAGCTATAGATCATTTCTTCTGTTTAGTGTGGACTGGCTTTCTTTATCCGTGCAGTCCGCCGTTTTCCTTGGGTTGATCGTATAGCTTGTGGCCGGGTGCGGAAAGCAATGCCATGCGCACCTGCCCACCTGGTCGCAAGCTATAGATCATTTCTTCTGTTTAGTGCGGACTGGCTTTCTTTATCTGTGCAGTCCGCCATTTTCCTTGGGTTGATTGTATAGCTTGTGGCCTGGTGAGGAAAGCAATTCCATGCGCACTTGCCCACCTGGTCGCAAGCTATAGATCATTTCTTCTGTTTAGTGCGGACTGGCTTTCTTTATCCGCGTAGTCTGTCGTTTTCCTTAGGTTGATTTTATAGCTTGTGACCTGGTGAGGAAAGCAATGCCTACCGCACCTGCCCGCCTGGTCACAAGCTATAGATCATTTCTATTAACATATGCGCGAACTATGAAATTATATCAGCCCAGTCCGCCGAATGGCTTCCCATATATTATCATTAAGTTTGAAAGATTAATAAAGAGAATTGCGGACTGCTAGTAGAACTCAATGAAGTCCGCCTGATATTATCAGCGAATTATTCTTATTCTTGCGGCGGACAATGACCGGGCTGATAAATGGATTTTCCTAATCAGCAAGTCCAACTCATTATGGATGATCTTTGTATCTCGCGAACTACAATTGGAACTCAACGGAGTCCGCCTGACATTTACGTCTTCTCTAATCGGCAAGTCAAAAAGCTCATACAGTATGATCTGCGTATTGCGCGGACTGCTAAATCAGATCGAACTTAATCACGTTAAATGCAGAAAATGAACATTACAGGAAGCACACAGATACCAGAATATATCCTTTCTATTTCATCAAAATTTTTTACATCTTTGTCTATTTTGCAGACTGTAATCTTGATTCCGCCACATTTACAGTATTAAAAAAGCAAAAATACATTAATCGTCTGCAGTCTTTTGTTTCTTTTCAGCTGGAGGTGCAGGGCTTAGGCCATCGATGTCGACTTCCGGAGAATAGCCATCCGAGCCGCTTCCACTACTATCTGATCCAGTGCTTGAGGCGGACTCGCTATGCGAGCTCCTGTCAGTAGAGGAGGATGCAGAGGTGTTGGACGCGGCAGACTGTTCTCCGCCTCGCTGGCTTGAGCCAGTGTCGCCGTTGTTTCCATGACGCATTGTCCTTCACCATACTCTTTGCCTTCTTCTATTTCTTCTTCTTCTTCGCCTTCCTCCTCGATGATAACCTCTTTACCCTTCGCAGCCCGCTCCATGGCTGCGACCTGTGGCGTCAGCTCCGGGAAGAGCTCCATAATGGGGACGCCATCCACTGCTTCCTTTGCAAAGCCACTGCGGACGAATCGCTCGATGGCGATCTCGACGGTTTCCTTCACAAAGGGGAGCATGGCGGCCTGGAAATTGTTGTTCTCCAAGTCATAGGCGACCTGCGCAAAACAAGAGTAAACATCAGACAGATCGCGGCAGACTACAAATTAAATCTGCTGCAAATTCAACTCACCCCGAGGTCTTCTTTTTGCTGAGCGACTTTCTTCCCTAGTTGTGCATTTCTCTCTTTTAGCACCTTATTATCTTATAGAAGTTTCTCATTCTACCTGAGCAGGTATCTTGCCAAGGAAGCGACAAAGTGGTTCGTTACCACACTGTTCGCAGCAGCCTGAGAGGATAGCAGAGGGAGGTCGGCGGCGACCACCTTCTTAAGGTCGCTCAAGTTGCGTTTTTCATAGAGCGCGGAGATTGCAACATGGGCGTGGCGAGTTATTCGCGGACTCTTCTACGAGGGGAGAGCGGTGGACAAGCGAACATGTTTATCCTTGTTATGCCAGTGGATCATAGGGTTCCCCCTAAAATCCTTCTGGCTGTTTCTGAAGCCGCTCATTGTGAAGCTTTCAGAAGAGGAGTAGCCCGCCGCGGGATCCCCTTCTTCCTTTCTCTTCCTGGCAACTTCTTGTTTCTTCTCTCTTTGTGTAGGAATAAAGCCGCTTGGAGTCTGCGGCAGGTTGGCGGGTACAGCCAAAGTCGCTGCAAAAAAAGAAGAGTTAACCCTAAGATCGCTGCAGATACAAAATGTGAGTTCGCAAAAAACTTACTTTCTTCGGGCAAAACATCTGCCAAGCTCACCAGCAGCGAAATATAATGCTCAGTGTCGAGCCTGGCATCAGCAAGGAACTCGACGATCGCGGACTCCACCGCGTCCAACTGCACGCTCTTGAAGGCAGAGTCCGCGCGCACTTGCAGATAGGTGTGCGCGAACCCTAGGTCGCCATCAAAGATCAAGAACCTAGAGGTCCAGTTGTGAATCTTGTTTGGAAGGCCCACAACCTTCATCCCTCTGCAGTAACAATATATCACCCCCTTGTAGGGGCGGCCTGCAGAAGCAGTTATCGAGTGGACAGAGAACATCTTGCGGAAGACATTCATGGAGAAAGCAATCTTTTCAGACCGCAAATAGAAAATGAAGCTGCAAATCGCAGCGAGCGTGTTGGGCGCGAGCTGGCCCGGCACCATTCCATAGTGCTCGAAGATTTCGGCAAGCTCCCATAAAAGCGAAAACTTGAATCCGCTGTCAAAATGGTCTACAGGAATAGCGATCTGAGTCACGGTTGAAAAGTTCAGCCTTTCTTCGTGGGCTTGAAGGCGGCCAAGAATATTTGAATTCGCCATCTTTTTCTCAAAAAAGGCCTCCAGATCGGCCTCGGTTAAGGTGCACTTTCGGTGGTCGGCAGCGTGGAAATAAACAGCCGCATCGGTCCTGGCGGATACCATTTTGCAGGCCGCAGGGTCCTTCTGCTTCAACTGTTTTCCTACATGAAATTAGCGGCAGGGCCATATTTATAGTTATAGGGTCTGAAAGCTTTTTGGTCAGGCCGCATAGCTCGCATTTTCAATCCGCATAGTCCGCAAAAATCCAATCATTCACGCAGCAAAAGTTAAAGATAACGCGGACACAAACATAGATTCACATGCCAAGAAAAGTTCAAAGCAGAAATTAAGGCGGACACAATTTCAGTCCGCCCAGCTCGCGATGCTTCCTTCCTGCATACGTCAAATATGAGAGGCGGACACCGTTTCAGTCCACTTAGTTCGCAGCATTTCCCACCTGCAGAAGTGAAATTAGGTGAAGCGGACACAGCATTAGTCTGCACAGTTCGCCACAGATAACAGGAAAAATAAGCAACATACTTTGCGAATATATTATTCAGTCCGCATAGATCGCAATACAGTTCAATCTACAACACAACATTGTCTAAAAAACGCACATAATTATACAATCAAACAAATTCAGTTCATGGCATCGCGGACTCAGCGGTCCTTAGTTTCGGTCCGCGCTGGACTTTCCGTCGTATCTCTGCACAGATGCGCAGCTTGGTCGCTTATTTGAAGGATCTCGCTATACATACGGCAGAGGTGATGACGAAGGACGTTGATAGTCCGGTGCATGTGGGCAGCCTCCCGGTCTAGCCGACTAAGGGGCACCATTGGCTCCGCTGTCGGAGTCGGCTCCTCGTCCGCGGTTTGTTGACCACCATCTGCCGGTGCTGCGGCCTTCGGAGCAGCGCGATCTTGCAATCGCGACCTCTATTCAGAGACCTCCGCGGCC
Source organism: Platanthera guangdongensis (assembly GCA_039583875.1). Classification (NCBI taxonomy): domain Eukaryota; kingdom Viridiplantae; phylum Streptophyta; class Magnoliopsida; order Asparagales; family Orchidaceae; genus Platanthera; species Platanthera guangdongensis. The sequence continues at coordinate 102,790,750 of CM077152.1, forward strand.
CGCTTCCCCTTTTCTTCACGCACAGACGCCAAGTGCTTCACCTTGTAGAAGCGGACATCGTCCGCGAGCCTTTTCTTCTCCCTATCGAACCTCTCCAGCGCCCTGGAGATGCTGGCAATCTGGTCTTTTAGGTCTTTCTCCCGCTCCGCAGACGCCTTCTCGCGCTCTTCTGCCTTCTTTAACTCTGCTTTGATATTCTGAATTTTAGCTTGAAATTTCTTTTCTTACTCTTTGATGATGTTCAGGCTGGGCAGCTCATCTCCCGCGGATTCCTAATGCGAGACCGCGTCAACACCAGCATTCGGTTTAACCACAATCTCGCCACTCTCAACAGAGCCCGACGGCGATTTTCTACCTGCAAGAAAGAAGGTCAACTTCATCATTCAAAAACATTCCGCGGCGGACTCAAAGAAAGTATGAAAGATCACATTTAGACATAGCAGCAGTGAGTTACCGACTATCGAAGATGATTGGCCACCTTGCCCGCTCCGGGTCAAAAGCGCTTAACCGCTTCTTCCATTCGCGGTGAGCTTTAGCTCTTTTCTCAGCAGCAGAACTTTTTGAAACCACGATGTCGTCAGTTTCAGTGATGATCTTGATTGATCTTGACTTCCACGGCGGCAACCTGTAAAGCCACTAATGCTTAAAATGCTTAGGCGTCGGTTGAAGATTACCTGACTGCAATAGCTCTGCAGCAGTCTGCAGATCCTTCGCGTTCTTGTCCGCCGCGACCTGCTTCGAGGCCGCCTCCACTACCGCTACATGAGCAGCGATTTGTTTCTTCTGCTCCTCTATCTTCTGCTTCAGTCTCTCCCTTTCTTCTTCCTCCGCAGCGGACAAAGAAGGGAGTTCGCTACCCTTATCCCCAATGACTTCCACCTCAGATTGCTACAGTACAATCAGCAAGGATTCGTTGATTAGATCAACTTCATTGACGTCTATGGAGTCTAATATCTCATCCGTGGTTAAACTGACCGTGGAGTGGGAATTGCCTCCCTGGAATTGGGCCTCCGGTGTAACCAAATCGCTGTCGGGAACTTCTTTGTCGCGCGGTCTGTGCTGTAAGTCCGCATCTCTAGTTAGCTTGGAGATATTATTCTCCTTCATCGCGCGCAATTTCTTCTCAACCCGCTCAGCCACAGTTGAGTCGTCCCTCTTCCTTTTCTTTCGAGAAGCTCTCTTCTCGGCAGAGTCCACGACAGCCTTTCCTAAATCGGGCTGGCTCTCGCGGACAGTCTCAGGGTTCACAGCAATCAGTGCCTTTGAGGGCGCATCCTTGCCAACCTCTTCTCCCGAAGTCCACCTATCTTCTTCATCCAGGTTAACGATGGGCACTTGGGCGTTGGGGGATGATGTTTCGGCTTCATTGTGTTCGCCAACAGTATCCGTCGAATCTGCGGTTTTCTGGGAAGTGGCAGTGTCTGACAGAGTCAATATCTTTTCACTTCTCAGTGGTTCAGCGTCAACTGCGGCATCCTCGCGCATAGATATATAAGCGCGGCGGACTGCCTCCTCAGCAGGCTTCTGGCTATGGGAACTCTCTCCAGTAGATCGGACAGGATCCCTTCTCGTCGTCATCTTTATTATCTTCTTGGTCTTCACAGGTGTTGTTAGTGTCGTCTCGCCTTTTGCAGTAAGACTAGAGAAGAAAGCTCCAAGCCTTGCCATGCCGGACTGCAAAGTGGAGACCGCAAGTGTTGAATAGCGCCCCGTGTCGATCGGAATTTCCAACAGTTCCAGGCCCTCCAGCGATATTTATAGCGCTGGCGGCATTTATGAGGCTTGCAGACTCGGCTGTTAAGAAAACATTTTCGAAGTTTTCTGGAAACTTAAAAATGTTCGGGGATTATGTTAACCCCTCAGTCCGCAACATCCTACAAGATGCCAAGACCCCCTTTTCAATACTTGCGGACTCAGTTATGCAGTCCGCCCAGTCCGGCAAAGCAGCGGCATTCGTCCACCAAGGATGATCCCCCAGTGGCAGACTCAACGCTCTGTTCGCTAAATCCGCCGCGCCTTGAGATCTCTGGTATTCTCTTCGACGGCAGACGCAGTGTCTCGTCCGCCCAGGCCGCCGTCCTCCAGCAGGATCGCGCCTAGCAGCAGCTGATGGAAGCTTCAGCCCGCGAGCCCAGTCCGCCCCTTCTGCGCGGACTGGCGTGTTCTTTATTTTTTCTTCCTGTCACCGATGCCCGGTTCTCCTGTACCTCGGGCAGTTGGTAATTTTAGCCCTGCCCGTTTGGGCAGGCCCCCCATCCTATAAATAGGGGGGGAGGTGGTGCACCTAAGGCACGCTGACTCGTGCCCAGGAGCCAACTTATTAAAGGCTGCGGACTCGAATCTTGTGCCTTGCAGACTCCAGCCTTGCTCTTCTCTTCTCTTCCTTTTTCTTTCACTTATAACCCAAACTTTCTTCAATCAAGGAAAAGCCCGTTGCAAGAGAGGCATTCAGGCCGCGACGAGCGAAGTCTGTTGTTGTCGTGGCTGACGGCCCTGTTGTTCTTCCTGATCTCGTACGCTTAGTAGATTGCTACTCGCAGTCTCTCCTCTCCTTTCTTTTCCCTTGTGTTCGAACCGTTAGCTGGTGGTGCTTGATCCCCTTTGCGTTTTCGTGCATCAACACTAAAGATCTGTGTATTGATGTTCTTCTTCAATTTCCTGTAGATAACAATCTTTTTCTCTGCAAAACTTTATCAGTTGTTGTGTAAAAGATCTCTTGTAATTGCTTGTTGTTCTTTTGAAGATAAGAATTTGCTTTTTATATTTTGGAGGATTTCTGTCATTTGAAATTTGAAAAAGAATGCCTGCATTTAATGCTGAAATCCTGGGAGTTGAACGGCTGGAAATTTGTCTTAAATGTATTTCCTCAACTGTTTCAGTAAATAAGTCAAGTAATTTGATGTCTGAAATCCATAATTAATTCTGCCAAGAAACAACTATATTCTGAGAATATGAGCATTAATTATCAGAGAATTACAGCCTTGGAATAATCAAAACTGAAATCCAAATGAGGAAAATGCCAAACTGATACTGAGAGAAATTCTCAAACTCAGGATAGATTTCGTTGACCTGAACTTCAAGTTCGTCGAAGTGAGAAATCGTCTTCGTCGAGCTGAGCTTAGAAAAAGTAGATCTGGAAAATAGTCTGTCAAAGCTGAGCTCCAAGTTCGTCAACCTGAGATAGAATTTCGTCTACCAGAGAACTTGAGAGAAGAGGGAAGATTGTCGACCTGAACTCCAAGTTTGTCGAGCTCAGCTCAGAGTAGAGACTCTGAGTTCGTCGATCGGCAATTGACGATGATCGAGCTGAGTTCTAAGAACTTCGAACTGATTCTCTGAACTCATAAAAATTGCTATTCTTCTATGTCTGGATCTCTGAATACTTCTGAGGGCTGGATCAATGTTTGTCTAACCTAGTCAAACTGACCTAGACCTTAGAACTAACAATTTGACCCTAGACTATACATGGATGGTAAATAAACTAATAGTGAACCTAACACAAATCCAAACTAGTGACCCAACAGTAGTGGAGGCCAACTATTATGACCGTGAGAGCCGAAATGAAGTTGTGAGTCGTAGTGCAGAGCTCTAAAGTCCTTTGAGCCGAACGGGAAAGGGGAGGTCCACCCGTATCTTGTCTATTATCCATGATTGCTTTGGCTGTCGAAAATGGCATGGCGATCTGAGCAACGAGAATGGACTGAACTATACCTACGTTTTGTCTATCTTGATTACATTGCCTAAAGTAACTGTCTGTCGTCGATAGCATAATGAGAGTCTTAAGCATGGGGCCGAAAAGACTTAAATGCTCAAGAATGAACCATTAAGTATTGGACCTCTGAACGGGAGGTGGTATCCGAGAAGTCCGGCATACCGAGAATGTTCCCTGAGTATACTGTGCATGTGGCCATTCAGCCTACGCCTGTGATGAAGAGTGCTTAAATGCACATTGTTGTTGCAAATATATATATATATATATATATTGTTGTTGTAGGGAAGGAGAATTTTTGCCCCAAGTAAGGGGTGGGGTCGTTATAAATGGTTCCGCAATTGTTGGTCGTTAACTTGTTTGCCACGTTTTGGTGGCCTGTGGTTTGCAGGTGCTGGAGAACCAAGTGGAAGGTAGCGGGTTGAAGCCCTTGTGTTGTGAGTGGCTGGCCCTCGAAGGCCCAAATGCTAACTTTTACTATTTTCATGTGTGGTCGGTCTGCTTGCCAATGTTTGTAAACCACACTTGGGAAGTATAACTGGAAGGCCTTAATGCCAAAATATTTTGTGTACTTTGTATGTACATTCCTATATATATATATATATATATATATATATATATATATATATATATATATATATATATATATATATATATATATATATATATATATATATATATGGTGTTTATATATAGTGGACATTCATATGATTTTAGTTCGGGCAACCTAAAAGCTTCCGCTAGAATGCTCTGAGTTAGACTTCATGTAGATTTTGATATTAACATGTATCTTTGCCGACTGTCTGTGGGATATGACAAGGGGCCCCGGCCGGACCCTCTATTATATTTCATGTGACAGATGGAGGTGTTACAATTTTGGTATCAGCTTGTCTTGGTCTTCCTTCTATGAATTTGAGGTTGAATTCTTTTGAGGGGTGGCAAGCACATGATTTTGCTTACCATTATGACAAAATGAACTCAAGAATGTTCGCGTAGGAATGAAAATACATGTGTTCGAGGAACGCACATGTTCCTATTATTGCTTTTTGCAACATTATTAGTTGCTTAATTTTGTGTTTCACGATTATAGGCGTCTAGAATGGATGCGAGATAGCATGAACCCCAACATTCGGTGGAGATTTATGCATCAACTGAGGTTCCAACACCTCCTCCTTTTGTAGAGATGGTTCAGAGGATAGCTATTGTGGTCTTCACAATGATCAATGACACATCTGAAAGGAATATGCAGCCCCCTGTTCCTCTGGTGGCATCAATGCCGGTTGGTTTGTTTGAGTAGATTTCAAGGGGAAGAGCATCAGCTCAGTCGTTGAATATGTGTCTGATTCAAGGAACGCATTCGGTCGAGGAGTACTTACATGTGTTTATGGGGTTGAGACAACATGCAGAGCTGGTGTTTGAATCTGAGGAAACTAAGATCAACCGATTTTATGATGGGCTGCACGACGAGCTACGACTTCGGTTGGTGGGTCCAAAGTTAATTGTATTCCATTCCTTGGTAATTACCGTGAGGTCTTTTGCAATGGACTTGGTATAAATTCAAGTCCAAGCACAAGTTCAATGTGCCGACCTTTTCAAAATGAAACACTCGCAAATGGAAGATGGGATCTAATGTGCTGGAATCAACATCTACTACTGTCTTAGGGACCATGAAAATGAGTGGTCCATATGTTTGTTTTACTTATGGCAAGTTAGGACACCTTGCCCAATATTATCGTGGCGATGTCCCGAAGACAAAGAGGATAAGTCTGGTGCAGCTGCAGGACAAGCGCCACTTATTTGCTACTAGTGTGGCAAAGAGGGACATTATGCCCGAGGATGCTCGGGGATGCTGAAGAAGCCCTTAGACGATAGCAAACTAAAATGGAATTCCATTTGTACCTAAATAAATTGCTGTAATAGTGAACTCTAAGTTCAACTTTTTGAAAAAAATTCATCTTTTGCATGTTTTATCCTACTATGGTGACTAATCAAGAAGTCTTTTGATTGGGCTTAATGTATTCCCTTTGTGATTATGTTTTTATCATATATGAGATTGGAATGGCATTGCCTTAAGAATAAAATGTGAACATGGTTAGAGAGTGTTGTGTTAAGATGCAGTCATGAGGTCTTGTCACTGGGTTGGAAGCATTTATGCAGATAATAGTTACGTTTGATGTGACAGTTGGTATGGACTGGCTCACTAGGCTGCTTGCTTATATAGATTGCAACTCTAAGGAAGTCACACTGGGACAGAATACCGAACGAGAGACTAAGTTCGCTAGTATGTGAGGATCGAGCAAGATATTGATATCTACTCTCCAGGTAGTCAAGGCTGTTCGGAAGGGCGCGGAGTTGTTCCTCACGGTGTTGGAGGTTGTTAAGCCGAAGTCCTTGTTTGAGTGACGTTCCTATAGTATCAAATTATGCAGATGTGTTTCCTAAGGATCTTCTGGGGTTACTGCCACAACGAGAGATTGACTTTGCTATTGAGTTGGTGCTAGGTGTGAAACCTGTGGGCCACTCACCGTACCGAATAGTGCCAAAAGAGAAGGCAGAACTAAAGGTTCAATTGCAAAAATTGCTGGAGCAAGAGTGTATATGCCCAAGTATGTCACCTTAGAGTGCACCAGTCCTGTTTGTGAAGAAGAATGACAGAAGCTTGCGTTTATGCATTGATTATCGAGTGCTGAACAAGCTAACAGAAAAGAACATGTATCTGATATAATAAATTTATGACTTGTTCGATCGGCTGGCTGGATCAATGATATACTCAAAGCTAGATTTAATGTCTCGATATTACTAGTTGAGGATTCTGGAATGCGGCATTCCCAAGACGACATTTGGTACACGTTATGGCACTATGAGTTCACTGTAATGTCATTTGGGCTAACAAATGCACCAACGGTATTCATGGACTTGATGCATCAGATATTAAGAGAGTCCTTGGACCTATTTGTGATCATCTCTATCGACGACATATTGATGTACTCTCAGTCTGAAGATTATCATGCAAATCATTTGTGGATGGTTTGCATACCCTGGTGGGGAAAGATCAGAAGTTCATTTCGACATCGGAATGCCCACGAGCTTTTGAAGAGTTAAAGAGTCGTTTGACCACGTTGCATATTTTGACGTCACCATGTGGTACAGACGGCTATGAGATTTATAGTGATGCATTAGGGAGAGGCTTAGGCTGCATTCTTCTTCATTTTGGGAAAGTGATTGCTTATGTCTCACTCCAGTTGAAGGTGCACGAGCGAAACTATCCAGTCCATGACTTGCAGTTGGCAGCTTTGATTTTTGCACTTAAGCTGTGGTGTCATTACTTATATGAAATGAAAGTTTACATATTCATGGACCATAAGAGCCTTAAGTACTTATTGGATTAGAAGTATCTAAACATGCGGCAACGGAGGTGGATGGAATTCCTTAGGGACTACACCTTCTAGATTCAATATAGTCCCGCGAAGGGAAATGTAGTCGCAGATTCCTTGAGTCGTAGGACTACGATAATGGCAAGTTGGTTACAGATGCATGATGAGAGTCTGATCCAGGAGTTGGAGGCCTTAGATATTTCTTGTGTTGACAAGAATACTAGTGCTAATGCATGCTTGAACTGGATGGAGGTACAGTATGATCTTGCAGACAGGTTTCGGAGAGCAATGGAACTCTATGAGAGTACGAACACTTTGCAGTAGATGGGTCAGATTCCCAAATCTCCATGGAAGACGGCCATTTGAGAAAAGACGGTCGTTTGTGCATCCTGAATGTGGGAAAATTATGGGAGGAACTACTGTATGAGGCACATTTTACAAAGTACTCAATTCACCTAGGGAGCCCAAAGATGTACAAGGACGTGAAAAAGATGTTCTGGTGGCCGGGTCTGAAGAAACACATAGCCCATTACATGGCAAAATGTCAGACTTGTGCCTTTGTGAAGGCTAAATGTCAGAAACATGGAGGTTTGTTGAAGTCCTTACCAATCCCGTTATGGATGTTCGATGACAATTTTATGGATTTCGTGCATGGACTGTCGAGATCATAGTGAGGAAATGATGTCATATGGGTGATCATTGACCGGTTAACAAAAGTTTCACAGTTCAAACCTAACAGGAAGGACGATTCAGTGAAAAAATTTGCAAAGCTGTACGTGGATAACATCGTACGATTGCATGGCATGCCCCGTAGCATCGTCAGTGACCGAGATGGGCATTTTACTTCAAGTGATGGGAGTCTAATCCACCAGTGGTTGGGTACTCAATTTAAGTTTAGTATAACCTTTCATCTGCATACATATGGTCAGACTGAGTCGACCAATAGAACAATGGAGGATATGCTCCGTATGTGCGCCTTGGATTTCGGAAAGAGGTGGGTGGTCCATCTCTATATGATTGACTTCGCCTATAATAATAGCTATCAAGCTAGCATTAAGATGACATCCTTTGAAGCTTTAAATGGTTGGACATGTCCTAAGACTTTAGCTTGGGCAGAAATAGGCGAGTCAAAGTTGTATAAGCATAAGGAATTCAAAGATGCAAAGTCAACGATACACACTATTCGAGAAAGATTATTGGTGGCCCAAGATAAGCAAGCGAAGTACTACAATGCCAAGAACCGAAACGTGGAGTTTGCGATTGGCGATTGGGTATATTTGACAATAAAGCGTTTCAAAGGCGTGTCTAAGATTCAGCATTTGAAAAAGTTAAGTCTGAGGTATCTTGGTGTGTTGAATGTGGTTGAGCGAATTGGAGAAGCTGCCTGTTGATTAGCTCTTTTGACAGAGCTAAGTGCGTTGCACGTTGTGTTTCACATATCAGTGCTACGGAAACCTTTGAAAAAGCCGATGCAATTAGTGGCTGATGATCAGGTACCAGTCGATAGTGGGCTGATGACGAAGGTTAAACTGATTTGGATCAAGGATACGCAGATCAGGCAACTACGAAACAAAGCAATCGAAATGGTTAAAGTCTGTTGGGACAATTATGGCAATGAAGAATTGACATGGGAGCGTGAGCAAACCATGCGAGAGGAATTTCCTGAGTTATTTTTCTAAAATCGTGTTTTAAACTTGTGTACTATTTTCCTTTACAAATATGTCAAATTTCGGGACGAAATTTCTATAAGAAGTGGAGGTTTGTAACACCCCAAAAATCCTAAAATGAAGAATTGAGAGTTAACGCACGTCGTTAGGGTTAACGCTAGTGTTATCCTTTGAATTAAATCGTTTGAGGGCCCAGGAACCTACCGCACGATGGTAGTAAGCTAGGGAATGGCGCTACTACTCAATGCTTTAAAGCATTGATTGACTACTACGGGGGCGTTAGTACGCTATCACGTGGAGATAGCACTCAGCACTCTCAACGGCTTCGACAAGGCGTTGAGTGACTACGCTGCGACGGTAGTGAACTAATGCGCGGAGATAGCTAGATTTAAAGTACCGCTTAGCGAAAGCTTGACGCGCGACGGTAGCTGCCACGTGGCAGTAAGGGGATTCTATTTTGGAGTGACAACGTAATGTCGATTGGCCCAAGCGGTAATTGCCTATGATACCACACGGTGGTAGTAGCTACCGCGCGGCGGTAGCCTCCAGATATACTCTATGTCCAAAAGAATGTATTCTCATTGTTCTTTCTCTTTGTTCTTGAGGTTCTTGTGAGCAAGAAGGCTGAGGCTGTACTTTGCAAGCTAAGGGAAGGTGATAGCTAAGGGAAGGAGATCTTGTGGTCAGGTTCAAGAGCCGAAGTAAGATTCATAAAGAGGAAAGTGAGGCACTCCTTTCCATTTGGATAAAAGCTCGTTCATGTCTCCGAAACGGATTACTAGGGTAACGGTTTTTTCCTTGGACAAGTGAAGTCCTCAATTTGCATACGTGCATGGAACCCCTCACCAAAAGGTGAAGAAAATGTGTTTTCCAGTGAGTCGATCGTTGTGATCCTCGATAAAACTTGCATATAGATCTAGAATCAAAGTACGAAATAGGCATACTATGTGAAGCCCATCTAGACAGGTTGGTCTGGATTGGTGATTAATTGACGTGCGTATCGGAGAAGACTCCGTGGATAAAATGTGCGGTTAAACATATAGAATCTGGGGTCTGGGGTGTGCATGGTGTTGTAGTTATAGTACTGGATGTGATCTCCAGGAAAAAACACAAAAGTGGGGATTTCTGTTCCTACCGTGCAGGGGTAGTACTACTGTCGGCGATAGCTTCCAGTGAGCTATATTTTTGAGGCCTATCTCAGGGAGACCTGGAGGCCATTGTAAGAGACGCTGAGATCCTGTACTCCCCAGCTATGGCGGCCATGAGTGCCAGCCTAATTTGGTTCAAAGCCTGTCTTGTAAAGACTATGAGGCGATCATGTGAATTGAGCTATGGAGGCCAACTATTATGGCTGTGAGAGCCGTAATGAAGCATTGATCCGTAGTGCCCTGCTTTAAAGGCCTTTGAGCCGAACGGGAAAGAGGAGGTCCACCCGCGTCTTGTCTATTATCCTTGATTTCTTCGACTATCGGAAGTGGCATGGCGATCTGAGAAACGAGAATGGACTGAACAGTACCTGCGTTATGTCTATATTGATTAGATTTCCTAAAGTAACTGGCTGTCATTGATGGCATAATGAGAGTATTAGGCCTACGACCGAAAAGACTGAAATGCTCAAGAATGAACTGTTAAGTCTTGGACCTCTGAACGGGAGGTGGTATCTGGGAAGTCCGGTACACCGAGAATATGCCCTGAGTGCACTGGGCTTATGGCCATTGATCCCACATTTGTGGTGATGAGTGCTCGAATGAATATTATTGATGCCAATATATATATGCTGCTATTGCAGGGAATTAGAATCGTTGCCACAAGTAAGGGGTGGGATCGCTATAAATGGGTCGGCAATTGCTGACTGTTACCTTGTTTGCCACATTTTGGTGGGTTGTGGTTTGTAGGTGCTGGAGAGCCAAGTGGAAGGTAGCGGGCTGATGCCCTTGTGCTACGATTGGCTGGTCGTCGAAGTTCAAAAGGTGAAATTTTTGGGTTTTCATGTGTGGCCGGCCTGCGTGCCGATGTTTGTAAACAACACTTGTGAAGTATAACTATAAGGACTTAAGGCCGTAATATTTGGGGTACATTGTATGTATATTCCTGATATATAAATGTTGTTTATATATAGTGGACATTCATATGACTTGAGTTTGAGAAACCTAAAAGCTTTTGCTAGAATGCTCTGAGTTTGGATTCGTGTAGATTTTGATATTAACATGTAACTCCGCCGAATGTATGTTGGATATGGTGTGGGGCACTGGTCGGACCTTATGTTATATTTTATTTGATGGCTGGAGGTGTTACAGTTACACTCCCTGTTAAACAGAAAAAATATGATGGTTCACACACATCTAAGGCTGTTTAGAAGAGGTGATACAACATACATGAGTGCTAGTGTTGTGGCAAGGTTGGACACTTTGTTATTGAGTGTTGGAACAACCCTAGTGTCCCATGTGCAAAGAGAAGTGTTGGGTATTATATCCACAATAACCTTGATTTGAAGAAGTGTCCCCTGAATTAAAATGAATTGAGTTTGTATTTGATGATTGTTTCTTTATTCATTTACTTGTAGGGTTTTATTGTTATTTACAAACAAATGTTAGGTTACAGTAAATCATGAAAAAAAGACTATATAATGTAATCCCTCATTGTGTTGGCCAAAGTATTGACTCATGTGTAATCTCTCTATTTGATTCTATTTCTATTAAAAGTGCATTAGAAGGATCAAGGGAAGATAGGTTGCCGAATCTAGCCCTTTGTAGTAGATAGGCGAGGCAGGACAGAAGACGTACTCAAATCAGGGAACCACCATAAATTCTCGTGTTGTGTTATGTTTGTTCTGTTTGCTTGATTGTAATATTTTTAATCCCCTTTTAGACGTAGAGCTCACCTATTCACACCCCTTTAAGTGATTTAGGTAGACAATTAGATACTTTCAACTGGTATTAGAGCGAGGTTTTATGTTATAAGGTTAATACCTTGAACAAGATCTCAATCTAGTTGTCAGAGCACAAGATTTCTTCAATGGACCAGTGCAAGGACATTCCCTCAATGAAGATTCCAGTGTGCACCAAGGAGAACTTTCTTATGTGGAAAGAAAGAGTCAGATTCTTTATGCAAGCAGCGGATCCAAGAATCTTTCAGATGATAGAAGAATGACATCGCGTTCCTACTCAACCATCTGCTATGAATCCAAACGTCATGGTTCCAAAAAAGATGATGGACTTGAATAAAGATGAGATTGCTCTCGTGTCCTTGGACAAGAAGGCTAAAAATGTAATTTCATATGTAGTAGATGACTCAATGTTGTAAAAACCTTTCCACAGCAAATCTGCCATTGAGATATGGAACTCTCTAGTTGTTCTGATGGAAGGTACTGAAGAAGTGAGAGGTGATTGAAGATCTCTACTCAATCAGGAGTACGTGACATTCAAAAAAGGCGCAAAAGATACCATTGTTGATAGTTATGTAAAGTTTTTCAAAATTTTCAATGGCCTGATAAACTATGCCCAGACATTCACTAATGGTAAACTTAACGATAAATTCTTAAGATCCCTGAAGAAAAACGGGACACACTAAGGTCGTGGCCATTAGATAATTTGGAAAGTTGTGTGGCACTGATCCTCAAAATCAATTCCGGAAGCTCTTATCTTAGGAACTGCAAATGAATACAAGGAAGAAAGAAGCGCAAAATAATAAGACTTCAAGCAAAGAAAAGTTTATAGCACTGAAGGCTGAAAGGTCAAAGAAATACAAAGCTATGTCACCCGTAAAGACACGAGCTTCTGATGCTCAAGAAGATTCTGAGCCAAGCACCTCTGGCTCTTAATTTTTTGATGGAGAGTTCTCACTGATCTCCAAGAAATTTAAAAGAATGCTTAGCAAAAGGAGGAAAATAAAAAGTCGGTCTTCCTCCTCTGACTATAGAAGGTCATATCGTGATGGTGATCGTTCTAAGAAAAGCCATAACAGTGCTGACTGGTACAAATCTAAAGCTAACAAACATTCTTCTTCTAACATTATTTGTTATTGTTGCAATAAGCCAGGACACGTGATTGCGGAGTGTCCTTACAAAAAGAAGGAAGGATCCAAGAAAAAAGAGAAGAGATTCTTCAAGGGTAAGAGGAAATAAGAAAAGAGCTTTGTCACAAATAAGTCAAAGACTCTTAGTGATAGTTACTCAAGTAAGTCAAGCTCAGATGATGAAGAAGCCTACTTCGGGCTCATGACTCACTCAGATAAGGAAGTAGGTGACTTTTAATACAACGGGAAGGTAAACTTGGACACCATTATATAAGAATCAAAAACTTCATCTAATGGTCAAGAAGACTATTCTTATGGGAAAGATGATTCTGACTTGATGGCTCAACATCAAGTTCTTTTGAAACCATTTGACAAATGTCTTAAGATGGTTAAAAGAAATCAAAAGAGATTGCTTCTCTCAAGGCAGTGGAATCAAGTCTGAGGGAGGAAATTGTTGAATTGACACTTCTCAGAGATGAAGTTCAGACCTTGAAAGAGGAATTAAAATGCTCGACTGAGCTATTATGTCAGGAAGTGAAGTTTTTAGATGAACTAGAAGAAAAGCTTTTGGTTGAGTGGAAACTTGTTGAAAGCTACTCCAAGCCAAAGACTGTTCTTCCCCTCATTGTTGAATTTTTTTCCCCTAAGAAGGGTAGTGGTATTGGCCATGTAGCTGAAAAAGGTAAGGCTGCTAAGAGAGCCGCTATCAAAGGCAAAGGGAAGGCACCTCAAAGTCAACCATCTTCTAAGAAAGTAATATTTTACACAAATCAATATGACTTTGAGACGTCCTATGTTCAGTTTGCTAGGCCTATATATGTGGAGCCTAAAAAGAACTATCAAGGATGGACCCATCTCTAAGACTTTGGTACAAGTGCTCTCTAGGCACATTATGAAAAGAAAATGAGTACGGTCCTTACATTCATGGACCAAGTATTAAGAAAGCACCTAAAGCCAAAATTGTTGTTCTTAAGGCTAAGGAGACAATGAAGACTTGTGTTTGATGTAATCATGAGGCCTCCACCTCCAAGTCTATAGTACCTTGTAGAACTCCCATTTAGAACGTAAAGCATGAATATAAAACAAGGTACAATAAATTTGACTGTTGGTATTGCGATAAGATTGGTCACTTTATCATAGATTGTTGGTTTTATCCAGTTAAGTATGAAACTTTACAAGTTATTGTTGTTAGACCAACAACTCGAAATGTTAATATTCCTACTGGTGTTAAGCTAACTAGGAACCAAGGATCAAAATCTATTTAGGTTTCTAAGGATAAGTGATTTATGAATGAGGGTATGTCCACATGCCAACAAAACTCCTATTTAGTATTTGGACAGTGGATGCTCTCGGCATATGACCGGGATAAGAAGCGTACTCCTAGAATATACCCCAGTTGAGGATGGACCAAAAGTCATTTTTGGCGGTTCAGACAGGGGAATCTCTAAAGTCTATGATATGATTTCTAATAGCATAGTATCCTTCACGGACGTGGCTTATGTTAAAGTATTACAATATAATCTCATAAACAAAATCCAATTATCTGATAAAGGCTATATCATTGAGTTCTATAAGGACGAGTGTCTGATAAAATCATCTGTCAATTTGGATACAGTCTTAACAGGTACTCGGAGTAGAAATATTTTCTGTTTAAATTTTCTTTGTTTAAACACTTCTACACCAATGTATCTTTTAGCAAAAGATAGTGCGTCTCTCTATGACCAATGACACAAGAAATTAGCAAATATTAATTTAAAAACTATAAGTATGCTATTTTCTCAAAACTTAGTACGTGATGCTCCTAGCATTAAGTGTCTTAAAGAGAGTACATGCCACGCATGACAAATGGGTAAGCAGATAAGGGTTACCTTTAAGGGTGTTGTTGAAAAAGATTCTTCTAGATGTTTATATATACTTCATATGGACTTATTCGGTCCTATGCCAATTCATAGTTTAGGAGGTAAATTCTATACGTTAGTTATTTTTGATGACTACTCTCATTTTACTTGCGTGTTCTTTCTAAAAGACAAGTCAGACACCTTCAAAGCTTTTACAAATTTTTTCAGTCAAATTTAGAAAGAATTGAACTGCCCGTTGGTCAAAATCAGAAGTGACTATGGAACATAATTTGAGTCTAGGGCCATGGAACAATTTTTTGCAAGTCAAGGTATCTTTCATGATTTTTCCTCCCTGCGTATTCCATAACAATATGGACTTGTTGAGAGAAGGAACAAAACTTTTATTGAACTATGTACAACTATGTTGAATGACTCTTCACTACCAGAGTACTTCTGGGCTGAAGCAGTCAACACAACTTGACATTTACAAAATAGAACATTAATTAACAAAAGCCATTGTAAGACACCATCTGAACTACTGAAGGGTAGAAAATCGATTGTGTCGTACTTTAGGATCTTTGGAAGCAAATGTTTTGTACTTAACAATGGGAATTATTATCGTACAAAGTTTAGTGAAAATATGGTTTGAAGGTATTTTTGTAAGCTATAGTAGCCATAGTAAGACATATAAGATTTTCAATAAGAAAACCATAGTTGTCGAAGTGTATATTAATGTTGTATTTGATAAGACAAGTATGCTTCATAGCAGCTCATCTAGTATTGTTGGTTAAGATGCAGGTGTTAGGATAAAAGACTATACTTGGAAGAAGCTGTCAAGGAAGATGCTCCAAATTACGTCAATGTTGTTAATCCCAGAATGTCCGAAGAGGAAATTCAAGATGAAGATCTCCCTCCACCTAACAAAGGTGCATTAGGTGTGGAAGAACATCCTGGTGGGATGGGAAGGAATCTAGTGATCAGACACTCCAGAGATCAGCATGTAGATCTGATTATTGAAGATATAAGTGACAGAATAAGAACTAGAAGAGGTACAACTAACGAAGTTTTGCATCTTAGCTTTCTTTCTCAGGTTTATCTGTAGAAATTTGAAGAAGCAAATAATTATGCTTCTTAAATAATTGCTATACAAGAGGAGCTTAACCAGTTTGAAAGGTGCAAAATTTGGGAGCTGGTGCTAGGGCCTAAAGGACAGAACATGATTGGAATGAAGTGGATATTCAGAAACAAGCTAGACGAAAATGGAGTGATTATAAAGAATAAAGCCAGGCTTGTAGCACAAGGATACAGACAAGAAGAATGGATTGATTTTGATCAAATGTTTGCTCCAGTGGCCAGACTCGAAGCGATAAGGATGTTTCTTGTGTACACTGCTCACAAAGGTTTCAAAGTCTATCAAATGGACGTGAAATCGGCATTCCTCAACGGTAGTCTAAAAGAGGAGGTATACATAGCTCAACCACCAGCTTTATATGGTTTAAAACAACCTCCCCAAGCTTTCGTATAAGACGCTATCTTAGTTTCTTCTTAAGAACAAGTTCACAAGGGGGAAGATAACTAAGTCATTATTTCTTAGGGGAGTTAATAGCAAGCTTTTGCTAGTGCAAGTCTATGTCAATGATATTATCTTTGGATCTACGAATGACCTCATTTGCAATAAATTTTCTAAACTTATGCAGGGGAAGTTTGAAATGAGTAGTATGGGTGAGCAGAAGTATTTCTTAGGACTTCATGTGAAATAATCTGATGATGGAATTTTCATTTCTTAGACGAAGTTCATCAACGTGTTAAGTAAGAAATTTGGAATGATAGTGCAACCTCTATGAGGACTCTAATGGGGTCAGCTATGTCTCTAGATAAGGATGAGAAAGGGAAACCTCAACGGACCTTGACCATCCTGATTGTCTTGTTTCGCAACTGCTTATCAGCCTTATCCTCGATCCGAATGTGCCTAAACTTTATCTCAGCCCAAACTCGATCGGTACATGATAGTTTGCAATCACTTGAGCTGGATCTTTTATGTCTTTTTGAAGCACTGAGATGTGGAACACATCATGCAATCCACACAATTCATCCAACAGAGCTAGCCGGTAAGCAACTTCGCCAACTCTTTCCACTGCTTCAAATGGACCGAGATATCCTGGACTTAAAATTTTTCAAGCATCATTTAACACCTCCATTCGTCATATGGAATATAACGTCGGTCCAACCGGGGCCCCACGCCATATTTCACAGACAAACGACGGAATTACGTGTGAATATCAAATCATGTTCTACTCGTATCCTAACTCAGACCATTCTAGCGCAGCATTTTACGTTGTAAGAACTCAATCACATTAATGTCCACTAAAGATATAAACTCCCCACTTATACATTAACCGGGAATGTATACAACACAAACACGCTCATGGCCTTAAGTCCTTCCAAATTGCTCTTCACAAATATATAGCTTCATACATTGGCACACAGGCCGACCACACATGAAATCCAAGAATTCTTTGCACGGCCTTCAAGGTCCTTTAAGCAACACGGGCTTCAATCCGCTCAATTCAATTCAACCCATTAGTACATTCAATTAGACATCCACCCCAAGAACGGTAAACAAAGTAACGATTAGCATTAGCTGACCAATTATAATGACCTTACACCTTAACCGGGGCAGTGGTTCCTTCCCTAAATGCATTGCCAAAAATCTAGCTATCACAACAAGTATCACAACAGTATCACAAATATTGGCCTCCGCCAGATGCTCTGTGCACTCAGGGCACATTACGGTGTACCGGAGTCCGTGTTAACACCACCGATTAGAGGTTATTAACTTGTTAGCTTATCGGTCCTAGTCCACAAGTCACGCATGCTTGCGACATTCCGTCCATCCCACTCAGAGGTACTAACCTCATGACAAACTTGAGCATTTAGATCGACCCACCATTGTGGTGCAGTAAGTCGTGCCACAAATCGACCTCCCACCAGCACTTAGATCGACCCACCAATGTGGTGCAGCAAGTCTTACCAACATTCGATCTCCCACAAGGATTCTGATCGACCCACCATTATGGTGCAGCAAGCCTTACCACAAATCGATCTCACACAAGCTTTCAGATCGACCCACCATTATGGTGCAACAAGCCATACCACCAATCGATCTCCGACAAGCATTCTGATCGACCCACCATTGTGATGGAGCAAGCCTTACCACCAATGGATCTCCGACAAGCATTCAGATCAACCCACCATTGTGGTGCAGTAAGCCTTACCACCAATTGACCTCCCACAACACAGCTCTCACAGAGCCGCTTTCTAATTCAGCACACACAAGCCAAGAGCTCATCCCGAGCTTCCTAGGTATTCACAATTCACAAACATCCAGACAATACACGGAGTCTTCTCCGGCCCACCATATAAACATCACCAGTACAAACTAACGGTCCGGATGGGCTTCACACTGCATGCCTATGCCGTACTACCTATTTTCGGGTCTACATGCAGACTCAACCTGGAATCACTTACGTTTTCCACCTCTTGGTGGACGATTCCATGCATATGCATAAAGAAAGGACTTTGCTTGTCCAAGTTGGAGATCGTTACCCTTGACGTTCGCTTTGGAGCCATGAACTAGCTGGATGGAAATTACCGCCATTGCTTTGCCTCCACGAATACGCACTCGACACACGAATCAGCCTGCTGAAGCATCTCTGGCAGCCGTCTCCCTTCTCCCTTTCCTTCCTCTCTCTCTCTCTAGCTCTTTAAAAAGAGAAAGGCTAAGATGGAATGAAAATGATCCATCCATTCTCAGCCTTTTAATGAGCAGGGAAGAGCCTGCGCCTTTGGATCCAGGATGAAGGAAATGAACGGCCTTGATTTGCAAGAAAATCAATTTTTGGCCTGACACGCCCTGTGACACGCCTGTGTCACAGGCTGTCTCCCTTAAGCGGCACACAACCGACTCAAATCTAGAATAGTACAGGGCCATGCGACACGCTCGTGTCACATCCTACACGCCCGTGTCACGTCCGATACGCCCGTGTCTAGGAGCCGCATACCTCAAACAGCACACCACCAACTTAACCCGAGCGGGACATGGCCTGTGACACGCCCATGTCACAGACCTTGTGTCCCAGGACACAGCCATGTCCACCAACACACCACATTCAGAGAAGGACACGCCCTGTGACACGCCCGTATCACTGGCCGTGTACTCAACTTGACGTGCAGCTCAATAATCGTCGAGCGCAGTTCGTCGACCAGAGGATGACACGCCCCCTGACACGCCCGTATCACAGGGTGTGTTCCCTCTTAAGAACTTCTTGAGTGCATTTCATCGAACACTCGAGATGCTGCTCAACCCGAGCACGACACACCCTGGGACACGCCCGTGTCCCAGGCCGTGTTACCCAACCTGAACCCAAATTGGGATTTGGGGTGTTAAAACCCTCCCCTCTTTCAAAAAACTTTTGTCCTGAAATTTAGCTTTGCTATAGCCATCAACATAACGACGCCATTCCTTAGCTGAACGATCCGGGTTAGAGCTCAGAGGCTGCAACTTGTCACGCCCCACGGCATCACACAAAACAAACATCACATACAGACATAACATAGATCCACCATATTCATGTCTTTTATCCCAGATATACATACATCAACAAAACTATCCCTTTATTACACCTTGATCAACTGATTGTCGGGATAAAATAAGGTGTACACAAACATCTCATTATTCATTCTGTATATACAACATCTATGTACATCACCAAAGTGATATATGTTACTCTTCCATTCTTACTTTCGCTCCCCCGCATCATCTTTCACAAGTCGTTTGATAGCCTCTTGGAGTTCCAAACTAAACACGCGAGGCTGTACATCACCGATTGAGCTTTACGGCTCTCGCACTTCAAGATTGTACACTCGAGGTTGCGCCCGGGATGCAGATGACTCTGCCACTTCTTTACCCTTTTCTTCATAAGACGCACATGTCTTCTTCTCACTCCTTGGAGAGCCGCTCCAACAATGACGGGATATATGTCCCTGCTTCCCTCATGTGGAACATGTGCGTGTCTCAACACGTCCTTGCCCATATGTTGCTCCCTACGAAACAGTCGATGGAGTTGGTTCGGCAGGCCTGAACCTTTTCTTGTCTCATCTCCTAAACTCTGACTGTTCCGAATGTGGAACTTTGAATTCCGGCTTCTCCACCGCGAAGTTCTTCTTGTCCTGCACTCGTTTCAAATCATTTTCCAGTGCACGGGCTGTATCTACCAATGCTTGGAAGCCTTGGTTCACCAAACTCGGGAGTGCCAACCTCAACTCATCACGCAGTCCCTCATAAAATCGATTCATTTTTTGTGCTTCCTCAGCGAAGGTAGACCACGCATAGCGCCCCAGCCTGATAAACTCATGTAGGTAAGTATCAATGTCACTCTCACCATGTACCAAACGTTGAAACTCGTTCTCCATAGCAATCCGCTGCGACACTAGCAAATACTTGGCCAGAAACAATCGTGAGAATTCTTCGATCGACATCTCTTCCAATCCTCGACCTGCCAAGTAGTGCAATTCCACTTCGTCCCACCAAAGCCTTGCATCCCCTTCCAATAGAAAAGTGGTTAAAGTCACTTTCTGCGCCTCCGCAGTCCTGATTGTTGTCCGCATCCTCTTTACTCTTGCAAGCCAATCTTCCACCTGCGTTGGGAAACCCGTCACGCCAAACGTAGGTGGATGAAACTCAATAAACTGCTTCAATTGCTCGGCCGCTGCTCGCTCATCCACAACAGCTTCCACACGCTATTGGCTTGCACCAGGCCGTACTAGCACCCCTGCAGGCCTTGCCTGCCTAGTAGGTTGTGCATGTAACACTACGAGCACCATCTCAGTCACCACACGTATGGTCTCCTCCAAGGGAGGTGTAGGAGCCTCATCTGGTGCTGCACTCTCATCAAAACGCTGGGGCTCAGACTGCCCAGCACCACTCCTCGTCACCTATCAATGTACAAAGCACCAGTTACGTCCAATCCATAAAGATAAACATACATTGACAACAAGCTCACGCTCCTCACGTTCGTGTATTACATTCCTAGTGGACATTCTTGAGTTCAATTATGTTCTCCCTCCCACAAATCTCAAACCTGGCTCTGATACCGCTTTGTAACGCCTCCATTTGTCATATGGAATATAACGCTGGGTCCGGCCAGGGCCCCACGCCATATTTCACAGACAAACGGCGAAATTATGTGTGAATATCAAATCACGTTCTACTCGTATCCTAACTCAGAGCATTCTAGCGCAGTATTTTACGTTGCAAGAACTCAACCACATGAATGTCCACTAAAGATATAAACTCCCCACTTATACATAAAGAAGGAATGTATACAACACACACACGCTCATGGCCTTAAGGCCTTACAAGTTTCTCTTGACAAATATACAGCTTCATACATCGGCACGCACACCGGCCACACATGAAATCCAAGAATTCTTCGCACGGCCTTGAAGGGCCTTTAGGCAACACTGGCTTCAATCCGCTCAATTCAATTCAACACATCAGTACCTGCAATTAGACATCCACCCCAAGAGCGGTAAACAAAGCAATGGTCAGCATTAGCTGACCAATTATAACAACCATACCCCTTACCC
This sequence comes from Platanthera guangdongensis, assembly GCA_039583875.1. NCBI lineage: Eukaryota > Viridiplantae > Streptophyta > Magnoliopsida > Asparagales > Orchidaceae > Platanthera > Platanthera guangdongensis. The sequence continues at coordinate 102,812,000 of CM077152.1, forward strand.
AGGGCAGTGGCTCCTTCCCTATATGCATTGACAAAAATCTAGCAATCACAACAAGTATCACAACAGTATTACAAACGCCGGCCTCCGCCAGATGCTCCGTGCACTCAGGGCACATTACGGTGTACCGCACTCCGTGGAAACACCACCGATTAAAGGTTATTAACTTGTTGGAGGGCTAGTCCTAGTCCACCAATCACGCATGCTGGCGACATTCCGTCCATCCCACTCAGAGGTACTAACCTCACGACAAACTCGAGCATTTAGATCGACCCGCCATTGTGGTGTAGTAAGTCATGCCACCAATCTACCTCCCACCAACACTTAGATCGACCCATCATTGTGGTGCAGCAAGTCTTACCACCAATCGATCTCCCATAAGCATTCTGATCGACCCACCATTATGGTGCAGCAAGCCTTTCCACCAATCGATGTACCACAAGCCTTCAGATCGAACCACCATTGTGGTGCAGCAAGCCTTGCCACCAATCGATCTCCCACAAGCATTCCGATCGACCCACCATTGTGGTGCAGCAAGCCTTACCACCAATCGATCTCCCACAAGCCTTCAGATTGACCCACCATTGTGGCGCAGCAAGCCTTGCCACCAATCGACCTCCCACAACACAGCTCTCGCAGAGTCGCTTTCCAATTCAGCACACACAAGCCAAGAGATCATCCCGAGCTTCCTAGGTATTCACAATTCACAAGCATACAGACAATACACGGAGTCTTCTCCAGCCCACAATATAAAAATCACCAATCCATACTAACGGTCTGGATGGGATTCATACAGCATGGCAATGCCGTACTACCTATTTCCAGCTCTATATGCAGACTCAACCTGGAATCACTTACGCTTTCCACCTCTTGGTGGATGATTCCATGCATATGCATAAACAAAGAACTTCGCTTGTCCAAGAAGTAGCTCCTTACCCTTTACGATCGCTTTGGAGCCATGAACTTGCCAGATGGAAATCACTGCCACGGCTTTGCCTCCACGAATCCGCACTATAACGGTCCAGGCCTATCAACATGGGACACAGCTGGAACCGTCGGCCTACCAGATTCCAGACCCGGGCCCACTGCTAGTAGTCGGCCTATCACATTCAAGCCTGCAGGCCATACACTCCAACCCCTCTCCGGCCTATTTATCAGCAATGTAGGTTGTTGACACTGGGTCTCGAACCCAGGACCTTGATAAGAGAGCTTTTTGCCACTCCCTCATCACCAACTGAGCTGCAGCTCAGCGGGTGATCAGGGAGTGGTGGAAAGCTCTCTTATCAAGGTCCTGGGTTCAAGACCCAGTGGCAACAACCTACCGTGCTGATAAACAGGCCGGAGAGGGGTTGGGGTGCATGGCCTGCAAGCTTGAATGTGAAAGGCTGACTACCAGTGGTGGGCCCGAGTCTGGACTCTGGTAGGCCGGCGGTCTGGTTGGGTCCCATGTTGATGGTCCTAGACCATTATAAAAAGTGCACTTTTTATAACGGCCTCCCAAACCCACGCTCGAAAGGATGGCCGCCGGCACCCCCAGCACCACGCTTGAAAGGCTTCAGCCTAACTAGGTCTGCATACCATGCACCCCATCCCCTCTCCGCGCCTGTTTATCAGCAGCGGCAGATTGTTGCCACTGGGGATCGAACCCAGGACCTTGATAAGAGAGCTTTACGCCACTCCCTCATCACCAACTGAGCTGCAGCTCAGTTGGTGATGAGGGAGTGGCGTAAAGCTCTCTTATCAAGGTCCTGGGTTCGATCCCCAGTGGCAACAACCTGACGCTGCTGATAAACAGGTGCGGAGAGGGGTTGGGGTGCATGGTCTGCAGACCTGGTTAGGCTGAACCCTTTCGAGCATGGTGCTAGGGGTGCCGGCGGCCGTCCTTTCGAGCGTGGGCTGGGGAGGCTGTTACACGCACTCGGATCACGAATCAGCACGCTGAAGCTTCTCTAGCAGCCGTCTCCCTTCTCCCTTTCCTTCCTCTCTCTCCCTCTCTCTAGCTCTTTAGAAAGAGAAGGCTAAGATGGATTGAAAATGATTCATCCATTCTTAGCCTTTTAATGAGTAGGGAAGGGCATGACCCCTTGGATCAAGGATGAAGGAAATGAAAGGCCTTGATTTGCCAGAAATATCCATTTTTGTCCTGACACGCACTGTGACACGCCCGTGTCACAGGCCGTGTCCCTTAAGAGGCACACAACCGACTCAAATCCAGAACAGTACATGTCCATGTGACATGACCGTGTCACATCCTACATGCCTGTGTCTCGTCCGACACGCCCGTGTCTAGGAGCCTTGTACCTCAAACATCACACCACCAACTTAACCCGAGCGGGACAAGGCCTGTGACACGCCCGTGTCACAGGCCGTGTATCCCAGTACACACCCGTGTCCACAAACACACATCATTCAGAGAAGGACACGCCCGTGTCATAGGATGTGTACTCAACTTGACTTGTAGCTCGACAATCATCGGGCGCAGTTCGTCGACTAGAGGATGACACGCCCCCTGGCACGCCCGTGTCACAGGGCGTGTTCCATCTTGAGAACTTATCGAGTGCATTTCGTCGAGCACTCGAGAGGCTGCTCAACCCGAGCACGACACGCCCTGGGGTACGCCTGTGTCCCAGGCCGTGTCACCCAACCTGAACCCAAATTGGGATTTGGGTTGTTACACGCCAAATACTGGACACGCCTTTGAAGTGTTTGATTTTTAAATAGACCCAATCGCCAACCGCAAACTCAACATGTCAGTGCTTGGCATTGTAATATTTGGCTTGTCTATCTAGGGCTATCAATTTGCTCTCCCGAATTGAGTGTATCGTCAAATTATCTTCTTCAACTTGCTTTCGCTTATATTGTTTTGATTCTCCTGCTTCCGCCCAAGCTAATGGAGCACAACATTTTAGACCATACAAAGCCTCAAATGTTGCCATACTTATTCTCGCTTGGTAGCTATTATTGTAGGCAAACTCGACCATATAAAGATGATCTTCCCATATCTTACCAAAATCCAAGGCGCATATTCGGACCATGTCCTCCATCATTCCATTTGTCCTCTCAGTCTAGCCATCAGTTTGGGGATGAAAGGTCGTGCTGAACGTTAACTTTGTTCCCAACAATTGATGGATTATCCTCCAGTCATTCGATGGGAATCACTCGTCACGATCACTTACGATGCTACGGGGAATACCATATAACCGTACGATCTGCTGAACATAGAGTTTCGCCAGGGATTCCACTGAATCGTCCCTCTTGTTCGTAAGGAAGTGAGCCACCTTGGTTAACCGGACTACGATCACCCAAATCGAATCATTACCGCGTTGATACCTCGGCAAACCATGCACGAAATCCATTGAAATATCATCAAACTTCCATTCTGGAATAGGTAGTGACTTTAAAAAACCTCCAGGCTTCTGGAATTCAGCCTTCACTAAGGCACATGTCTGAAATTTAGCCACATACAGTGCTATGTATTTCTTCATGCCTGGGCACCAGAACAACTTTTTCATGTCTTTGTAGATTTTTATGCTTCCTGGGTGAATTGAGTATTTCGTAAAGTGCGCTCCATACATCGATTCTTCTCTTAGCTTACTCATACTTGGGACACACAAATGACGATCTTTCCGTAAAAGGTCGTCCTTCTAGGAGAATTCTTCATTCGACCAATCCACTACATAGCGTTGCAAACTTTCATTATGTTTTGTTGTGTAGCACCCCCTATCTGTCGCATAACATATAGCAGTAGGTCCGGCCGGGGCCCGACGCCATATACCACAGATAGACCGGGTGGTTACTCAATGGAAACCATCCAACTAATAACCAATGTCCTACACAGAGTCATTCTAGCGGAAGCAATTATTAAAAGTTGCAAATTAAAGAACCCAGCCACAAGCATGAATGTACACTACTCAAAATAATAGGAATGAAGTACAATACACAAGTACCATGGCCTTATGGACTTACAATTGTTTACTCAAATAACATGTTTTCCAAACCTCTGCACGCAGGCCGGTCACACATGAATAAAACAAGTAAACACTCAATTTAGGCCTTCGAGGGCCAGCTCAGAAACTTGGGCTTTAGCCCGCTATTTACCGCTCGGCTTCGCAGCACTTGCAAGAAAAAATCCACCTCAATGGTGACAAACAAAAGCAACGATCAGCTATGCTGACCAAATTATAAAGATCACGCCCCCATAATCGTGGCGGCGATGCTCTTTCCCTGCACTTTGTTAGCATAACCAAACAGCATAGTGAATAAACACTTCATCATAGGTGTGGGCACGCACGGCCACACACCCCGTGCACTAAGGGCACATTCTCGGTGAACACGATTAAAGTCCGCTGACTCACCACCGCCCCTTGGACGGAGATATCTCGTGAGCATTTGGTCTTTCGGGCCACTGCCTAAGACCCTCCATCTATGCCAACGGAGAGTACCACGTACTTTATGTCTCTCTAACCGAACCACATAAATTGGGTACGGTTCCGCCTAACCCGTTGCTCACACCGCAACGTGAACTTAAGCCATCTGCACGGGTCATGCTTCTCCGAGTCCCGTTTCATCCCTCACTTCACATAACCCGGTTATGTTCAAGTTGGCTCCAAGGCCACCATGTTGGCAGAATCACGCATCTGCCATGTTTTCCGGGTGAACCTTGGAGTTAATCCCCAAGGCTCCTTATTGCAATCTACCACGTAGAAAACCCGAAAAACAAACATTCGCGCAGAGTCTTCTTCGGCCATTCATGCAATGCAACATCACCGATCCATACCAACTTGTCCCGGTAGGTTTCACACATCATGCCTATATCCGTTCTCGATTACGGACTCTACATGTACATAACGGGGACTATTCATGTCTACCAGAAGGAACGCCTCAACCTACCGCAAACTCGCGAGAGCGGGCTTCCTATGAAAAGGAATAGAGGACTTCACATGTCCTAGGATGAGAATCGTTACCCTAGCATTTTTCCTTAGTGCCATGGACATGTATGCGGATGGAAAGCACCGCAATCTCCTTGCCTCTATAGATCCGAAGTCCGCTCGCGATTTGGAGCTCCGAAGCTCCGCCGATGACCGGATCTAGCCTCCTTTCTTCTTCCTTGCTCTCCCCTCTCTCTAGACTTTAGAACGATACTAAGTGAAAGAAAATGAGGGATTTGAAACCCTATTCCCGGGTATATCCCAGCAGGAACAACCCCCAGCCATCGGATCCCAAAATAAGGAAACGAACGACCACGATTCGCCATTGAAATCCAAAATCTGGGCCGAACACGGCCTGTGACACGCCCGTAACCAGGGCCATGTTCCCCATTCACCATCGAAACTGATGCGTCCCAAAATGCACACGGGCGCCCGACACGCCCGTGTTTGACCTGACACGCCAGTGTCATCCAGTACACGGTCGTGTTCCCGGTCGTGTTCCTCCATTGACACAGAACCAACAGCAACCTGAGAAGCACACTGGTCTTGGACATGCCCGTGTCCAAAATGGCACGCCCGTGTCACCACCGAACACGCCTGGGCTCCAGGCCGTATTTCACCCTTGAATAAAATCGGCCAACCATCCGAGAAGGACACGGCCTGTGACATGCCCGTGTCCCAGGCCGTGTTCGCTGCTCGACGATCGTCGACTCCAACACTCGTCGACCACAATGCCAGATCGTCGACCCAAGCACGACACGCCCTGGGACACGCCCGTGTCCCAGGCCGTATGCCCCCTACCAAATTCCAAACTTGGCTCAAAATGCCTCTCGTCGCTCTTTTGAGTTTCAGGGCGTTACAACTCTCCCCCTCTTAAAAGAATTTCGTCCCCAAAATTACATAAAGGAAAGATAAACACAAAACTTAAACATTACCTGAGTGGAATAACTCCGGGTACTCCTCAACCATGGTCTGCTCTCGCACCCACGAGAGATCCTTCCGACCGCAATTGTCCCAACGGACCTTGACCATCCTGATCTCTTTATTGCTTAGCCGCCTGACTTCCGAGTCCTCAATACGAACGGGCTTGACCTTCATCGTCAACCCATTATCCACCCGCACTTGATCCACCGTGATCACATGCGAAGGCTCTTGCACCGCCTTCCGTAGCACCGATATATGGAATACATCGTGTAGACCACTAAACTCCACTAATATCTTCAACCAATAAGCTGCTTCACCAATCCGCTCCAGAACATCAAACGATCCAAGCTACCTCGGGCTTAGCTTCTTCAAGCGCCGCACCCGCGAGACAACCTTGAACGGCTGTATCTTTAAGTATACCCAGTCTCTAACAACAAACTTCATGCTCATGTGCTTGGCATTATAATACTTAGCCTGTCGGTCCTGAGCGATTAGCAACCTCTCTCGAAATGTTCGAACCAACGACGTAGCATCTTCCACCTCTTGGCATTTGTACAACTTTGACTCGCCTGTTTCCAACCAAGACAACGACGTGCGACATCTTCTACCATAAGGGGCCTCGAAGGGTGTCATTTGTATGCTCGCCTAGTAGCTATTGTTGTACGCGAACTCCACCAAGTATAGGTGGTCCTCCCACAGCTTCCCAAAGTCTAGTACGCACATGCAAAGCATGTCTTCCATTATCCTACTGACTCTCTCGGTTTGACCATTCGTCTGCGGATGAAAGGCCATACTAAAACTCAGCTTTGTTTCCAACATCTGCTACACAAATCTCCAATCATTGGACGTGAACCGCCCATCCCGGTCACTCACGATGCTGCGGGGCACACCATGAAGCCGCACAATATTGTTCACATACAGATTTGCCAATTTCTCAACTGGATCATCCTTCTTATGCGGAATGAAGTGTGACACCTTCGTTAGACGACCTACGACCAACCAAATGGCGTTGTTCCCCTTTTGCGACCTTGGCAGCCCATGCACAAAGTCCATAGTAATGTCGTCAAACTTTCACTCTAGAATAGGCAAGGACTTCAAGAATCCTCCCAGCTTTTGACACTCTGCCTTCACCAAGGCGCATGTTTGACACTTCGCCACGTACAATGCCACATCCTTCTTTAGTACTGGCCACCAGAACAATTTCTTTACATCACGGTACATCTTCGTGCTCCCCGGGTGAATCGTGTACTTATGAAAGTGATGTGTTAGATCTAATATACTCTAAAGGGGGGGGGTGAATAGAGTAATTGTAGGTCCTTATAAAACTGTTACAGCTTCAGGTGTAATTAAAATGTGCAGAATTAAACCAAAGTAAATAATCACACAGCAGTCCTAAAAACACAAGCAAAGCAAGAACAAAAAGAAAAGGTGCAACCATACGACACAAGAAATTTTATAGTGGTTCCCCAACCTGGGTACATCCACTCTTCTACCACCCTGGTAGGAATCCACTCAGGTTTTTTATCAGGTGCCTGACACCAATGAGCTTTTGATCAACAGCTCAAAAACGAAACCCTCAAGTCTTTTGATCAGGTGACTTGTAACCAGGAATCACTTTTGAAGGGAGATGACAACCCTTTACAGAGGTGGGGATGAGAGAGTGATGAGGTCTTCTCTTTCTCAATAAACTGAGAAGACTTAAGTGGATTCAGTGATGTTGTCAAAGCTCCCCCTAAGATGTAGAAGAGTTCAGGAGAACTGGAGCTTTGCACAGGGTGATAGGCCTTCAGTTGAGAGACTTGATCCAGGAGCTTGAGACTGATGCTGCTTGAATGTCTTAGTAAGGTCCTGGAGAAGAAGAACAGGAAGACTCTTGATTTGAAATAGGTGTTCTTCTTGCTTCTTCTTCAAATTACTTACAGACTGAGAAAGCCAATGAAGATCTGCTTCAGAATATCTTTTGATGAAAGCAGGAATGATCTTTTTTGTCTCTGTCTCTGTAAGAAAAGAGAAAAATCTCTTTTTATATTTTCTGGGGAAATTGGTCTTTCGAATTTTGAATTCCATCTCCATTCAATGCTGATGGCCTAGAGAATAAGCAGCATTGAATAATTTCCCCAACTGTCCCGTAGAAAAATGGCAAACAATAGTCCTGGAGAATATCCTAATCAATGCTCTTCTAATGGTTATATTCAGAGAATGTTAGAGCATTGATTACTCAGGAATTATTGCATTAATCATGGGGACAGGGCTGAAAATGACTCAGTCTGGAATCGTCGAACAGTTGACAGAAATCGTTGAACTGAGTCCACAGTTCGTAGAGCGGAGATGTTGTGTTCGTCGACCAGACGGGTTCTGTTCGTCGAGCTGAGTTCCAAGATCGTCAAGCTGGAAACTAAACTGATGTCTCTTCTGAACTTTGCCTATTCTGTGTCTGAAGTTCGTCGAGCTGGTAAATGTGTTCGTCGACTGGAGTTCAGCAACTCTTCTGTAGTTGTCATATATTCTGTGTGTCGACACAAGTCTTCTGTGTGGTGTTGACATAACCTTTCCAAGTTATCGACTGTTGATCTAGGTGTCGACACATGTTCTTCTAGTGTCGACTCAGTTGGTGTCGATATATACTCTGAGTGTCGACACAAGTCTTCTATTTCTAAGTTGTTGAAGTAGATAATTCCAGAATTCATCGGGCAGAGAACTGAGTTCGTCGACCTGAGACTAGAGAACACAGTCTTGACAGAATGTTGTAGTATTCCAAAGATTCGTCGACCAAAGAATAGAGTTCGTCGAGCTGAGAACTAAGTTCGTCGACCAAAGTCTGATACTAAGGACTTAGAATATCTTGATATTTTTCTGAACTTGAAGTGTTATTATAGTGTCCAAGTTTTCGTCGACCTTAGTACCAAGTTCGTTGAGCTTAGCTCAGAGAATTTTGTTGGAACCCTAGTTTGGATTTGTGCAAAGATCACTATTAGGTTTGTTTAGATTGATCCAAATAATGTATAGTCATGGATCATAGGTTTGTCTCCAGCATTGCCTCAGAAGATCAGTTCAGAATTGCAGAAGAATCCCAAGATTTGCTAAGTCAATGATCAGCTCGACGATAGTCGAACTGCGTTCGACGAACGTCGAACGCCGGTCGACGATCTCTGAGTTTATTCTCTGAACTCAGGTTGACGAACGGTGTACTCAAGACAAGCTTTCTCAGCTCGACAACATCAGAATTTATTCAGCTCGACGACATCAGAAGTTATTCAGCTCGACGAACTTCAGCCGAGTTCGACGAACGTCGAACTCAGGTCGACGATTGCAGACAGATTCTCAGATCGATGATATAGAGGCTCAGCTCGACGATCGGCGATCTCCAATCGACGAACACATTACAGTATCAGTTGTGGTCGACGAATTCTATCATCGCTATTCAAACAAGTTACAGCTGGCGACATAAATCAATACAGTTATGGAAATTACAGCTACCAGAATTAATGCTACATATAGCCGTTTGAAGAACCAATTAATTATGGAATACAATCACTGAAGGAGATCAATATATATACTGAAAGTTTCAGATCTCTCTGTATCCCAGTGTTCAAAGGCCTCATCTTTCAAGACTCCAGACACCTAACATTTCAACTGTTGCTGAAATCATCATTTGCTGGACATCAACTTGAAGGCCTACACCCTGAAGCAAAGCTTCCACTCCTGAACTATTCTACATCTCAGGGGGAGCTTTGACAACATCACTGAATCCACATAGTCTTCTCATTGTGATTGAGAAAAGAAGACTTCCATCACTCTCTCATCCCCACCTCTGTAAAGGGTTTTTCAAACTCCCTTCAAAAGTTTGTGTTTGGTTTCTGAGACCTTATCAAAACTCAGTGGTGGCAAGACACCTGATCAAAAAATCTGGTTTGGTTTTTGAGCACCTTGTCAAAAGCTCATTTGTGCCCAGGACACCTGATCAACTCATCCTGCAGTGGATTCCTACCAGGGTGGTAGAAGAGTGGATTACCCAGATTTGGGGAACCACTATAAATTTCCTTGTGTCGTCTGGTTTGCTTGCTCTGTTTTCTTCCTTATGTGCTGTGAATTTTATTTTGCATTTTATTTTCTAAAAACTCTTAAGCATATCAGATCTATCACCTCACTTTCAATTGGTATCAAAGCGAGGTTGGTTAAAAATACCACATCTTCCAGGTTGGTTAAAAATATCATACCTTGCTGTGGTTGTACAGGCTAACACCTGAACCAAAAGATCCTTTGATAGATCTTAAAAATCCCTCGAGTTTTATCATGCCACAAATTGCAGATTTTTCAAGCACCAGACTGCCCATGTGCAATCTAGATAAATTTGCACTATGGAAGACAAGGATTAGATTTTATATGGACTCCATTGATGAAGACATTTTCATCTCTATTTTGTCAGGTCCTACAATACTATATGCAGCCTCAGATGCCCAGAAAAAGCTAAAGATTGCTGATACACAACCATGAACATCCTGGCACAATCAATGTCTGATGACATTTTTGAGGAAGTTGCTGGAAGTTCATCTGCAAAAGAAATGTGGGACACACTCACAGCAATGGCTGCAGGATCAGCTAAAGATAGCAGTCTAGAAGCTGACAACAGGTGTATATTTGATGATTCACCCAGCACATTTGTAGATGAAGAAGAGTTAAAAGCAAGAGAGTTCTGCCTCATGGCCATCAATCCCTCGTGCAACACTCTTGATGAAGAATCAGACTCTGAAGTAGAATCAGAAGAAGATCTGGTAATATCTACCCTTGATTTTACACCAGAAATATTTGAAAATCTTAACAAAACTCCTGTTCAACATAATTCGTCGAACGAAGCTCGACGAAATCAACTCTATTCGTCGAACCGCGCTCGACGAACGCTGAACAGAGAATTTATCGTTAACTGGACTAGATTGTGTGGTCGACGAAACAAACCTGATTCGTCGAACAGAGCTCGACGAACTCACTCAAAATCGTCGAACACAAAATTTCGGGACAGAAATTCTTATTATAATCAAACTAAAAATCCTCCTAAATATTCTCTTATTTCTGACTATTATAAAAGAGAACAAGGACCCAAGGTAATCTGGTTTCAGAACCTTAACCCTTTCTTTGCAGGAAAAGGCATGGAAATCATATCCAGAGCTATGACAAGGACAAATTTTCAGGGGGAGATTGTGAATTCCAACTGCAAAGGGATGGAAGAAGTTTTCTTTTTGAATTTTATTTGTAAATCTGCCAAAATCACTTTTAATTCAGGCAGATAATTTCTTTATGTTATATTTTATTTTACTTTTATGTAAATAGTGTCATTACCCAAATAGGGGGAGATTATTGTAACCCTAGTTTGGATTTGGGCAAGGATCACTATTAGGTTTGTTTAGATTGATCCAAATAATGTATAGTCATGGATCATAGGTTTGTCTCCAACATTGCCTCAGAAGATCAGTTCAGAATTGCAGAAGAATCCCAAGATTTGCTAAGTCAATGATCAGCTCGATGATAGTCGAACTGCGTTCGACGAACATCGAACGCCGGTCGACGATCTCTGAGTTTATTCTCTGAACTCAGGTTGACGAACGGTGTACTCAAGACAAGCTTTCTCAGCTCGACGAAGTTATTCAGCTCGACGACATCAGAAGTTATTCAGCTCGACGACATCAGAAGTTATTCAGCTCGACGAACTTCAGTCGAGTTCGACGAACGTCGAACTCAGGTCGACGATTGCAGACAGATTCTCAGATCGACGATATAGAGGCTCAGCTCGACGATCGGCGATCTCCAGTCGACGAACACATTACAGTATCAGTTGTGGTCGACGAATTCTATCATAGCTATTCAAACAAGTTACAGCTGGCGACATAAATCAATACAGTTATGGAAATTACAGCTACCAGAATTAATGCTACATATAGCCGTTTGAAGAACCAATTAATTATGGAATACAATCACTGAAGGAGATCAATATATATACTGAAAGTTTCAGATCTCTCTGTATCCCAGTGTTCAAAGGCCTCATCTTTCAAGACTCCAGACACCTAACATTTCAGCTGTTGCTGAAATCATCATTTGCTGGACATCAACTTGAAGGCCTACACCCTGAAGCAAAGCTTCCACTCCTGAACTATTCTACATCTCAGGGGGAGCTTTGACAACATCACTGAATCCACATAGTCTTCTTATTGTGATTGAGAAAAGAAGACTTCCATCACTCTCTCATCCCCACCTCTGTAAAGGGTTTTTCAAACTCCCTTCAAAAGTTTGTGTTTGGTTTCTGAGACCTTATCAAAACTCAGTGGTGGCAAGACACCTGATCAAAAAATCTGGTTTGGTTTTTGAGCCCCTTGTCAAAAGCTCATTGGTGTCCAGGACACCTGATCAACTCATCCTGCAGTGGATTCCTACCAGGGTAGTAGAAGAGTGGATTACCCAGATTTGGGGAACCACTATAAATTTCCTTGTGTCGTCTGGTTTGCTTGCTCTGTTTTCTTCCTTATGTGCTGTGAATTTTATTTTGCATTTTATTTTCTAAAAACTCTTAAGCATATCAGATCTATCACCTCACTTTCAAATTTACTCTGAGATCGTCAAGCTAAGCACTACTATCGTCGACCTGAGTTCGACGAACGTCAAACTCACTGTACAGATTCTTGAAATCTTCTAAGTCTTGAGTCTCTGACAGTCTTGTTGATAGCTGGTTCATGTGATGTTGACTCCAAGGACTCTGCCAAGACTCTAGGACACAACTATGACCCTGTCTATACATTATGGGTCACATGATCCTAAGTTAGTGAACCTAGCCCAAATCAAACTAGGGTTCCAACAATCTCCCCCTATTTGGGTGAGGTTACTAACCACAGACTCAGACTTAAAATGAAAATAAATAAAGCATAAAAAGCATATATCTGGCAGAGATAGATAACACATGCAACAGATATATATATACATGAGCTTTGTTCAGAAAATATAAAGTAGTTATAAATAATGCAGAAAGATAAATAGAGTTCAAAATCACTTATTCTGCTACTTTTCCTTTGGCATTGCATCCTTTCTTTTGTCTCCTGGCTTTATGAATATTATTTGTCTGTTAAGATCTGAAGCTTGCACACTGGTCATGGTCATGTCAGCAGCCCCTATAATCTTCAGAGGTGTAGCCCTGGGGACAACTACTTCAGGATGAAGAGACATATACTCTGATGGATTAAATACTTTCTTGCTGACATGTAATCTGTTAAGTTCTTTCTCTCTATATGATGACATAGTAGTGAATTTAGAGGGTTCTTGACCTTCATTCCTGTCTTTATTCATTTGAGAGAGCCCAACTAATTCATTAAACCTTGCCATTCTGAAGTTGGGGTCAAGCTCAGGATCAAGAGGAGGATAAGGAGGTCTCTCTGAATTTGCTACCTGGTCTGACTTTAGAGAAGAGATTCTGAACTAAGTAGATTGGTCCTGGAAATTTGTAGACACTATATGTTGATATTTCTGACTAGAGTATAAAGACCTGGGAGGTGGGACTTCACTAAACTTTCCTTTTGACTTTAATGAAGTAATGGACCTTTGAGAGGATGAATGCTTATCAGAAGATCCAGCTGGAGGAGGATTTGAAGATCTGTCTTGCCTTTGATAGGTCTGGGTAATAGAAGGAGATCTTTGAGATGCTAATCCAGAGGCTCCTGCTGCTGGAGGAGGAGGGGGAGGAGGTGGATCTTTTTTGTATCTTTGAACTGGAGGAGGAGAGTATCTTCTGCTTTTCTTCCTCTCCTTCTGCTGATTCTTGGACAGCCACATCCAAGCTGGCATCCCTTTATATGGTGTTATCTTTTGAAGAATGTAATAGGGAGTGTCATTGTTTGGGCTAGGCTTAAGAGCAGGAGGAGGACATGCTTTTCTTTTCTTCGATACTTGCTTCCTCTTTGGTTCATCATCAGATTCATCATCATCATCCTCATCATCACTATCCTCATCATCAGATCTTTGAGGATTATCATATAAAGCATTCAGAGCCTTCAGTGCCACAACTGAAATGATAGGCTTATCAGGTTGAGAAGGAGCTTGAGCAGGGATATCAACAGGAACTGGAGTAGAAGCCATAGAAGAAGCTAGAGTGTCATCAACTCTGATAGTACTTTCAGCAGCTACATTTTCTTCTTGTTGAATGTCAGCCAAGATCACATCATCCAGATCTGGCAATGGAGAATCATCCATGACATAACTAGGAGCAGAAGAAATTTCTGAAGGAGCTGGAATAACTGTGGGCTCAGGAATAGCAAATGTTGATGCACGAAAACGCAAAGGGGGTCGAGCACCACCAGCTAACGGATCGGGCACAAGGGAAAAGAAGGGAGAGGAGAGACTGTGAGTAGCAATCTACTAAGCAGATGAGAGCCAGAAGAACAGTAGAGCCGTAAGCCACGACAACAATAGACTTCGCCCGTCGTGGCCTGAATGCCCCTCTTGCGACGGGCTTTTCCTTGATTGAAGAAAGGTTTGGTTACAAGTGAATGAAAAAGGAAGACAAGAGCTGAGCAAGCTGGAGTCCGCAAAGTGCAAGATTCGAGGCCGCAGCCTTTAATAAGTAGGCTCCTGGGCACGAGTCAGCATGCTTTGGGTGCACCACCTCCCCCTATTTATAGGATAGGGGGCCTGCCCAAACGGGCAGGGCTAAAATAACTGACTGCTCGGGTTACAGGAGAACCGGGCAGCGGTAACGGGAAGCAAAAAGAAAGAACACGCCAGTCCGCACAGAAGGGGCGGACTGGGCTCGCGGGCTGGAGCTTCCATCAGCTGCTACTAGGCGCAATCCTGCTTGAGGACAATGGCCTGGGCGGACGGGACACTACGTCCGCCGACATAGAGAATCCATGATCCAAAGGTATGGCGAACCGGGAGAACAGAGCATTGAGTCCGCCGCTGGGGGATCATCCTTGGTGGCTGATTGCTGCTGCTTTGCCGGACTGGGTGGACTGCCTAATTGAGTCCGCGGTTAGGGAAGAGGAGGTCTTGGCATCTTGCAGGTGTTGCGGACTAAGGGGTTAACATAATCCCCACACATTTTTAAGTTTTCGGAAAACTTCGAAAATGTTTTCTTAACCGCCGAGTCTGCAAGCCTCATTAATGCCGCCAGCGCTATAAATATCGTCGGAGGGCCTGGAACTGTTTTAAAATCCCGATCGACACGGGGCGCTACTCACCACTTGCGGTCTCCACTTTGCAGTCCGGAATGGAAAGGCTTGGTGCTTTCTTCACTAGCCTCACTTCAAAAAGTGAGAAGCCAATAACACCAATGAAAACTAAGAAAATAATAAAGATAACGATGAGAGGGGAGCCTGTCCGCTCCACTGGAGAGAGCTCCCATGGCCAGAAGCCTGCTGAGAAGCAGCCCGCCATGCTGATATAACTGCGCGCGAGAAGGAAGTTGTTGCCGTCTCTCACACTGAACAGCAACTGAGAAGTGAGAATTTACTAACTCTGTCGGACACCGCCCCCTCCCAGAAAACCGCGAATTCGGAGGACACCATTGGCGAACGCAATGAGGCCAAAATATCTTCCCCCAACCTCCAGGTTCCCATCATTAATCTTGACGAAGATAGGCGGACTGAGGCAGAAGATGTTGCGCCTTCAAAGACATTGATCGCTGCAAACCCTAAGATGGTCCGCGAGAGCCAGCCCGATTTAGGAAAGGCTGTCGTGGGCTCCGCCGAGAAAAGAGCTTCTAGGAAGAAGAGGAAGAGGGATTGGTCTACCGTGGCCGAGCGGGTTGAAAAGAAGTTGAGTGCGATGAAGGAGAAGAATATCTCCAAACGGACTGGAGATATGTACTTGCAGCACAGGCCGCACGAGAAAGAAGTTCCTGATAGTGACTTGATTACACCAGAGGCTCAAATCCAGGGGGACAACTTTCTTTCCACGGTCAGTTAATCCACGGATGAGATACTCGATTCCATAGACATTGATCGACTTGATCTAATCAACGAATCCTGGCTGGTTGTACTGCAGCAATCTGAGGTGGAAGTCCTTGGGGATAAGGGCGGCGAACTCCCTTCTTTGTCTGCTGCTGAGGAAGAAGAGAAGGAGAGGTTGAAGGAAAAGATAGAGGAGCAGAAGAAGTAGATCGCTGCTCATGTAGCTGTAGTGGAGGCGGCTTCGAAGCAGGCTGCGGCGGACAAGAATGCTGAGGATCTGCGGACTGACGCAGAGCTATTACGGACATGTAATCTTCAACCGGCGCCTAAGTATTTTAAGCGTCAGTGGCTTTATAGGACGTCGAAGCGGAAGTCGAGGCTGATTAAGATCATCACCGAAACTGACTACATTGTCATTTCAAAAAGTTCTGTTGCTGAGCAAAGAGCTAAAGTCCACCGCAAATGGAAGAAGCGGTTAAGCATTTTTGACCCGGAGCGGGCAAGGACGCCTATCATCTTCGATAGTCGGCAACTCGCTGCTGCTATGTCCAAATGTGATCTTTCATCCTTTTTTTGAGTCCGCCGCAGACTGTTTTTGAATGTGAAGTTGACTTTCTTTGTCGCAGGTAGAAAGTCTCCGCCAGGCTCTATCGAGAGTGGGGAAATTGTGGTCACGCCGAGTACTGGTGTAGACCCGGTCTTGCATGAGGAATCCACAAGAGATGAACAACCCCTCCTGAGCGATATCAGGGATTTAGAAAGGAAATTTCAAGCTGAAATTCAGAATATTAAAGCAGAGTTAAAGAAGGAGGAGGAGCACGAGAAAGCATTCGCGTAGCGCGAGAAAGCTTTGAAGGACCAGATCGCCAGCATTTCAAGGGCGCTGGAGAGGTCGAAAGGGAGAAGAAGAGGCTCACTGATGATGTCTGCTTCTACAAGGGCAAGCACTTCGCGTCAGTGCGGGAAGAAAAGGGGAAGCGGGCTGCTGAAGCTGCTGAGCAAAGACCGTGATTGGCAGATCGCGCGGCTCCGAAGGTCGCTACACCGGCAGGTGGTGGTCAACAGGCCGCGGAAGAGGAGCCGAGGCCGGCAATGGTGCCAATGGTTCCCCATAGCCGGGTAGACCGGGAGGCGGCCCATATGCACCGGACTATCAACATCATTCATCATCACATCTGCCGCCTGTATAGCGAAATTCTCCAAATTAGCGACCAGGCTGCGCACTTGTGTAGAGATCGGACGGAAAGGCCAATGCGGTCTGAAGCTAAAGACCGCTGAGTCCACGTAACGAACTATTTAATTTGTTTTGATGTATACTTATGTGTGTTTTTAAACAATCCTCTATGCTGTGGACTGCAATGAACTATGCTGCGATTTATGCGGACTGAATAAGATATCCGTAAATTATGTTGCTAATTTTTGGTGTGATCTGCGGCGAACTGTACGGACTAATGCTGTGTCCGCTTCTCATAATTTAACTTGTCTGCAGGTGGGAAATGTTGCGAACTAAGCGGACTGAAAATGTGTCCGCTTCTCATATTTTGTCTGGAGGGAAGCATCGCGAACTGGACGGACTGAAACTGTGTCCGCATAAATTTGTGCTTTGAACTTCGCTTGACTTGTGAATTTCTATTTTTATCCGCGTTATTTTTTAACTTGCTGCGTGGATAATTTGTTTTTTCTGGATTATGCGGATTGAAAATGTGGGCTGTGCGGCCTGGCACAAAAAGTTGTCAGGCCCCACTACTATAAATATTCCCCTATTGCTTCTTCAATGCAGGAAAACAGTTGAAGCTGAGGACCCTGCGGCATGCCAAAATGGTATCAGCCAGGACTGATGCTGCAGTTGCTTTCCATGTCGTGGACCACCGAAAGTGCACTTTGATAGAGGCCGATCTTGAGGCATTTGTCGAGAATAAGATGGCGAACTCAAACCTTCTTGTCCGCCTTCCAGCTCATGAAGAAAGACTGAATTTTTCAACGGCAACTCAGATCGCCATACCTATAGATCATTTTGACAGTGGATTCAAGTTTCCGTTATTATGGGAGCTCGCTGAACTTTTTGAACATTATGGAATGGTGTCGGGCCAGCTTGCGCCCAACACTCTTACTGATATCTGCAGCATCATCTCTTACTTGCGGTCTGAGAAGATTGCTTTCTCCATGAACATCTTCCACAAGATGTTCTCTGTCCGCTCAATAACCTCATCCGGAGGCCGCCCATACAAGGGTGTAATATACTTTTACTGCAGAAGAATGAAGGTTGTGGGCCTTCCAAACAAGATCCACAACTGGACCTCCAGGTTCTTAATCTTCGAAGGCGACCTAAGGTTCACGCACACTTATCCGCAAGTGCACACGGACTCTGACTTCAAGAGTGTCCCGCTGGACGTGATGTAGTCGGCCATCGTCAGATTTTTAGCCGATGCCAGGCTCGATATCGAATACTACATTCCGTTGTTGGCGAGCTTGGCGGACATCTCGCGCGAAGAAAGTAAGCTTTTTGCGAACTGAATATTTGTATCCGCAGCGACCTTTGTGTTTACTCTTCTGTTTTTGCAGTGACCTTGGTGGTACCCGCCAATTTGCCGCAGACGCCCAGCGGGTTTACTCCTACACAAAGAGAGAAGAAACAAGAAGTTGCAAGGAAGCGGAAAGAAGAAGGGGATCCCGCGGCGGGCTACTGCTCCTCTGAAAGTTTTACAATGCAAGGCTTCAGAACCGCCAGAAGGACCTTAGGGGAAACCCGATGATCCACTAGCATAACAAGAACAAGCATGTCCGCTTGTCTACCACGCTTCCTTCGTGGAGAAGCTCGAGAATAACTCGTCATGCTCATGTTGCGATTTCCGCCCTTTATGGAAAGCGCAACTTAAGCGATCTGAAGAAGGTGTCCGCTGCCGATCTCCCCCTGCTAGCCTCCCAGGCTAGTGCAAACAGTGTGGTGACGAACCACTTTGTCTCCTCCCTGGCAAGAGACCTGCTTAGACAGAACGAGCAGCTTCAGGAAGATAACAAGGTTCTTAAGGAGAGAAATGTGCGGTTAGGGAAGAAAGTCACTAAGCAAAAGGAAGAGCTTGGGGTGAGTTGAATTTGTAGCGGCCTTAATTTGTAGTCCGCCGCGAACTAATGTTTGCTCCTTCATTTTGCGCAGGTCGCCTATGACTTGGAGAATAACACTTTCCAAGCCGCCATGCTTCCATTTGTGAAGGAAACCGTTGAGGTTGCCATCGAGCGATTTGTCCGCGGCGGCTTCGCAAACGAGGAAGTGGATGGCGTTCCCTTCTTGGAGCTCTTCCCGGAGTTGACAGAGCAGGTTGCAGCTATGGAGCGAACTACAAAGGGTAAAGATGTTATCATCGAGGAGGAAGAGGAAGTCGAGGAAGAAGAAGAAGAAGAAGAAGAAGAAGAAGAAGAAGAAGGAGATGGCGAAGAAGAACAAGGTGTCAAGGTAGCAGCCGACGACACTGGCTTAAGCCAGCGAGGCGGAGATCAGTCCACCGAGTCCGAAAACTCTGCATCCTCCTCTACTGACAGGAGCTCGCATAGCGAGTCCGCGACAAGCACCAGATCAGATAACAGTAGTGGAAGAAGCTCGGAGGGCTATTCTCCGGAGGTCGATATCGATGGTCCAAGTCCTACACCTCCTGCCGAAAAGAAACAGAAGACCGCAGAAGATGATTAATGTATTTTTTCTTTTCTTTTGTAAATGGAGCGGACTTAATTTGTAGTTCACCGAATAGATGAAAAGATGTAAAAAATGTTTGATTAAATAGAAAGGATATTCTGGTATATGTGTCTCTCCTGCAATGTTCTTTATTTTCTGCATTTAACGCGATTAAATTCGATCTCGATGTAGCAGTCTGCGTAATACAAAGATCATCCATGTTGTATGAGTTTTTGACTTGCCGATTAAGAAATTTCATTTATTAATCCGGCCATTGTCCGCCGAGAGAATGAAGAGATTCGTTGACGAACACATCAAGCGGACTCTGTCGAGTTCCAATAGCAGACCGCAATTATCTTTATTAACCTTTTTAAACTTTAATGATAAGCATGACAGACAATTCGGCGGACTGGGCGGATATAATTTCACAGCTCGCGCATATTTCAATAGAAATGATCTCTAGCTTGCGACCAGGTGGGCAGGTGCGGACGACATTGCTTTTCTCACCGTGCCACAAGCTATAAAATCAACCCAAGGAAAATCGGCGGACTGCGCGGATAGAAGTAAAGCAGTCCGCACTAAATAGAAGAAATGATCTATAGCTTGCGACCAGGTGGGCAGGTGCGGATGGCATTGCTTTTCTCACGAGGCTACAAGCTATAAAATAAACCCGAGAACTGGCGGACTGAGCGGATAGAAGAAAAGCAGTCCGCACTAAATAGAAGAAATGATCTATAGCTTGCGACCAGGTGGGTAGGTGCGGATGGCATTGCATTTCTCATTGGGCTACAAGCTATAAAATCAACCCGAGAACTGGTGGACTGAGCAGATAGAAGAAAAGCAGTCCGCACTAAATAGAAGAAATGATCTATAGCTTGCGACCAGGTGGGCAGGTGCGGATGGCATTGCTTTTCTCACCGGGCTACAAGCTATAAAATCAACCCGAGAAGTGGCGGACTGAGCGGATAGAAGAAAAGCAGTCCGGACTAAATGTTCCTGTGAAGAGTAAGATGAAGACTTATCGGAACGGTCCTCTGCCCTCTTTCCTGGAGTACAGCCTAAGTTGATCTTTTTGGTAGTTTGCTGCCGGTGCGTCATAAATTTCCTCAAGATCAACTAAGCTGCAGGTCTCCTGCAGGCACTGCTTGAGGGTACCATAGAGTGTTCGAGTGTTACAAACTAAGATGACCCGTGGGCAGGTGAGCCGGAGTGGCATAACTTTCCTCACGCGATCATCGAAGTTGTAACGATATCCTTATTGCGCCATGGTAGAGCTTAACTCCCACCCTGTCCCTCCATAATGCAGAGGCTGGGTCAGGTACTAGCCGGGATCCGAAGTTCAGAATCCTACCGCACTAGAGCCTGCAAGCTCCCACTACACAGCGTGAAATCTCCTCGCAGCACGTGGTCTTCTTGGTGTTATGCTAATGACAACAGCTCTAAGGGAGGTTTTGCTGAACTCGGCGATGTCTCCTTGTATCAGACAACCGTTATTGATGTTTGGGAGGGAAAGAGAAAGCATTAGGAAATGTGTCAGTATGAATCCTTTAATTAATGAAAGGCATTTGCAAAGCTAGCATAAGAAAGAAAAGAGAGTTCAAGGACGAAACCGTTTTTTGAAATCTTTCTTGCTTAGCATGCCAACTATTATGCTTGAATAGACAAGACACTTGAAGAAGCGTTAGCAAGCAGTTATTACTCAATGACTCTTGAAGAGGATACATAGAATAGAAAAGAGAAGGTTCAGGAATAGAACCGCTTGAGAACATCCCCACTCCATGTACGTGGCATATCCTCTCCTTCGTACGTTTGCAAGCGGTAAGCGTCGTTCTTTAACTCTTCTTTGACAATGAAGGGGCCAGCCCAGTTCGGATTATGTTTTCCAACTGAATCAGCTCTTGCAGTAGCATCAACTTTCTTAAGAACTAGATCTCCCACTTGAAAGTATTTGATCCTCACATTCTGATCAAAATAACGTGCCATCCTTCTTTGACTTCCTCCTACCTTATCGCTACTTTATCTCTAATTTCCTCAATGTGTTCCAGGTTGAATCTCATTTCTTCATTATTCAGCTCAAGCCAATCGCCAATGTCTTGCCTTGCAAGCAGAACTCTGGGTCATGGGACTTAACACTCAACTAGAATGAGGGCCTCTGAACAATGAGAAAGTTTGAATGGAGTCGCTAGTTGCGGTTGAAGGTGATGTTCTAAGGGTCCAGATGACTGTTAGAAGTTGATCAGCCCAGCTATCCTTGAGATTCTGCACTTTCTTCTTGAGCAAATTAAAGATCTGCTTGTTGGCTGCTTCAACTTGGCCATTGCTCCTGGGATGATGAACTGATGCAAAATGCAGCTCTGTTTCGATCTGCTTGCAAAAATCTATCATCTCTGAGTTGTTGAACTGTGGCCCATTAATAGTGATTTTAGCCATAGGTATTCCAAGTCGGCAGACAATCTCACCCCAAATGAAATTCTTGATGACCTGAGTCATTGTCTTTGCCAATGCCTTTGCTTCAATCCACTTGCTGAAGTAGTCGATCATCACGATGATGAAACGCCATTGTCCGCTTGCCATGGAAAAGGACCAATGAGATCCATCCCCCACACTGCGAAGGGCCAAGGAGTTGCAATCGATATTAGTGACTGAGCTGCCTGATGTTGAAGTGGAGCAAACTTCTGGCATCGAACACACTTTCTAGCGTAAGCCTCAGAGTCTCTCTTCATAGTGGGCCAGAAATATCCCTGCCGCAGGATCCGTCTTTCTAGAGTTCTTGCTCCCAAGTGACTTCCACACTCTCCTAAATGAACTTCTTGCAAAACAACGGGAGCTTCTTCTTCTAAAACACATCTGGCCATGGTAGAGAGGAATGTTCTTCTGTAGAGGATTCCTGCCACTAAGTAATAATGAGCTGCTTTTATTCTGAACTTTTTCTGGTCTTTAACTGAATGGTGAAAATTTCCTGTTGTCAGATAGAGAATGAATGGGTCCATCCAGGAGGGACGTTGATAAACCTGCATCAATTCTCCTTCCTCCACTGCCGGGCGGAAGAGCTCGGAAGTTGTTCCTCCTGATGGCAGCCCATACTTAGCAAGAACATCTGCCTCCTCATTTTCGGTTCTAGAGATGTGCTCAATGGTAAAGCTCTTGAACTTGCCGATCTCTATTTTCACAAGAGCAAGATATTTCTTCAAGATCGCTTCTCTTGTTTAAAAGTTGCCAAGAACTTGCGACGCCATCACCAGAGAATCAGTTTTGATATGAACATGATCAATTCCAAGTTCCCTTACAAGTCTCAAGCCTGCTAGCAAAGCTTCATACACGGCCTGGTTATTGGTCACTGGAAAATAAAACTTGATGGCCTGCTCCAGTTTGACGTTGTTTGGGTTAATGAGAACCACTCCTGCTCCAGAAGAACTTCTACCTGAGGCACCATCAACATAGATGGTCCAAGCCAAAGGTGACCTTTCTGCTTGATCAGAACTGGACTCTGCTATGTCGATCAGGAAGTCTGCTAGAACTTGAGCTTTGATGGCTGTCTTGGGCACATAAGAAATTTCAAATTCACTTAATTCTATCGCCCATTTAGCTAGTCTACCAGAATAATCTGGTTTCTCCAACACACTTTTCAAAGGTTGATCAGTAACAACTTGAATCGAGTGCGCTTCGAAATACGTACGGAGCCTGTGAGCTGACATGACTAGTGCCAAGGCTAACTTCTCAAGAATGGGGTACCGTGTCTCGACACTCTTCAGAATATGGCTAACATAGTAGACCGGGAACTGTTTCCTGCATTCTTCTCGAAGAAGAACAGAGCTGACAGCCTCAGTGCCAACTCCTAAGTATAAGAAAACCACCTCCCCTGGCCGGGGACTCTGAAGCAGAGGTGTTGAAGTTAATTGCTTCTTCAGCTGCTCAAAGGCCTAGGAACATTCTTCTGTCCATTTGAACTTAAATGCTCCTCGAAGAGTTTTAAAGAATGAAGCACTTCTATCTCCAACCCGAGAGAGGAACCTTGCAAGACCTGCTAGCCTCCCCCGTAACTGCTGAACTTCCTTAGGTGTACGAGGGGTAGGCATATCAAGAATGGCTTTCACTTTATCTGGATTGGGGGCAAGTCCCTCTGGAGTAAGGAGATGACCAAGGAACTTCCCCTTACTCGCCCCAAAGGTGCATTTCAATGGGTTGAGCTTCATTTTATATCTACGCAGAGTAGCGAACGTCTCTGCTATATCTTGCAAGTGCATCGAAAACGACTTACTTTTGATCAAGAGGTCGTCTACATACACTTCTAAGTTTCTTCCCTTCTGATGCTTAAACACACGGTCCATCATGAGTTGGTAAGTTGCACCAGCATTTTTAAGCCCAAAGGGCATCACAAGGTAGCAGTAGCAACCATCATTGGTAATGAATGACGTATGAGGAACATCAGGCTTATGCATTCTTATCTGGTGATAGCCAGAAAATGCATCTAAGAAACTCATGCAAGAGTACCCTACCGCAGAATCAACTAAAGAATCTATCTGAGGCAAGGGGTAATAATCTTTGGGGCATGCTTTATGAAGTTTCGTAAAGTCTACACACATGCGCCACTTCCCACCTGGTTTTCTAACCATTACAACATTAGATATCCAGGTTGGGTATTGAAGTTCTCTAATGAAATTGGCCTTAAGGAGCTTCACGACCTCCTCTCTTATTTGCTCAGCAAGCTTTGTTGCTATATCCCTCTTCTTTTGTTGTACAGGCTTACAGTTGGGATAACCATTCAGGTCGTGGCATGCAACATCTGGATCCACCCCTGGCATGTCTTCTGCTGACCAGGCAAAGATATCCAGGTTCTTCAACAAGCAGGAGATCAGCTCAGCCTTTTGATCTTCAGGCAGCTCCGAGTTGATGGAAAGCTTTATCTCCTCCCCCTCAGCAATGGGGACTCCTTGCATCACCTGGGCAGGTTCCAGGTGAGCTCCACTATCAGCAGCAGATTCTGAATTTGGAGAGGCTTCTGCAGCTGCTGTTGGAGCAAGGGAAGGGTTGGCATTAACTATGTTGACGTACATAGCACTCCCTTGCTCTCCTTGGGTCATTCCTGACCCGGCACATCCGTCCATCAACGAAGAACTTGATTGCAAGGTGGTAGGTTGAAACAACCTCTTGATACTTGTTCAATAGAGGCCTGCCAAAGATGGCATGATAGCTACTAGGAGCGTCAACCACTATGAATTGAACTTGCTTAGTTGCCCCTCCAAGCTTTACAGGCTGGATGACGCTTCCCTCAACTTCTTTTCTCTCCCCTGAGAATCCATAGAGTGGCCCTTCGGTGGAAAGAAGAGGCTTTCCAGTCTTTAGGGCCTAAAAATTAGACTTGAACAGCAAGTTGACTGAGCTTTCAGTGTCAACAAGAATCCTATCAACTGTGAAGTCCCCAACAACAGCCTTGATCACAACTGCATCGTCGAACGGATTTGCTGTTTGGGGAAGATCAGCTGGGTCAAAGGTGACGATCTCACTTGGTGGAGCAACGAAAGAAGAAGAGGCCACCTCTGCTCGATTGACCCTTGAGATTGAAGATTTCCGAGTAGACTCGGTTCCTGCTCCACAATGGATAAAGAAGAGGCATCCCAGAACTCCTTCGTCATCTGCCTCAAAGCACTCAAACGGGACATTGATCGGCCCCAGGCGGCCTTCGTCCTCAACCTCCACACATTCCTGATAAGTTTCAGCTACTTCTTTGCCTTTGGAAGTGGATGGCTTTGAAGAAGAAGAGTCCTTCTTGTTCAGATCAATCTTGCCCTCGGCAAGCAGCTTTCCATCAGCATACGAAGGGCCTTGCAATCCGCGGTCAAGTGGCCCTTCTCTTTGTGGAACTGGCAGAAGTGTGCATTGTTCCTTGGCCTCCACTCTCTCTGAGGCCCTAGATTCTTTTCTTCCGATTTCTTTTGCAAGATCTAGATGACTTCGTCAAGTTCCAGACCTGCAATTTCCTCCATGGGATCAGCATCACATCGGCTCGGAGCAGGCAGGGCTGCTTGCTGGAGGATAGGAAGTGCTTGCAATGGAATGGCAGGAGTGGCGGCCAATGGCAGTCTCTGCTCCTGAAACTGTTGATGGCCAAGAAAAGGTCTCTTATGGCGGAAATTCCGGCATCTTTAAGAATGAGGCTGGAAATCTGGTCGAGGGGGCTTGCTGTGTGAAGAAGAACCGGAAACATCCCTTCCTTCAGCCTTAGCTGTCAGGGATGAAACATAAGTTGGATTGGCGCTCTCGCCTTCTATGAAGCCGTTGACCATGGCGATCAGCTCTTGGTATGTCTCAGGTGCCTTTGTTGTTGCTTTAAATTTCAGGGGGCCTTCCCGGAGGCTATGGA
This sequence comes from Platanthera guangdongensis, assembly GCA_039583875.1. NCBI lineage: Eukaryota > Viridiplantae > Streptophyta > Magnoliopsida > Asparagales > Orchidaceae > Platanthera > Platanthera guangdongensis. Next base: position 102,837,800 of record CM077152.1, read on the forward strand.
TCAAGACAACCTTATAGTAGCCGGGGTTCACATTCCTTACCCCTTGGATCTCCTTTTGAAAGCGATCAACGAATCGAGCAACTGATTTGTTGTCCATTTGCTTGATTTCAAAGAGAGCGGCTGGTCTATCTTTCCTTTTCCTTGAGGTGGCAAACCTCAGCAACAATTCGTTGCGAAGCTCAGCGAAGGAAGAGATTGTGCCCGAAGGAAGCACATAGAACCACTCTCTGGCCTGTCCTTCGAGAGTGGTTACCAAGAGTTTGCACTTGATAGCGTCAGGGAGGCATCTCAAAGCAACTGCCCCTTCAAACGCTTGGAGGTGGGAGACTGGATCAGTCTCCCCTGAATAGAATGGAAGGTGAGGTTCTCTGAAGTTGTTCGGAGCCGACTCCCATCGGATTCGATCAACGAAGGGAGACAGAGACTCGAACTCAGCAGGGTATAAAGGGCGGACTGAAGCTGGAGAATCCGCGGGCTCGGCGGACTGGCGGTCAGCAAAATGGAGCTGGCGGGCAGGAGTGCCACTGGCAGCTTCTTTGAAAAAGTTCCTGATCAAGGCGAACTGCTCCTCCTGAGTGCGCAGAGGGGCGGCAGACTGGATAGGATTTCGAGGAGTGATTGGCGACTGCCGAAGCGGATTCCGACGAACTGGAGTCTGGCGGGCTGGCGAGTCCGCTGGTTCAGCTGCGGCCTGAGGAGCAAGCCGTTTGGTTAACACAAGCAGGGCTTGGCTGATCGTGTCGAGACGCTGGTCAGTCTGCCTGCGGGATTGCTCGGCCTCAAAGCGAGCTTGCTCGATTGCATCCCAGAGAGAATCCTCCGAAGAATTGGAGCGGTCTGAGGAGCTGGCTCGACGGTCTAACATGTTTGTCCGCTGAATTCAAAATGATACTCGAATCTGAAGGTACGCATTAACTGTTGATGCACGAAAATGCAAAGGGGGTCGAGCATCACTAGCTAACGGTTTGAGCACAAGGGAAAAGAAGGGAGAGGAGAGACTGTGAGTGGCAATCTACTAAGTAGACGAGAGCCAGAAGAACAGCAGAGCCGTGAGCCACGACAACAACAAACTTCGCCCGTCGTGGCCTGAATGTCTGTCTTGTGACGGGCTTTTCCTTAATTGAAGAAAGGTTTGGTTACAAGTAAATGAAAAAGGAAGACAAGAGCTGAGTAATCTGGAGTCCGCAAAGCGCAAGATTCGAGTCTGCAGCCTTTAACAAGTAGTCTCCTGGCACGAGTCAGCGTGCTTTGGGTAAACCACCTCCCCCCTATTTATAGGATGGGGGGCCTACACAAACGGGCAGGGCTAAAATAACCGATTGCCCGGGGTACAGGAGAACCGGGCAGCGGTGATGGGAAGCAAAAAGATAGAACACGCCAGTCCACGCAGAAGGGGCGGACTGGGATCGCGGGCTGGAGCTTCCATCAGCTGCTACTAGGCGCAATCCTGCTGGAGGACAGCGACCTAGGCGGACGGGACACTGCGTCCGCCGACGTAGAGAATCCATTATCCGAAGGTAAGGCGAACCGGGTGAACAGAGCATTTACTCCGCCGCTGGGGGATCATCCTTGGTGGCCGATTACTGCTGCTTTGCCGGACTGGGCGGACTGCCTAATTGAGTCCGCGGTTAGGGAAGAGGAGGTCTTGGCATCTTGCAGGTGTTGCGGACTGAGGGGTTAACAGCAAAACTATCACTAAGTTGCTTTGCAACTTGTGGACTTACTAGAGATGTATATGGTACAATAGCCAAGGATGGCTTATTAGTATGTTCTGCTGTAAGACATCTCAAAACTATAAATTCAAAATTCTTCAACAAATTCTCTAAATCAACTGTGGGATTAAGGATGAAATCACCAGCAGTAATTATTTGCTCAGAGACTGACTCTTCCAAGTCCATGTCAGTATCAATAAAATTAATAAAATCAATATCATCTGTATCAATATAATCTGTACAATCTACTGCTACTATTGCTGCCTCTGTTGCTGGAGCTGCTACTACTGGAACTACTGCAGCTACATCATCATACATCTCCCCCTGTATGGCTTCAGTAACACCTGAAGCCATTCCCCTGACTGAAGTTGGGGCAGTAGTGACGGCAGTGACCTGTTCAGATAGTGTAGTAATTGAAGTAGCAAGAGGTGTAATGCCCTCTGCTATTCGTGTTTTGAGAAGGGGAGTGAGGAAGGAAATGAGAGAAGCAATTGTTGATGTGTCCAATGGTGGAGTGGTAGATTATGTTGCAGAAGGTGTAGAAGTAGGAACTGTGGGAGGGATAGGAAGTGGAGCATCTGGTATGTGAACATCTGGAGGGGATGTTTGTTGAGGGATGGTAGATGTTGATGGGGATGGATGAGTGGCATCTTCCATGTGGGTGTTTGGAGGAAAAGGGGAATTGGGAGGTGATGGTGGTATGTTGAAAAATGGTATGGAGGATAAATGAGGAGGAAGTGGAGATGATGGAGGAGTTGGTGCTGGTGAAGCATGTGGAGATTCTGGTGGAGTAGGAGGTTGAGTGGAGGATGATGGAGGTGTGGAAGAGGGATGGAGTTGTGTTGCTGGAAGTTGGGCTTGAAGAGATGGTGGTGTTGAATGAATCTCTTCAGTAGGTGGGGGAGAGGCTTTAACAGCCCTAGTGCCTTCAGAAGCTGGGGTGGAACAGGTAGAAGCATTGGACGGCTTAGGTATGGTCCTCTCCCATCTTCCAAACAAGGCACATGTAAGCCTTTTGCTGGCATTAATGAATATGGTCTGAGAGACCAGGGATTCAGCAGCCTTCTCCTTGAAGAAGATCCCTAGGATCCTTCCAAAACACACTTCTTTTGTATTATTTTTCTTCTTTATTAGATCAAAGAGGATCTGAGCCCAATCGACTTGTTTCTTATTTATCACTGCACACATGACCAAGAACTGATGCCTTGTGATGTAGTCATGGGCAGTATGCTTGCCAGGCAAGACCTTCCCAATAATGTCTGCCAGAAACATGTACGCTGCAGACAGATGTTTCTTCAACAATTTATTTGGGTTGTCACCAGCATAACCCATCAGATTTAGCATCGTATCAAACTCTTCAGAATCAATTTCTAATTCCTTTTCTCCATTTGTCAAACCAAAGATTTCAGTTAAAACTGCGGGAGTTAAGGAAAAAATATTACCCGCTATTGATCCTGTCATAGTATTGTCTTCAGATGTGGATGAAGTATAGACCCATTCTCTGATTCTGTTCCGGCCAACATTATCCTTGTAGTCATTAGGTTCTTCAAATTTTGTTTTTCCAGAAGTTCCAGAATATATAGAAAGATTGGATCCGAGTGCTGGAACGATTCGAAGTCGACATCAAACCCGGTGTCAAACTTCATAGCGGCTAGAGCTCCTGCTGGAATCGCCATGGAATCAACTGCAAAAGAGAGAAACAACGATCAAGTACAAGAGAACAGAAAGCGTGGGATGGAGGTCGAAGAAAACCTAGATATAAGGTTTTCCATAATATGAATCGACAAACTCCGCTCCACGAAAACAAAAACAATTCTTCGAACTGAGTTCGACGAAATGATTTAGAAGTAAATAATTGGTCGATCTCATCCTAAAGAATTGAAGAAAATTCGTCGAGCGCTGTTTGATGAATATCTTCTGAACCAAGTTCGTCGATCTCCGGTCGACGAAAATTATTTCACTCACAGAGAGTTCGTTGACCTCTGTTCGACGAAGATCTCTCAAACTTTCCCCAGTTCGTCGAACTCAGTTCGACAAACTTTGGAAAATTCGTCGAGTTCAGACAGAACTTAAACTAAATCTTCTCCATTTATCATTCCCAGCTGATTTATAAAGAATACATGATTTTTCTCATCCAGAGGTTTGGTGAACATATCAGCTCTTTGTAAATCAGTGTAGATATAGACAAGATTAATTTTATTTTTTCTACAAACTCTCTAATGAAATGATTCCTAATGTCTATATGCTTTGTCCTACTGTGATGGACTGGATTCTGTGTTATGGCTATATCACTTGTGTTATCACAAAGTAGAGTTGAATTATTTAAGTTGAGAACATAGTCTAGTAGTTGGTTTTGTATCCATAGCATTTGTGAGCAACAACTACCAGCTGCAATGTATTCTGCCTCAGCAGCAGAGGTTGACACAAATGATTGCTTTTTACAAAACCAGGATACTAATCTCATACCAAGGAACTGGCAAGTTCCTGAGGTACTTTTTCTGTCCACCCTGCATCAGCAAAATTAGCATCTGAGTATCCAGTTAACTCAAATTCTGATTATGTGGGATACCATAGGCCTAGACTAGTGTTAACCCCTCAGTCCGCAACATCCTGCAAGATGCCAAAACCCCCTTTTTAACTGGCACGGACATGATTTGTCAGTCCGCCGAGTCCGGCAAGATCACCAATCAGACAAGGTACCCTAGCAACGGACGCAAGGATCTGTCCGCTCAGTCCGCCAGGACTTTGGGATATCGGATTCTCTGCAGCGGCGGACGCGGTATCTCGTCCGCCCAGGCCACCGCCCTCCAGCAGGATCGCGCCCAGCAGCGGTGGAGGCTCCAGTACGCGAGCCCAGTCCGCCCCTTCTGCGCGGACTGGCATGTTCTTTTCTTTTTGCTTCCCATCACCGCTGCCCGGTTCTCCTATACCACAGGCAGCCGGTTATTTTAGCCCTGCCCATTTGGGCAGGCCCCCTATCCTATAAATATGGGGGAGGTGGTGCACCCAGGGCACGCTGACTCGGACCCAGGAGCCTACTTGTTACAGGCTGCGGACTCGAATCTTGTGCCTTGCGGACTCCCCCTCGCTCTGCTCTTGTCAACCTTTTCTTTTCACTTGTAACCCAATCCTTCTTCAATCAAAGGAAAGCCCGTCGCAAGAGAGGCATTCAGGCCGCGACGGGCGAAGTCTGTTGTTGCCGTGGCTCACGACCCTGTTCTTCTTCCTGCCCTCATCCGCTTAGTACATTACTACTCGCAGTCTCCCTATTCCCCGGTGTTCGAACCGTTAGCTGGTGGTGCTCGACCCCCCTTGTGTTTTCGTGCATCAACAGTTAACACGCGACCTTCAGATCCGAGTAGTGTTTTGAAATCAGCGGACGAAGATGTCAGACCGCAGAGCCCGCTCCTCAGACCGCTCTAGCTCTTCAGAGGACTCTCTTTGGGACGCGATTGAGCAAGCTCTCCTTGAGGCCGAGCAGTCCCGCCAGCATACTGACCAGCGTCTCGACGCAATCAGCCAAGCTCTGCTCGCGGTGGCCCAGCGGCTTGCTCCTCAGGCCGCAGCGGACCCAGCGGACTCACCAGTCCGCCAGACCCCAGCTCGCCGAACTCTGCTTCGGCAGTCGCCAGCAACTCTACGGAACCCTGCTCAGTCCGCTGCCCCTCTGCGCCCTCAGGAGTAGTAGTTTGCTTTCAGAAATTTCTTCAGAGAAGCTGCCAGGGGCTCTCCTGCCCGCCAGCTTCATTTTGCTGACCGCCAGTCCGCCGAGCCCGTGGACTCCCCGGCTCCAGTCCGCCCATTCTACCCCGCAGAGTTCGAGACCCCGTCTCCCTTTGTTGACCGAATTCGATGGGAATCGGCTCCGAGCAACTTCAGGGAGCCTCGCATCCCATTCTATTCAGGAGGGACTGATCCAGTCTCTCACCTCCAAGCATTTGAGGGGGCAGTTGCTTTGAGATGCCTCTCAGATGCTATCATGTGTAAAGTGCTAGTTACCACTCTCGAAGGACAAGCGAGAGAGTGGTTCTACGAGCTGCCTTCAGGCACAATCTCTTCTTTCGCAGAGCTTCGTAGTTAGTTGTTGCTGAGGTTTGCTACCTCAAGGAAGATGAAGAATGGCCAGCTGCCCTATTTGAAATCAAGCAAAGGGATAACGAATCGGTGGCATGATTCGTTGATCGCTTTCAGAGAGAGATTCAAGGGGTCAGGAATGTAAACCCCGATTATTATAAGGTCGCCTTGATCCATGGCCTCCGGGAAGGCCCTCTGAAGTTTAAAGAAACAACCAAGGCACCTGAGACTTATCAAGAGTTGATCGCCATGGTCAACCGTTTCATTGAAGGAGAAAATGCCAATCCAACTTATGTCTCATCCCTGACAGCTAAGGCTGAAGGAAGGGATGCCTCCACTCCTTCCTCTCGTGGCAAGCCCCCTCACCCAGACTTCTAGCCTCCGTCTCAAATTGGCAGGAACTTCCGCAACAAGAAACCTTTCCAAGGCCATCAACAGTTTCATGAGCAGAGACTGTCATTGGCCTCCACTCCCGTCATTCCATTGCAAGCTCTTCCCATCCTCCAACAAGCAGCCTTGCCTGCTCCGGGCTAATTTGATGAAAGCCCCATGGAGGACGCTGCAGATCTGGACATTGACGAAGTCATCCAGATCTTGCAAAGAAGATCAGAAGAAAAGAGGCAAGAGCCTCAGAAAATGTGGAAGCCAAGAAATAATGCCCAATATTGCCAGTTCCACAAAGAAAAGGGCCATCTGACCGAGGACTGCAAGGCCCTTCGCACGCTGATATAGAAGTTGCTTGACGAGGGCAAGATTGACCTGGCTAAGAAGGATTCTCCTTCCTCTTCGAAGCCATCCACCTCAAAGGGCAAAGAGGTAGCTGAGGCATACCAGGAATGTGTGGATGTAGAGGACGAAGGCCGTCTGGGGCCGATCAACGTCCCGGTGGAGTGCTTCGATGCAGATGATGAAGGGGTCCTGGGACGCCTCTTCTTCATCCATGGTGGAGCAGGGACCGAGTCCACTCGGAAATCGTCAATTTCAAGGGTCACCCAGGCAGAGGTGGCCTCTTCTTCCGTTGCTCCTCCAAGTGAGGTTGTCAACTTTGGTCCAGCAGACCTACCCCAAACAGCCAACCTGTTTGATGACGCTGTAGTAATCAAGGCTGTGGTTGGAGACTTTACAGTTGATAGAATTCTTGTTGACACAGGCAGCTCGATCAACCTCCTGTTCAAGTCTACCTTTGAGGCCCTGAGGACCGAAAAGCCTCTGTTTCCACTGAGGGGCCACTCTATGGTTTCTTGGGAGAGAGAAAGGAAGTGGAGGGCAGCGTCATCCTACCCGTGAAGCTCGGAGGGTCGACTAAGCAAATACAGTTCATAGTGGTTGATGCCCCCAGCAGCTACCATGCCATCTTCTACAGGACCCTGTTAAACAAGTATCAAGCGGAGGTTTCCACTTACCACCTTGTCATCAAGTTCTTTGCCGATGGAAGGATGTGCCGGGTCAGGAGTGACCCGAGAAGAGCAAGGGAGTGCTACGTCCGCACTATCAACATGGTTGAAGCCAGCCCTTCCCTTGCTCCAACAGAAGCTGCAGAAGTCTCTCCCAGTTCAGAAGTTGCTGCCGATGAAGGTGCTCACCTGGAACCTGCCCAGGTGACGCAAGGAGTCCCCATTGCTGAGGGGGAGGAGAGGAAGCTCTCCATCAACTCGGAGCTACCTGAAGATCAAAAGGCTGAATTGATTTCCTGCTTGCTGAATAATCTGGATGTATTCTCCTGGTCAGCAGAAGACATGCCAGGAGTGGATCCTGATGTTGCATGCCACCACTTGAACGTTGATCCCGGCTGCAAGCCCATACAACAAAAGAAGAGGGACATGGCTACAAAGCTTGCTAAACCGATAAGGGAGGAGGTCGCAAAGCTCCTCAAAGCAAATTTTATCAAAGAAATTCAATATCCTACTTGGATTTCTAATGTTGTAATGGTTAAGAAACCAGGATGAAAATGGCGAATGTCTGTAGATTTTACCAAACTTAATTAAGCGTGCCCTAAAGATTGCTACCCCTTGCCTCGGATAGATTCTTTAGTTGATTCCGCGGTAGGGTACTCTTATATGAGTTTTTTAGATGCGTTTTCTGGTTATCACCAGATAAGAATGCATAAGCCCGACGTTCCTCGCACGTCGTTCATTACTAATGATGGTTGTTATTGCTACCTTGTGATGACCTTTGGGCTTAAGAATGCCGGTGCAACCTACCAACGGATGATGGACCATGTGTTTAACCATCAGAAGGGGAGGAACCTAGAAGTGTATGTAGACGATCTCTTGATTAAGAGTAAGTCATTTTCGCTGCACTTGCGAGACCTAGCAGAGACGTTCGCTACTCTGCGTAGGTACAAAATGAAGCTCAATCCTTTGAAATGTATGTTTGGGGCGAGTAAGGGGAAGTTTCTTGGTCATATCCTTACTCCAGAAGGACTTGCCCCCAACCCTGATAAAGTGAAAGCCATCCTTGATATGCCTACCCATCGTTCACCTAAAGAAGTTCAGCAGTTAGGGCGGAGGCTAGCAGGCCTTGCGAGATTTCTGTCTCGAGTTAGAGATAGGAGTGCTCCATTCTTCAAAACTCTCCGAGGAGCCTCCAAGTTTGAGTGGACAGAAGAATGCTCCCAAGCTTTTGAGCAGTTGAAGATGCAACTGACCTCAGCACCCCTGCTTCAGAGTCCTCGGCCAGGAGAGATTCTTTTCTTATACCTAGGGGTTGGCCCTGAGGCCGTCAGCTCCGTTATTCTCCGGGAAGAGAGCAGAAAGCAATTCCCAATTTACTATGTTAGCCATATCCTAAAGAGTGCTGAGACACGGTATCCAATTCTGGAGAAGTTAGCCTTGGCGCTAGTCATGTCAGCTCGCAGGCTTCGTCCATACTTCCAAGCACATTCAATTCAAGTCGTCGCCGATCAGCCTTTGAAGGGTGTGTTGGAAATGTAACATCCCAATTTCAACTAGACCCCGCCTAAGGGTGATTTTGGGCAAGGCTAGGTCAAGACCAACCCTAGGAAGACCTTGGGGACCAAGTGGGCCTAGGTAGGAGGATGAAAGCTACCATGGTCTGCAAATAGTAAAATTCAAAACAATAATTTAGAAGGACATTAGGGCTTCACCATGACTCCATGACCCCATCACAACATTATTAACCTAGCAAAGGGGGGGGGGGTCAACCCAAGCTCAACCCCTTTTTCCTTTTAAGTTAACCACAATATAATGAAATATTATGGGTGGAAAGGGCTGCCAATAGGCTGGGGAGTCAGCATGGTCAGCTTTGGTGACTAGGAAAGAGAGAGAAAGCTTCATTCCATACTAATGAGGAGAGAGAAAAGGGGAAAGAGAGTTGAAGGAGGAGATTGGCCAAGGAAAGGCCAATGGTCCCCATTGATGGCAGCATTCATCTCCTCCAGTGAAGGGGAGGAGTTTCCAGCCGTTTTCCTGGCTGTCAAGGGGCTGTTACAGCCTCCACCATCATGGCCGAAACAAGCCTTTAATGGCCATGATGGCCATGGCAGTTTCTTCCATTCTTCTCCCCCTCTGATGTTTTAAACATCATCAGTGAGCTTGGAGAAGAATTTCCCAATCCTTAACTGAAGAAATCCGGCGAGTTTACTGGGAGATTGCAGAATTCCGATCGGCGGCGCCACCACCATGTCAACCCGCAGATCCGCTCGTCTCCAGGCCGCCAACAAGGTCCTCCTCCTCCTCTTTTCTCATGGGTAGATCTTAGGTTTCATTAGGGCCAAGGTTCGGGCACAATTGAGCCCGATCCAATTCGCAAAATTCATGGATTTCGGCCGAAAATTTTATTGGTTGGATCGCCGGAATCCGCCCCTCCGGCGGCTGTGCCGCCGTCTGGCGATAGCCACCACCTCAACGGAGGTGATGGTGGCGGTGGCCGGCCGGGGAAGGGACTGGGTGGCCGGCGGCAGACGCTTGAAGCCGGCACAGGAAGAAGCAATCCTGGCCGTTGGCTCATCGGGGACGATAACCCAGCGCCGTCGATCTGGGCCAAGATTCGCGCGGCATCAAATCTGATACTTTAGGATTTAAATAAATATCATTTCATTTCTGTCACATTAGATGTATTTAATGTATTTAATTTTTAAAAATACTTAGGGACCCTGAATGGAAATCTGCCCAACATGAAAATTGTAGCTTCGGGTGTCTAGTTTGTAGCAAAAATTGCTTGGACCCTTTTGGGCCACTGGTTAGACCAGGGTACCCCTTTTTGGTAGGACCTATACCTAGGCCTAAACAGATATTATTTTTGGTGCCCACACTTCATTCCTTGTCCAAACAAGTTGAAATTTGGGCAGTGAGAAAGTCTTAGTCATATCTAGAACCTGTCCAAAATTTAGAATTTTTGGAGAATATTTTTCTATAGTTTTTAGAAAAATTTAATAAATCATGATTAATTTAATTATGTGACCTAATTAATTTAAAACTCCCCCAAATTTTGGTGGGTGGTCTTAGATGTCATGATAGGTATAGGGTTAAAACTTTAGCTCATTTGGAGATGTTTAGGATAGGTAATTTACCCACCCTATGTATGACCTTATAAGGGTATTTTGGTCAAAAGCCACTATTTGATGGTTGAGTGGCCAAATTCCCTCATCAGAGGCTGAAATTTTGGCCACTGATATAATTTGACTTTTTACACTCACTTATGAAGTTTGGAGTGGTTTGGACTAGGGTAGCCCTAGAATTTTAGGGTAGGCCCTTTAGGGTAAATTTCTAGGGTTTGAAGAATTTGGGGTCAAAAGACCTTGGATGGACTTGAAACTTGGGAATGATGTCCATAGGGTTACTATGGTCCTGTGGTTAAAATTTTAGGGCATTTGGAAGAATTTAAACCCCTTAAATCTATAACCCTAGTTTAGGGCACTAGCTTTGAAATCATAAGATCTAATACCAAAACTTTCTTAAAAGGTCTGAGTTTTTGAATGGATAGTTGTTTAGGGTATATATATCTCTGGAAATTTTATAATAAATTTTGGCTGAATATTTTTGGTACGTTATTCACAAAGTCATGTTTTACAATTTTCACTTAGGAATTGTTGGAGAACAGTATACTTGATTAAATCTGATGAAACTTAGCAAAGGGGCTTGTAATCATGGTACCCATCTCTGTAAAGTTTTATGAAATTTTTGAAGAATGATATTTAATAGTTGCTTCTTTAATTATTAAATTCTATGGAACATTGGTAAATTTAATAATGACATTTAAATGGTCTAAAAAATTTTAATTTCTTCATCATGATGTTTTTAGTTCCTTATGAAGCCCTAGTAATTTTTACATAATTATTGGAGACATATTTGTGGCACTTCCTTCATTATATTTGATCTTAGGAATTATTTTTAATAAATCCTTTAGAGGTCAAGAACTATCTGGAAAATTATGAAAATTGTCAACCAATAATATTTCTCTGTTATTTAGTGAATAAAAATTTTAGGAGGCCATTACCTGAGAAAATCTTATGGTTCATGTTCAAATTGACTATGGCCTAGTTTTTGAGGAAAATTCAATAAATAGTAGATTAATTGGGAAAAATATGATTTTCTGAATTTAGACTATATTTATCATAATAGACCTCTGGTAAAATTTGTAGAGTTATTGGAGGAGAATTTAGAGTATCACCTATTGAGTACATCATATTAGCTTAGGGAGGTCTGCAATTAGTAAAAACAGCAGAAATCAAATTAAAGTGCACAATGAGTTTAGGAAGTTGGAATAATGGGGCATTAGTCTGGTAGGTGAATTAGGTTTGTCATCAGAAGTGTAGATGAGTAGTGGAGGTTGGTTAGAGTTGTGTGGGGTTCGGGATCGACAAAGGATCACTCATCCTCGTTGAAAAGGAGTCATATACACTTGGGTTAGAATTCAATTATAACCCTAAGGGATTGAGAGATTTGTGTAGTAACCAATAATAATAAGTGCCTTGCGAAAGGGAGCTTTGGGCGTAATCCCATCGTAGTTCCTAGTGCCTTCGAGAGCCCTTCACGGGGAATACCTTGGGCAGTCCTGGGCTAACGCAACTCATAGGAATAATGAAACTTCAAGAGTAACTAGAATAATTAGGGTTTCACTCTCACACACCCCGAGGTTACGGGAAGTAATTTTTGCTAGATGATCAAGCAGTAGGCTCGGTCGTTGTGGTAGGAGGGCAGGATGGCCCGGTGAGCTTCGGCTCGGTGTTGGTACGTAAATTTGCATGTGCATAAAAGGAATGAAATTAAGGTGGTGGGTCTTCGGTATTGGAGGATCTTAGCACAGACACCAATACGTTGACTCGGCAAGTGTTGTGATAGCACTTCGCCAACAGAAGTCCGGTGCGCCAGCCGGCAAGAGTACGCAGGAGTCCGCTTAGTGCACCAGCGTTGAGGCGTACGATAGGTCTGACCAGTAGTGCTATACTGGTTTAGAGGTGGGCGAGGCCCAGCCCACCGCTTCCGTCTGCCACTACGGAGGTATCCTGGGAGGTGAGGCTCCAGAAAGGGGGAACTAAAGGTCTGTGTGCACAGAGTCGGGTGTGTGTGTTGCACTTGCTTGATCCATCATACCCACTTGCATGTCATAGCATAAGCGATTCATTTAACACTTTGACACCTAAAATATAAGTGGTATGGGACACTTATACATTAGCCCCTGCAAAACGACCCCTTGGTCTATAAGCTTGTGTGGGCAAGTTTATAAATTAAGGTTAATTTTCTTTACTTTACTTGTTTACAAATATGTTTAGTTACTATATAAATTGCTAGTTTTAGGTTCACCGTCACCTGCATTTGATATACTCTCCACTTTCAAGTCCTCCCTTTCTTCCTCTCCGCTCGGTGCCTAGGAGCCATGGGGGAAGGGGTGGGGGATGATAGGACTTAGTCTTTTAGACTAACGGTTTTCGAACCTCATCATTTAGGGGATCGCGGAGCCCAGATTGGAGGAGCAGCCCCAGAGGTCGACACGCTTGGAGATAGGGCAGTCTAGCACAGGAGTTCAGACAGCTGGGACCGTGAGGCCCTTACTCTAGTAGTGTTTATTTTATTTCCACATGAGAGATCTTGTGGTGAGGAATTGTTGTATCGGGCATAAGCCCTTATTTACAGTGCTTGGTTTTGTGGACTCTCCCATCGTGGAGATATTTTACTTGATGTGATATTTCTGTGGACTTTTACTTAGAGTTTTGCTTCACATGTTATTACTCTAATTTTGTTACTATGCTGCGATCGAATTGGCCGGCAGAAACGGCGTTTTGTGGTGATGACGCTTCCGGGCGAGAAGGTGTCACCGCAAAGCGGCGGTTCTGGGCATAAGACCCTGTGTTTTTAAAAAAAAATGGGGTCTTACAAATGGTATCAGAGGGAAACCCCGATCGAAAGGTAACAGTCCACAACCCCTGGTCCACCCCCGCGCGAGCTTAGTTTGCGGACAAACTAGCAGCGGAAGCAGTGGTGAGACCCTAAGGAGGAATCACTTGTAAAATAGTCCACTTTGCATATATTTGAGCTGATTACCCACTAATATAGTTTGTTTCGCAGCCTCCAGCTCAGCCCACACCACAAGGCGGGGCCCAGCGGACTCCGGACGTTGCACCACCTCCCCCGGTCCCTACTCCTTTCCTACAGTCGGAGGTGGGACAGACGTTGACAACCATTTTGGATGCTTTCAGGGCTCAACAGGTTCTGGCTCCGCAGCCAAACCCGGGGGCCAACTGGCTGAGTATCTTTCGAGGACTCGCTCCCCCATCCTACTGTGGGACTGAGTCTGCCGTCCGGACAGAGGAGTGGCTAGATATCATGTACGAGATGTTGACTGGGATCAAGTGCCCGTGGGAGGAAAGGGTGCCCTTGGTCGTGTCTTGCTTGGAATCTCATGCTAAGAGGTGGTGGAAGACTTCCCTGGATACGATTTTTGCTGACAGGATGGCTGCGGAGATAGCTTGGGAGGAATTCAAGGGCGCGCTATTGGAGCACTTTGTTCCGCAATCAGCCAGAGATGAGCTGGAGGACAGGTTTTTGCAGTTGAGGCAAGGGAGCAAGACGGTGGTGGAGTACCACCGAGAGTTTGATCATTTAGCCCGGTTTGCAGACTCATATCAGTTGGACGAAGCTGGGTATACGAAAAGGTTCTACAAGGGCCTGCGGGAGGAGCTGAGGGAGACCTTACTATTTGTATCTGACGGGCCCATCTCCCGGATTTTGGAGATGGCGAAAAGAATCGAGGCGGATTGGCTTACTACTCGGGGCCGGAAGCGGCCAAATGAAGACCAGAGCCGGGGAGCCCGAAATGATCAGCGGCGGGGCCGCATCACAGATGGAAGAAGGGTAGAAGACCAGCCTCATCAGGAGGCGAGACAGGAGATAGGAAGACCAGTGTTGATGGCTCCACCACCAGTTCAGAGGCGGGACGAACAGAGACCCGGGGGAATGGCGTATCAACCGCCAGTGTGCTTCGATTGTCACCAGGTGGGGCACATTAGGAGGAACTGTCCCATGGGGAGGGCACCCCCACCAGCACCACAGGCTGCCCCACCAGCGCCATACTTCGGAGGCCGGGGTCGTGGCCGAGGACGTGGATACCCAGGTGGCGATCGTAGACCGGAAAGGGAGCAGGTGTATGCCTTGGATCTGGCACAGCCTCGAAACCCGGAGCAAGTCATAACAGGTATGACAAGAGTTTTTAAATTATTTAAATAAAAATTCCGTTATCTCTGCTGTCAATTTTTTTTTAGGAACTTCTCAAAAAAAAATGATTAAATAGGAAGAAACTAGTTACAGAATCCTAAGACATTTAACCGATCCAGGTATAGTCTTCGTCAGCGGCAAACCCGCCTACACATTGTTCGACACGGGTGCTTCGCACTCGTTCGTATCAGAGGCTTTCGTGGAAGGGCTAGACGGCGTAGAACGGTTCACAGGCCTGACGAGGAGGGTGCGTTTACCTGATGGATCGGAGCTATTCACCTCTGCCCACTACAACATGGAGGCGGAGATTGGCGGGAAGCCATTCGAAGTGGCGGCAATGATTCTTAGAATGCCAGTCTTCGAGTTGATCCTGGGCATGACATGGTTGCACTGGAACCATGCCCAGATTGATTGCCAAGCGAAGAAGATCACAGTGAGGCATGGAGACTCGTTTATTGTCATCGAAGGTATAAGATCCGCCTCTTGTGTGCTTTTATCTTTAGTACAGGCCGTTAAGGCCCATCTACAGGGGGAAGAGGTCTACCAGATTTTGTTTGAGATAGAGGAGGCCAAGGGGGCCATGACAGACATCCCAGTGGTGCGGGACTTCGTCGACGTCTTCCCAGAGAAATTGCCAGGACTACCTCCGTGTCGAGAGCAGGATTTTCAGATAGAGTTAGTGCCCGGAGCCAGGCCGGCATCTAGGGCCCCTTACCGGATGGCCCCGAAGGAGTTGGCAGAGTTCCGGAGTCAGCTGCAGGAACTTGTAGAGGCAGGGTTCGTCCGGCCAAGTTCTTCACCGTGGGGAGCCCCGGTGCTGTTTGTCAAGAAGAAGGACGGAAGTCTCCGCCTGTGCATAGACTATCGAGCGCTGAATAGACTCACGGTTCGGAATACCTACCCACTCCCACGAATCGATGAGTTGTTCGACCAGCTGGAGGGAGCACATTTCTTCTCGAAACTTGACTTAAGGTCAGGTTATTATCAGCTGCGGATCCGAGAAGAGGACATTCCGAAGACCGCTTTCAGTAGCCGATACGGACTGTTCGAGTTCACAGTGATGCCGTTCGGGCTCACGAATGCACCATCAGCATTTATGAGCCTTATGAACAGGGTGTTCAAGGAATATTTGGATGTATTCGTCATCATCTTTATTGACGACATCCTTGTCTACTCAAAGACGGAAGGGGAGCACGCACGACACCTGGCCTTGACATTGGAAAGGTTACGGGAGCATCAGCTGTACGCAAAATTCAGCAAATGCCAGTTTTGTCTAAAGGAGGTGGCCTTCTTGGGCCATATCGTCAGTGGGGCTGGGTTGGCGGTAGACCCGGCCAAGATTCGGGCCATTCAGGATTGGCCACCATTGAAGACGACGACAGATGTACGGAGCTTCTTGGGACTTGCCGGGTACTACCAGAAGTTTGTAGAGGGATTCTCCCGGATCGCGCTCCCTCTTACGACTCTGACGAAGAAGGAATCCCCTTTTATTTGGACACCACAGTGCGAGGCAGCCTTCGTGGAGCTGAAGAGTCGGCTCACTTCGGCTCCTATCCTCGCTATTCCGTCAGGAAGGGAGGGATTCCAGGTGTATACCGACGCCTCCTACCAAGGGATGGGTGCCGTTCTGATGCAGAACGGGCATGTGATAGCTTATGCCTCTCGACAGTTGAAGATTCACAAGAAAAATTACCCGGTCCACGATCTGGAGATGGGCGCGGTAATCTTCGCCTTGAAGATTTGGCAGCACTATCTGTACGGGGTTCATTGCGACATCTTCTCCGACCACTAGAACCTGAGATACGTGGACACGCAAAAAGACCTCAACATCAGACAAAGGCGTTGGGTGGAGTTCCTGACAGATTATGAGTATACTATGCACTACCACCCCGGGAAGGCGAACGTGGTGGCGGATGCGTTGAGCCGGAGAGGAGATGCTGCAGGGAAGGGACCTCAGCTTATGTCTATGGAGCTGGTCCGGTCTTTCGGGGACATGCAGATATCCCTAGTATCCGAGGACGATCCAGAATTATACATGGAGTATCTGGCGTCGATGATCGCTATTGATGATATCCGAGACCGCATCAGGGAAGGGCAGAAGACAGACCCTCGGGCGGAACCGATATTTCGAACCTTGGAGGAGGGTTCGACGGGGGATTATTCCTTGAAGGATGGGCTATTGTACTTCAGAGGAAGGATTTATATACCCGCAGGAGGTCAGATCCGGGAGGATATCATGGCGGAAGCGCATTGTAGTAGGTATTCGATACACCCGGGAATCACCAAGATGATGGCCGATCTGAAGAGGATGATGTTCTGGCCAGGAATGAAGAGGGATATTACACACTTCGTGACCCATTGCGAAGCCTGCCAGTTGGTGAAGGCGAAATGCAGAAACCCAGCGGGATTGTTGCAACCTCTTCCAGTGCCAGAGTGGAAGTTTGAGGATATTGCGATGGATTTTATTCATGGTCTCCCCCGATCACGAACGGGAAATGATTCGATTTGGGTCATCGTAGATCGATTGACGAAGGTGGATAGATTTATATCAGTCAGGAAGGACGATTCAGTGGGGGTTCTGGTTCGGAAGTTTGTGGAGCAGTACATTCGCTATCATGGAGTACCCAGGACGATCGTGTCAGATCGGGACGGTCGGTTTACATCCAGGGAATGGCGGTCGGTTCAGGCATACTTGGGCACTCGACTGACTTTTAGCACCGCCTTCCACCCTCAGACGGACGGGCAGACAGAGCGCACAAATCGGACACTGGAAGACCTGCTACATCTATGCATCCTAGACCGAGGAGAGCCTTGGGAAAAGATGTTATCGATGGTGGAATTCTCGTACAACAACAGTCATCAGGGCAGCATAGGCATGGCCCCCTACGAGGCTCTATATGGACGGAAATGCAGAACCCCACTCTCTTGGATTCAGGATGAGGACCCGAAGGCTTTGGGATCGGATTTTGTTGAAGACACCGAGGCTCAGGTGAGGTTGATCAGGGACAGGATGTTAGAGGCACAGAGCAGGCAGGCCAAGTATTATGACGCCCGCCATCGTCAGGTGGAATTTCAGGTCGGGGACCGAGTGTTTTTGAAGATCCGGCCTATGCATGGAGTTTCTCGGATGCGTGGCCGAAGGAAGAAGCTCAGCCCCAGATATATGGGCCCTTACAGGATCCTGGAGCGGATAGGGGTCCTGGCTTAAAGGCTGGAGTTGCCACCAGAGCTGGCAGCTCTGCATGATGTTTTCCACATATCCTCGCTGAGAAGGGCTCTACTACGCCCGTAGCAGCGGATTACGACCACCGAAGGGCCGGTAGCTTCGGACCGATCTGTTCACTTGGAGCCGGTGCGGATCGATGATAAAGGAGTACGGAATCCTGCGACGCAAAAAGATTCCCTTAGTCAAGGTTCTGTGGAGGAACCACGGCCAAGAGGAGCATACTTGGGAGCCGCAGGATCTGATGCAACAGAAATATCCAGAGCTGTTTGGTCAGGTATACCTCTCAACCACTCAAGAAGTTTAAATTAATTACTTGACTTTAACAGGTAAGACTACTTTAGTAGGAGTAGGGGTTAATCTTCCTATTTAATAACAACTATAAGTTCATTTTCTTCGGTAAGAAGATTACAGTAGGCGAGATCGTGATTTCGAGGACGAAATCCTTTTTTTGACTTGTTGGATTTGTAACATCCCAATTTCAACTAGACCCCCCTAAGGGTGATTTTGGGCAAGGCTAGGTCAAGACCAACCCTAGGAAGACCTTGGGGACCAAGTGGGCCTAGGTAGGAGGATGAAAGCTACCATGGTCTGCAAATAGTAAAATTCAAAACAATAATTTATAAGGACATTAGGGCTTTACCATGACTCCATGACCCCATCACAACATTATTAACCTAGCAAGGGGGGGGGGGGGGGGTCAACCCAAGCTCAACCCCTTTTTCCTTTTAAGTTAACCACAATATAATGAAATATTATGGGTGGAAAGGGCTGCCAATAGGCTGGGGAGTCAGCATGGTCAGCTTTGGTGACTAGGAAAGAGAGAGAAAGCTTCATTCCATACTAATGAGGAGAGAGAAAAGGGGAAAGAGAGTTGAAGGAGGAGATTGGCCAAGGAAAGGCCAATGGTCCCCATTGATGGCAGCATTCATCTCCTCCAGTGAAGGGGAGGAGTTTCCAGCCGTTTTCCTGGCTGTCAAGGGGCTGTTACAGCCTCCACCATCATGGCCGAAACAAGCCTTTAATGGCCATGATGGCCATGGCAGTTTCTTCCATTCTTCTCCCCCTCTGATGTTTTAAACATCATCAGTGAGCTTGGAGAAGAATTTCCAAATCCTTAACTGAAGAAATCCGGCGAGTTTACTGGGAGATTGCAGAATTCCGATCGGCGGCGCCACCACCATGTCAACCCGCAGATCCGCTCGTCTCCAGGTCGCCAACAAGGTCCTCCTCCTCCTCTTTTCTCATGGGTAGATCTTTGGTTTCATTAGGGCCAAGGTTCGGGCACAATTGAGCCCGATCCAATTCGCAAAATTCATGGCTTTCGGCCGAAAATTTTATTGGTTGGATCGCCGGAATCCGCCCCTCCGGAGGCTGTGCCGCCGTCTGGCGATAGCCACCACCTCAACGGAGGTGATGGTGGCGGTGGCCGGCCGGGGAAGGGACTGGGTGGCCGGCGGCAGACGCTTGAAGTCGGCACAGGAAGAAGCAATCCTGGCCGTTGGCTCATCGGGGACGATAACCCAGCGCCGTCGATCTGCGCCAAGATTCGCGCGGCATCAAATCAGATACTTTAGGATTTAAATAAATATCATTTCATTTCTGTCACATTAGATGTATTTAATGTATTTAATTTTTAAAAATACTTAGGGACCCTGAATGGAAATCTGCCCAACATGAAAATTGTAGCTTCGGGTGTCTAGTTTGTAGCAAAAATTGCTTGGACCCTTTTGGGCCACTGGTTAGACCAGGGTACCCCTTTTTGGTAGGACCTATACCTAGGCCTAAACAGAAATTATTTTTGGTGCCCACACTTCATTCCTTGTCCAAACAAGTTGAAATTTGGGCAGTGAGAAAGTCTTAGTCATATCTAGAACCTGTCCAAAATTTAGAATTTTTGGAGAATATTTTTCTATAGTTTTTAGAAAAAATTAATAAATCATGATTAATTTAATTATGTGACCTAATTAATTTAAAACTCCCCCAAATTTTGGTGGGTGGTCTTAGATGTCATGATAGGTATAGGGTTAAAACATTAGCTCATTTGGAGATTTTTAGGATAGGTAATTTACCCACCCTATGTATGACCTTATAAGGGTATTTTGGTCAAAAGCCACTATTTGATGGTTGAGTGGCCAAATTCCCTCATCAGAGGCTAAAATTTTGGCCACTGATATAATTTGACTTTTTACACTCACTTATGAAGTTTAGAGTGGTTTGGACTAGGGTAGCCCTAGAATTTTAGGGTAGGCCCTTTAGGGTAAATTTCTAGGGTTTGAAGAATTTGGGGCCAAAAGAACTTGGATGGACTTGAAACTTGGGAATGATGTCCATAGGGTTACTATGGTCCTGTGGTTAAAATTTTAGGGCATTTGGAAGAATTTAAACCCCTTAAATCTATAACCCTAGTTTAGGGCACTAGCTTTGAAATCATAAGATCTAATACCAAAACTTTCTGAAAAGGGCTGAGTTTTTGAATGGGTAGTTGTGTAGGGTATATATATCTCTGGAAAGTTTATAATAAATTTTGGATGAATATGTTTGGTACTTTATTCACATGTCATGTTTTACAATTTTCACTTAGGAATTTTTGGAGAAAAGTATACTTGATTAAATCTGATGAAACTTAGCAAAGGGGCTTGTAGTCATGGTACCCATCTCTGTAAAGTTTTATGAAATTTTTGAAGAATGATATTTAGTAGTTGCTTCTTTAATTATTAAATTCTATGGAAATTTGGTAAATTTAATAATGACATTTAAATGGTCTAAAAAATTTTAATTTCTTCATCATGATGTTTCTAGTTCCTTATGAAGCCCTAGTAATTGTTACATAATTATTGGAGACATATTTGTGGCACTTCCTTCATTATATTTGATCTTAGGAATTATTTTTAATAAATCCTTTAGAGGTCAAGAACTATCTGGAAAATTATGAAAATTGGCAACCAATAATATTTCTCTGTTATTTAGTGAATACAAATTTTAGGAGGCCATTACCTGAGAAAATCTTATGGTTCATGTTCAAATTGACTATGGCCTAGTTTTTGAGGAAAATTCAATAAATAGTAGATTAATTGGGAAAAATATGATTTTCTGAATTTAGACTATATTTATCATAATAGACCTCTGGTAAAATTTGTAGAGTTATTGGAGGAGAATTTAGAGTATCACCTATTGAGTACATCATATTAGCTTAGGGAGGTCTGCAATTAGTAAAAACAGCAGAAATCAAATTAAAGTGCACAATGAGTTTAGGAAGTTGGAATAATGGGGCATTAGTCTGGTAGGTGAATTAGGTTTGTCATCAGAAGTGTAGATGAGTAGTGGAGGTTGGTTAGAGTTGTGTGGGGTTCGGGATCGACAAAGGATCACTCATCCTCGTTGAAAAGAAGGAGTCATATACACTTGGGTTAGAATTCAATTATAACCCTAAGGGATTGAGAGATTTGTGTAGTAACCAATAATAATAAGTGCCTTGCGAAAGGGAGCTTTGGGCGTAATCCCATCGTAGTTCCTAGTGCCTTCGAGAGCCCTTCACGGGGAATACCTTGGGCAGTCCTGGGCTAACGCAACTCATAGGAATAATGAAACTTCAAGAGTAACTAGAATAATTAGGGTTTAACTCTCACACACCCCGAGGTTACAGGAAGTAATTTTGGCTAGATGATCAAGCAGTAGGCTCGGTCGTTGTGGTAGGAGGGCAGGATAGCCCGGTGAGCTTCGGCTCGGTGTTGGTACGTAAATTTGCATGTGCATAAAAGGAATGAAATTAAGGTGGTGGGTCTTCGGTATTGGAGGATCTTAGCACAGACACCAATACGTTGACTCGGCAAGTGTTGTGATAGCACTTCGCCAACAGAAGTCCGGTGCGCCAGCCAGCAAGAGTACGCAGGAGTCCGCTTAGTGCACCAGCGTTGAGGCGTACGATAGGTCTGACCAGTAGTGCTATACTGGTTTAGAGGTGGGCGAAGCCCAACCCACCGCTTCCGTCTGCCACTACGGAGGTATCCTGGGAGGTGAGGCTCCAGAAAGGGGGAACTAAAGGTCTGTGTGCACAGAGTCGGGTGTGTGTGTTGCACTTGCTTGATCCATCATACCCACTTGCATGTCATAGCATAAGCAATTCATTTAACACTTTGACACCTAAAATATAAGTGGTATGGGACACTTATACATTAGGCCCTGCAAAATGACCCCTTGGTCTATAAGCTTGTGTGAGCAAGTTTATAAATTAAGGTTAATTTTCTTTACTTTACTTGTTTACAAATATGTTTAGTTACTATATAAATTGCTAGTTTTAGGTTCACCGTCACCTGCATTTGATATACTCTCCACTTTCAAGTCCTCCCTTTCTTCCTCTCCGCTCGGTGCCTATGAGCCATGGGGGAAGGGGTTGGGGATAATAGGACTTAGTCTTTTAGACTAACGGTTTTCGAACCTCATCATTTAGGGGATCGCGGAGCCCAGATTGGAGGAGCAGCCCTAGAGGTCGACACGCTTAGAGATAGGGCAGTCTAGCACAGGAGTTCAGACAGCTGGGACCGTGAGGCACTTACTCTAGTAGTGTTTATTTTATTTCCACATGAGAGATCTTGTGGTGAGGAATTGTTGTATCGGGCATAAGCCCTTATTTACAGTGCTTGGTTTTGTGGACTCTCCCATCGTGGAGATATTTTACTTGATGTGATATTTCTGTGGACTTTTACTTAGAGTTTTGCTTCGCATGTTATTACTCTAATTTTGTTACTATGCTGCGATCGAATTGGCCGGCAGAAACGGCATTTTGTGGTGATGACGCTTCCGGGCGAGAAGGTGTCACCGCAAAGCGGCGGTTCTGGGCATAAGACCCTGTGTTTTTTTAAAAAAAAATGGGGTCTTACAAATGAGATCAATTGGTGATGAGAGTTGAAAGAACTCCATAGTTAAGCGTTCTCGGGCTGGAGTAGTACTGGGATGGGTGACCTCCTGGGAAGTCCCCGTAGTGCGGGCTTGACTATCGAGTTTACCTCATCAAAGGGAGGCTGTGGCCACCAACAACCCGCCTGTGGAGGGAGAGGGGTTGGGGTGCTTGGGCTGCAGCCCGGTAGCGTCGCCTAGAGCGGAGCCGTGACGCTGTCACGTTGGATCGGCTAGGGACGTTACAATAAAAGTGCACTTTTTGTAACGGCCTCCCCAGCCCACGGCACGCAAGGACGGCCGCCGGCCTACCAGGGTCCAGACCCGGGCCCACCACTGGTAGTCAGCCTTTCACATTCAAGCCTGCAGGCCATGCACCCCAACCCCTCTCCAGCCCACCGGCGGGTTGTTGGTGGCCGCAGCCTCCCTTTGATGAGGTAAACTCGATAGTCAAGCCTGCACTACGGGGACTTCCCAGGAGGTCACCCATCCC
Organism: Platanthera guangdongensis; assembly: GCA_039583875.1. NCBI lineage: Eukaryota > Viridiplantae > Streptophyta > Magnoliopsida > Asparagales > Orchidaceae > Platanthera > Platanthera guangdongensis. The sequence continues at coordinate 102,860,870 of CM077152.1, forward strand.
AGTACTACTCCAGCCCGAGCACGCTTAACTATGGAGTTCTTTCAACTCTCATCACCAGTTGAGCTGCAGCTCAATTGGTGATGAGAGTTGAAAGAACTCCATAGTTAAGCGTGCTCGGGCTGGAGTAGTACTGGGATGGGTGACCTCCTGGGAAGTCCCCGTAGTGCAGGCTTGACTATCGAGTTTACCTCATCAAAGGGAGGCTGCAGCCACCAACAACCCGCCGGTGGGCTGGAGAGGGGTTGGGGTGCATGGCCTGCAGGCTTGAATGTGAAAGGCTGACTACCAGTGGTGGGCCCGGGTCTGGACCCTGGTAGGCCGGCGGCCGTCCTTGCGAGCCGTGGGCTGGGGAGGCCGTTACAGGAAAAACCAGAACATTCCGGCAGACTAGCTAAGTGGGCAATAGAGTTGAGCGAATTTGAAATCTCTTATGTGCCCAAGACAGCCATTAAAGCTCGGGTCCTAGCAGATTTTCTAATCGACATGCCAAAGTCCAGTCCTGATCGAGCAGAAAGGTCACCTTTGGTTTGGACCATCTATGTTGATGGAGCCTCAGGTAGTTCTTCCGGAGCAGGGGTGGTTCTCATCAATCCAAACGGAGTCAAATTGGTACAGGCCATCAAATTTTACTTTTCAGTAACCAATAATCAGGCCGAATATGAATCTTTGCTAGCAGGCTTGAGGCTTGCAAGATAACTTGGAATCGATCATGTTCATATCAAAACCGATTCTCTGGTGATGGCGTCACAAGTCCTCGTTAACTTCAAAACAAGAGAGCCAATCTTGAAGAAATCTCTAGCTCTTGTGAAAATAGAAGTCGGCTGGTTCAAGAGCTTTACCATCGAGCACATCCCCAGAACAGAAAATGAGGAGGCCGATTTTCTTTCCAAGTATGGGATGCTTTCAGGAGAAACAACTTCCGAGCTCTTCCGCCCGGCAGTGGTGGAAGGAGATCTGATGCAAGTAGACCAACGTGTCTCTTGGATGGACCCATTCATCCTCTATCTGTCTACAGGAGATTATCATCATACAGTCAGAGATAAGAAAAAGTTCAAAATAAAAGCAGCTCATTACTTCCTAGTGGCGGGAGTCCTCTACAGAAAAACTTTCCTCTCTACCATGGCCCGGTGTGTTTCAGAAGAAGAAGCTTTCACTGTTTTGCAAGAGATCCATTCCGGAGAGTGTAGAAGCCACTCGGGAGCAAGAACTCTTGAAAAACGAATCCTGTGGCAAGGATATTTCTGGCCCACTATGAAGAGAGACTCGTAGATCTATGCCAGAAAGTGTGTTCAGTGACAGAAGTTTGCTCCACTTCAGCACCAAGCAGCTCAGTCCCTCAGATCGATTGCAACTCCTTGGCCCTTCGCAGTTTGGGGAATGGACCTCCTCGGTCCTTTTCCCATGGCAAGCAGTCAGCGACATTTCATCATCGTAATGATCGACTACTTCAGCAAGTGGATCGAAGCCAAGGTATTGGCTAAGACAACTACTCAGGTCGTCAGAAGCTTCATTTGGGGAGAGATTGTCTGTCGGCATGGAAATCCAATGGCTATAATCACTGATAATGGGCCACAATTCAACAACTCCGAGATGATAGATTTTTGCAAGTAGATCGGAACAGAGCTGCGATTTGCATTAGTTCTTCATCCCAGAAGCAATGGCCAAGTAGAAGCAGCCAACAAGCAGATCCTCAATTTGCTCAAAAATAAAGTGCAGAATCTCAAGGGCAGCTGGGCTGATCAGCTTCCATCTGTTCTCTGGTCCCTTAGGACAACGCCATCATCCGCAACTGGGGAGACTCCATTCAAACTTTCTCATGGCTCAGAGGAACTTATACCAGTTGAGTTTGAAGTCCCGTCACCCAGAGTTCTGCTTGCAAGAGAAGGCGTTGACGACTGGCTTGAGTTGAATAGTGAAGAAATGAAGTTCAGCTTGGAACACATCGAGGCCATCAGAGATCAAGCAGCCATAAGGCAGGAGGAGATCAAAAGAAGGATGGCCCGCTACTTTGATCAGAACATGAGGATCAAACACTTCCAAGTGGGAGATCTCGTTCTAAAGAAGATTGATGCTGCTGCAAGAGCTGGTTCAATTGGGAAGCTTAATCCAAATTGGGCCGGCCCTTTTGTTATCAAAGAAGCATTAAAGAGCGGTGCTTACCGCCTGCAGACATACGAAGGAGAGGATATACCACACACATGGAGCGGGGATGATCTCAAACGATGAGACGCTAAGAAAGATTCCAAAAATGGTTTTACGCCTGAACTCCCTTTTCTTTCTTATGTTTGCTTTGCAAATACATTTCGTTAATCAAAGGATCCATACTGACACTTTTTTCTAGTGTTTTTTATCTCCCCCAAAGACCTATAACGGTTCCCTGATACCAGGATACATCGCCGAGTTCAGCAAGACCTCCCCTAGAGCTGTTGTCATTAGTGTAACACCACAAAGACCACGTGTTGTGAGGAGATTTCGCACCGTGTAGTGGGAGCTTGCAGGCTCTAGCGCGGTTGGATTCTGGACTTCGGATCCCGGCAAGTACCTGACCCCACCTCTGTATTATGGAGGGTTGGGTGGGGTAAAGCTCTACCATGCGGCCATAGGGATATCGTTACAACTTCGATGATTGCGTGAGGAAAGTATGCCGTTCCGGCTCACCTGCCCGCGGGTCATCTTAGCTTGTAACTCTCGAACACTCCATGGAACCCTCAAGCAGTGCCTGCAGGAGACCCACAGCTTAGACTGTACTCCAGGCAAGAGGGCAGGGAACCATTCCACCAAATGAGCATTTTTCTTTTCGCAGGGAATTATGTGCGGACTGGTTTTTTCTATCCACTCAGTCCACTTGTTTGGGTTGATTTTATAGCATGTAGCCCGGTGAGGAAAGTATGCCGCTCTGACTCACCTGCCCACCTGGTCGCAAGCTATAGATCATTTCTATTATGAGGGGATTGGTTTTCTTTGTCCCCTCAGTCCGCCAGCTTGGGTTGATTTTATAGCATGTAGCCCGGTGAGGAAAGTATGCCGCTCTGGCTCACCTGCCCACCTGGTCGCAAGCTATAAATCATTTCTTGAATTATGAGTGGATTGATTTTCTTTATCGCTATGGGTCATTTCTATCTTTGGCGGAATGGTATTATCTATCCGCGCAGTCCGCCAGTTTCCTTTGGGATGATTTTATAGATTCTATCTTTGGCGGACTGGTTTTCTGTATCCGCTCAGTCCGCAGAATGGTTTTCATATGTTATAATTTGATAAGTTAATAAAGAGAAATGCGGACTCTACTAGAACTCAATGAAGTACGAATGTTGAATGGATTGATAAGTATATATGTTATAATCTGTAACCTGACATTGTTATCAGCTGGCTATTTTCGTCATTTTTTAAGGCGAATGTTGAATGGATTGATGAGTTGGATTCTCTAATCAGCAAGATTCGTTATAAATGATCTTAGTGTCGTGCGGACTGCAATTAAAACTCAACAGAGTCCGCCTGACAATTTCTTATTCGTCGACAATAATATTTTTTAATCAGCAAGATATTGCTCAAACTTATCAGCATGACGTGCGGACTGCTAAGTGTCGGTGCGGTGAGCGTGGAAAAAGAACATTGCAAAAAGCACACATGCCAAAAATATCCTTTCTTTCTATTTCATCAAAAACTGTTTACATCATTCTATATGTTCAGCGGACTGCAATCTTGCGTCCGCCACTTTTACAAAAAACAAAAAATATAAAAAAATACATTGATCATGTAACACCCCAGTTTTGCAAGAGGTTCATTCTGCAGTTCTGGAAAAATTTGTGGGTTTCTGGCAGGAGGCACACGGCCTGCGACACGGGCGTGTCGTAGGGCGTGTCGAGGCCGTGTCGACACTCGGCCCAAGTGTCGACACTTTTGCTCGATAGAGTGTCGAGAGTGAGGCACATGGCCTGCGACACGGGCGTGTCGCAGGGCGTGTCGAGGCCGTGTCGACACTCGTCCCACGTGTCGACACTTTTGCTCGACAGGGAGTCGAGACTGGGGCACACGGCCTGTGACACGGGCGTGTCACAGGGCGTGTCCCGCTTGTCGACGATCTTCGCTCTACGTTTTCCGCGGTGTCAACACAAAGCCTGTCGACGGGTGTCGAGACTTGGCACACCGCTTGGGACACGGGCGTGTCCCAGGCCGTGTCACCTCTCGGGTTGGTTTCGGGGCCGTGTAGATGGAGGCACACAGCTGGCCACACGGCCGTGTCACTGGGGACACGGGCGTGTCGCATTGAACACGGGCATGTCGGATGCCCGTGTGTGGTTCCAGGCGCGTCGATTTGAGATGGCGAATGGGGCGCACGGCCCTGGACACGGGCATGTGCCAGGCTGTGTTCGACCCAGGTCTTTTATTTTCCAGGCGAATCGTGGCCATTCTTTCCCAAATTTTGGGATCTGACGACTCAGGACTGTTCTTGGGGAGTTAATTCCGATTTTAGGGTTGGAAACCCTCATTGCTTTCCAAGTCTTCTCTTTCTAAGTTCTTGAGAAAAGCTAGAGCAAGGATGAAGAAGAAGAAGGTCTTGGGCTGTAGGAAGGGTTTCGCGCTCCAAATCGCGAGCCGAGTCCGGATCCGTGAAGCTTAGAGCGTTGCGAAGATTTCCATCCGGCTATTTTGCCATGGCAAGGAAGAGGAGTAGGAAGGTAACAACATCTCTCCTATCGGTCTTTAGGATGCACGTTTTTAGCATCGTTTCCTTCTAGATTTTGGGCACCAAACTCTCAAATGAGAGGGGCTTTGGTTTGCCAAGGTTCAAGAGGAACCTCCGGGTTGATTGAGTCCGTCCCCGGCATATTTTGCATTAGAGATCCGCTTCGCTAGTGGATTAGGCATGGTGGGTGAAGCCGTAGTCGCGACCGTTAGTCCGACTCGGTGATGTTGCATACGATCTTAGGGATTCGTAGAGATTTTCCGTTACGGCAAGATGTCATTTGTGTTGTGGTGGTGATTGTCCCGTTTGCTTGAAAAGGTACATGTAGTCGAACCCGGACAAGGTTAGCTCCTCGTGGCGGTAGATGGTTTCCTTGAGGGACAAGGTTAGCTCCGTATGAGTTGGAGATGGTTTCCTTGGTGGACAAGGTTAGCTCCGCACGAGTTGGAGATGGTTTCCTTGGTGCGCGGGAACGCTGCAGTACAAAGAGGGATTACGATGTATTTAGTCTTGGTTTGTGTTGTGCCAAGGCGTGGCTATGTCTCCGTGGTCGGTTGGCTATCCCGTGACATGTGCGTCATGTGTGGAGAGTGTCTCGGCGAGACTAGTCCACTTCTGTGAGACTGACAAGAATGCCAAGCTTGGGGCAAGCCCGGGCAAAGAGGCCATGAGCGGGTGGGGTCCAGTAAGGCTTCTTAGAATCGGTCGGTCTGTGTTTGTTGGAATCCTGACATGAGACGTCAGAGCTTGCAGGCAAGCCCGGGGCTAAGCCCACGAGCGGGTGGGGCCTTGGCAAGAATTCCTTGTGGCGGCCTGTGCGCCGTTCGAGGGAGAGGTGTCTCCCTTAGTGTTTGCGGCTTTATGCCAATTGGGGAAATGTGAGTACCCAAATGATGTGATGTTATGCTAGATGCATACGCAGTAGGGTACCTTGGGTGAAGCCTGGGTGTTGCATTCATGTTGCATAGTAGGCCCTTTCTTTATATGCTCAACCAATAGAGAACAAGTTTTATGATTGAGACATCCAAGCCTGTTTTAATGTTCTTCTGTTTATAGCTATTTTTATTGCATACGAAGTGCTGACTTGCAGGTTGGAGGGTTCCCCGGGGTCCGTTAGGGGCGGCCGGGAGGAGATGTGTTATTACACAGTTTGAGGTCAGCCTTTGCTGACCCACGTTACTAATAATTTTTACAGGGCAAGGATCACATGCAGAAGCTAGCACGCCGGCCAGAAAGGCCTAAGCCCCATGAAGTGTTTTTCCCTCTTTTGTAGCACTACAGTTATGATGATGGTTGTTTGAGACTGTTTTGTCCGGCTTGCATGCCGAGGTAGACTAGGAGTGCTGAGCACATTCATGTTTGTTGTACTATTTGTTTTTGGACACTTGTTGTAAGGCCTTAAGGCCATTTGTTTACTCTTTAGTGGTGGATAACTTCTAGTCCTGTTCTGTTTCCGCTGTGTTGTGCAAAGTGTTTTGAGTTTGGGTAGCTATATCAACTTATAATACTAAAGCTGTGGCGTTCGTATGTTGTGGGGCCCCGGCCGGACCCATATTATACGTTCACTACAGGGGAGGTGTTACAATTTGGTATCAGAGGGAGGTTAGATTCAAGGTCAGTGCGTAGAGAAGTTATCCACATAAGAGTAACGCGGGACCGTGAGTGTCCTTATGTTTTAGTCTTGAGATTGGAGACTAATCCCTTATTTCTTGTCTTCCTGAAGAGTGCAAGCAACGAGGCGGGCACTTCAAGAGCAAGGGATGATCTCTCGGCGAGCAGTGCTACTGCTCTAGGCCTTTTGGGCACGGGTGTAGACCCGGCCGACTTCTGTCGCATGCTTGCAGAAGCGATGGTGGAAGCTCAAGCAGCAGCAGCGGCTCAGGTGGCAAACCCTGCCACACCAGATACGGCAACGGCCGTGCCAGGAGGAGAAGCCAGGCGAGTGGAGCCTTTGGCGGAGAGGGTAGTTGTCGGACATGGAGATCGGCACCTGAAGTATTTCCTGAGTTTTCATCCCCCGTCATTCAAGGGAGTAGGTACTCCAACGGATGCGGAGGACTGGTGGGTTCGCATTCAAGAACTGCTAAGGGCGGCAGAGATGCCAGAGGAAAAGAAAGCTGAGTATGCGGCGTTCATGTTGGAAGGAGACGCCAAGTTATGGTGGGTGAGCCATAGCGGCCGCCAGTTCCCGGGACGCACCCCGTCAGTGGAAGAGTTTGGGGATGCTTTTCTTAAGAGGTATATCCCAGTTTCAACACGGTTGGCCCTGCAGAGGCAGTTTCTGCATCTAATGCAGCGAGACAAGATAATGGATGAGTACGTGCAAGAGTTCACCCGTTTGGGTCGTTATGCGGGAACGACTATGGCGGATGATGTAGAGAGGGATAACCTCTTCTACCAGGGGCTGAGGGAGAATTTGAGACAACCTCTCATCTCCATGAAGAGAGCCGGATTCAATGAACTAGTTGAGGATGCCAGGATCTTGGAAAGTGATTTGGAGCGAACCCAACGCCGTAAGGGTTTTACTCCCAAGCAAGGGGAAGGGAAGCCTTCCCAATCACATGGAAAGTCTGATGGGAGTAGGTGGAGGAAGAAGCCTCACACTTCCAGATCTGGTGAGAGGAGCAACTGGACGCCTGGGGGTTCCCACTCTAGGGGACCTCCGACGTGCTACAACTGCGGGAAGGTTGGGCACATAGCCCGTGCTTGTCAGCAAGGGGGAGCGGGGCAAGAGACAAAGCAGGAGCAGACCATGCGCTCCGGCCCTAGTGCTGCAGAGAAGGGAAATATGGCAGAGTCGAGCGCTTCTCGGTTCCAACCGGTGCAACCAATGGCCTAAAACCTTGGACAGCAAGAAGCGATCCGGCAGAGTGATGTGGTGACAGGTATGAAGAAAATTTAAGTTTAAATTTTGTGCTTCATCCTTTTAGACTTTTGTGTAATGTCTATGTTGTAGGCTTCATGTTAGTTTCCGGATACCCCGCTAGGGTATTGTTTGATACGGGAGCATCTCACTCCTTTCTTGCGGAGAGCTTCATCCGGAGAATAGGATTTGAGCCTTTCTCGGCGGATGCGGAGTTGAGAGTTCGCATGCCCAATGGGTCATCCATGACCACCGGGGTCAAAGGGCGCATCTGTTGGGAGCTAGACGGGGTTGGCTTTATGCTGGTGGCGGCGGTTTTGCCATTGATAGAGTTTGATGTCATCTTGGGCATGGACTGGCTCGCAGAGCAGCGCGCCAGTATTGATTGCCTTTCTAAGGTGGTGACCTTAAGGAGAAAAGGGCATACAGATGTCAAATTTGAGGGCCTTGGTGGAGTGGCCTGTTCCCTGATATCAGCCATGCAGTTGGTGCGGGCGGTTAACCAGGGTGGTGTAGCGCTTGTAGCGTTATTGGAGGTTCGTCTCTCCCAGCTGTCTTTTGAGGAAGTGCCTGTGGTGGCAGAGTTCAAGGATGTGTTTCCGGATGAACTTCCTGGACCGCCTCCTCGGCGGGAGATCGACTTCTCGATCGAGTTAGTACCGGAGGCTAGACCGGTGTCGCGTCCTCCATTTAGGATGGCACCAAAGGAGTTGGCGGAACTGAAGGTACAGTTACAGGAACTATTGGAGCAAGGGTATATTAGACCCAGTTCTTCACCGTGGAGCGCACCGGTGTTGTTTGTAAAGAAGAAAGACGGTAGCATGCGCCTATGCATAGACTACCGAGAGCTGAATAAATTGACCGTCAAGAATAAGTATCTGATCCCTCGGATAGACGATTTGTTCGACCAATTGGTGGGGTCGGTGGTATATTCGAAATTGGACTTGAAGTCAGGCTACTATCAACTGCGAATTCGAGACGAGGACATACCCAAGACTGCATTTGGGACAAGGTACGGACACTTTGAGTTTACAGTGATGCCGTTCGGGTTGACGAACGCACCATCGGTGTTCATGGATCTGATGAATCGAGTATTTCAGGATTACTTGGATTCGTTTGTGGTTGTCTTCATTGATGACATCTTGGTGTACTCCAAGTCTGAAGTGAAGCATGAGACCCACTTGAGAGTGGTCCTGCAAGTGTTGAGGGAGAACCAATTGTTTGCAAAGTTCTCAAAGTGCGAGTTCTGGTTAGCCAAGGTGGCGTTTTTGGGCCACGTGATTAGTGGTGATGGGGTGGCAGTGGATCCAGCGAAAGTGGAGGCCATTAGAGATTGGCCGGTGTTGAGGACCGTGGCGGAAGTCCGAAGTTTCCTTGGACTAGCCGGGTATTATAGGAGATTCGTGGAGAATTTCTCGAAGATAGCTCTACCCCTCACCTCTCTCACTCGTAAAGACCATAAGTTTGTGTGGACCCAAGAGTGCAGTCAAGCTTTCGAGGCATTGAAGGAGAGGCTTATGATGGCTCCAATCCTGAGTCTACCGCAAGGGACCGAGGGATTTCAGATCTTCAGTGACGCATCGGGATGCGGTTTCGGTTGCGTTTTGGTGCAACATGGGAAGGTGATAGCTTTTGGGTCTAGACAGCTGAAACCTCATGAGAGGAATTACGCCGTCCATGATTTGGAGTTGGCGGCGGTAATCTTCAAGTTGATAATATGGCGACACTATGTGTATGGCGCAAGAGTGGAGATCTTCACGGATCACAAAAGTCTGAAGTACCTTCTGGACCAAAAGGACTTGAACATGCGGCAACGCAGATGGGTTGAGTTTCTTGGAGACTACGAAGTGGCGATTCAGTATACGCCGGGTAAAGCCAATTTGGTGGCGGATGCCTTGAGTAGGAAGTACTCGGGGAAAGGAAATTGGATCGAAGCTCATGATGAGCGGTTGGTACGGGAATGGGAGTCCCTTGGATTGGAATGTGTTGCAAGAGGCGAGTCTAGCGAGGCATGGTTGAACTGGATTGAAGTGCAAAACTACTTGTCCGATCATATTCGGGAAGCGACTCGGTTGGATGTGGAGTTTCAACCTTTTGTGTTGGAGGCTCAAACGGGCGAGAGCAGCGCCTGGGAGATGATTGATGGGATTCTGAGGAAGGACGGAAGCGTTTGTATACCGCAGTTTGGCAATCTCCGTGGAGAGTTGATGTTTGAGGCTCACTTCTCAAAGTACTCCATTCACCCAGGCAGTACAAAGATGTACTTGGATATGAAGAAATCCTATTGGTGGCCGGGGTTGAAGCGAGATGTAGCTCTGTATGTGAATCGTTGCCAAACGTGTGCCTTGGTGAAGGCCGAATGTCAGAAACCGGGCGGGTTCCTGAAGCCCCTTCCAATTCCTGAGTGGAAATTTGAGGACATCTCCATGTACTTTGTGCATGGTTTGCCTAAATCGCAGCATGGTAATGATGCTATTTGGGTGATCGTGGATCGCCTAACCAAGGTGGCTCACTTCATCCCAAATCGGAAAGAGGACAGCGTGGAGAAGCTGGTGGAGTTGTATGTTCGTAACATTGTGCGATTGCACGGAATTCCTAAGAGCATAGTCAGTGATCGCGATGGACGGTTTACGTCCAAGGACTGGAGATTGGTTCAGAAGAGCTTGGGCATGAAGCTAAAGTTCAGTACGGCGTTCCATCCTCAAACTGATGGGCAAACAGAGAGAACGAACCGTACTATGGAGGATATGTTGAGAATGTGCGTTCTTGATTTTGGCAAGATGTGGGAGGATCACCTCTTCATGGTAGAATTTGCGTACAATAACAGTTTTCAAGCTAGTATAAAGATGGCGCCATACGAAGCTTTGTATGGGTGGCGGTGTCGAACGCCGATGTCTTGGGCAGAGGCGGGAGACGCCAAACTTTTGGGAAAGGATGTGGTAGTTGACGCTTGTGAGTTGGTACGGACCATCCAAGAGCGTATGAAGGTGGCGCAAGACTGGCAAGCAAAATATTTTAATGCTCGTCACCGGAAGTTGGAATTTGCAGTTGGTGATTGGGTTTATCTGAAGGTCAAGCCGTTCAAAGGCATCTCGCGGATTCGTAGACTCAAGAAGTTGAGTCCAAGGTTTTTGGGGCCTTTTGAAATTGTTGAGCGGGTAGGAGAAGCAGCCTATCGGTTGGCGTTGTCCGCGGAGCTGAGTGGGTTGTATGACGTATTCCACGTATCTGTCTTGAGGAAAGCCTTGGTGGAGGCTAGCGTGGTGATTGAGCCGGCATCGGTGCCGATTGAGGAAGACTTGAGGACGCGAGTCCTTCCAATTGCTATAGAGGATTCGGAGACTCGGCAGTTGCGGAATAAAGAAGTTAAACTTGTGAAAGTTCGTTGGGACAACTGCGGTCGTGAGGAGTTCTCTTGGGAGCGAGAACAGGCCATGCTAGAAGACTATCCAGAACTCTTCTTATCAGGTACAATTTAAGTTTTGTGCCCTTTTGTTTTGAAATTTCGGGACAAAATTCTGTTAAGTGGGGGAGAGTTGTAACACCCCAGTTTTGCAAGAGGTTCATTCTGCAGTTTTGGAAAAATTTGTGGGTTTCTGGCAGGAGGCACACGGCCTGCGACACGGGCGTGTCGCAGGGCGTATCGAGGCCGTGTCGACACTCGGCCCAAGTGTCGAGACTTTTGCTCGACAGAGTGTCGAGAGTGAGGCACACGGCCTGCGACACGGGCGTGTCGCAGGGCGTGTCGAGGCCGTGTCGACACTCGTCCCACGTGTCGACACTTTTGCTCGACAGGGAGTCGAGACTGGGGCACACGGCCTGTGACACGGGCGTGTCACAGGGCGTGTCCCGCTTGGTCGACGATCTTCGCTCGACGTTTTCCGCGGTGTCGACACAAAGCCTATCGACGGGTGTCGAGACTTGGCACACGGCTTGGGACACGGGCGTGTCCCAGGCCGTGTCACCTCTTGGGTTGGTTTCGGGGCCGTGTAGATGGAGGCACACGGCTGGCCACACGGCTGTGTCACTGGGGACACGGGCGTGTCGCATTGAACACGGGCGTGTCGGATGCCCGTCTGTGGTTCCAGGCGCGTCGATTTGAGACGGCGAATGGGGCACACGGCCCTGGACACGGGCGTATGCCAGGCCGTATTCGGCCCAGGTCTTTTATTTTCCAGGCGAATCGTGGCCATTCTTTCCCAGATTTTGGGATCTGACGACTCGGGACTGTTCTTGGGGAGTTAAGTCCGATTTTAGGGTTGGAAACCCTCATTGCTTTCCAAGTGTTCTATTTCTAAGTTCTTGAGAAAAGCTAGAGCAAGGAGGAAGAAGAAGAAGGTCTTGGGCTGTAGGAATAGTTTCGGCGCTCCAAATCGCGAGCCGAGTCCGGATCCGTGAAGCTTAGAGCGTTGCGAAGATTTCCATCCAGCTATTTTGCCATGGAAAGGAAGAGGAGTCGGAAGGTAACGACATCTCTCCTCTCGGTCTTTAGGATGCACGTTTTTAGCATCGTTTCCTTCTAGATTTTGGGCACCAAACTCTCAAATGAGAGGGGCTTTGGTTTGCCAAGGTTCAAGAGGAACCTCCGGGTTGATTGAGTCCGTCCCCGGCATATTTTGCATTAGAGATCCGCTTCGCTAGTGGATTAGGCATGGTGGGTGAAGCCGTAGTCGCGACCGTTAGTCCGACTCGGTGATGTTGCATACGATCTTAGGAATTCGTAGAGATTTTCCGTTGCGGCAAGATGTCGTTTGTGTTGTGGTGGTGATTGTCCCGTTTGCTTGAAAAGGTACGTGTAGTCGAACCCGGACAAGGTTAGCTCCTCGTGGCGGTAGATGGTTTCCTTGAGGGACAAGGTTAGCTCCGTATGAGTTGGAGATGGTTTCCTTGGTGGACAAGGTTAGCTCCGCACAAGTTGGAGATGGTTTCCTTGGTGCGCGGGAACGCTGCAGTACAAAGAGGGATTACGATGTATTTAGTCTTGGTTTGTGTTGTGCCAAGGCGTGGCTATGTCTCCGTGGTCGGCTGGCTATCCCGTGACATGTGCGTCATGTGTGAAGAGTGTCCCGGCGAGACTAGTCCCCTTCTGTGAGACTGACGAGAATGCCAAGCTTGGGGCAAGCCCGGGCAAAGAGGCCATGAGTGGGTGGGGTCCAGCAAGGCTTCTTAGAATCGGTCGGTCTGTGTTTGTTGGAATCCTGACATGAGACGTCAGAGCTTGTAGGCAAGCCCGGGGCTAAGCCCACGAGCGGGTGGGGCCTTGGCAAGAATTCCTTGTGGCGGCCTGTGCGCCGTTCGAGGGAGAGGTGTCTCCCTTAGTGTTTGCGGCTTTATGCCAATTGGGGAAATGTGAGTACCCAAATGATGTGATGTTGTGCTAGATGCATACGCAGTAGGGTACCTTGGGTGAAGCCCGGGTGTTGCATTCATGTTGCATAGTAGGCCCTTTCTTTATATGCTCAACCAATAGAGAACATGTTTTATGATTGAGACATCCAAGCTTGTTTTAATGTTCTTCTGTTTATAGCTATTTTTATTGCATACGAATTGCTGACTTGCAGGTTGGAGGGTTCCCCGGGGTCCGTTAGGGGCGGCCGGGAGGAGATGTGTTGTTACACAGTTTGAGGTCAGCCTTTGCTGACCCACGTTACTAATAATTTTTACAGGGCAAGGATCACATGCAGAAGCTAGCACGCCGGCCAGAAAGGCCTAAGCCTCATGAAGTGTTTTTCCCTCTTTTGTAGCACTACAGTTATGATGATGGTTGTTTGAGACTGTTTTGTCCGGCTTGCATGCCGAGGTAGACTAAGAGTGCTGAGCACATTCATGTTTGTTGTACTATTTGTTTTTGGACACTTGTTGTAAGGCCTTAAGGCCATTTGTTTACTCTTTAGTGGTGGATAACTTCTAGTCCTGTTCTGTTTCCGCTGTGTTGTGCAAAGTGTTTTGAGTTTGGGTAGCTATATCAACTTATAATACTAAAGCTGTGGCGTTCGTATGTTGTGGGGCATATTATACGTTAACTACAGGGGAGGTGTTACAGATCAATCTATAGTCCTTTGTTTCTTCTCTGGAGGTGCAGGGCTGTCACCAACAATGTCAACTTCTGGAGAGTAGCCCCCGGAGCCGCTCCCGCTGCTATCTGATCCTGTACCCGAGGCGGACCCGCTATGCGAGATCCCGGTAGCAGAGGAGGATGCAGAGTTGTCGGACTCGGCGGATAGATCCTCTACTCGGTGGCTCGAGGCAGCATTGTCCGCTATCTCCATGGCGCCTTGCCCTTCGCCCTGCCCTCCGTCTTATTCAACTTCTTCTTCTCCATCTTCTTCTTCTTCTTCGTCTTCTTCTTCCTCTTCTTCTTCGCCTTCTTCCTCAATGATATTCTTGTCTTTTTTAGCCCTCTCCATTGCCGAGACCAGAGGAGCCAGCTCAGGGAAGATCTCCAAGAAAGGGATGCCATCCACTCCCTCCCTTATGAAGCCGTCGCGGACAAGTCGCTCAATGGCGACCTCGACGGTCTCCTTCACAAAAGGGAGCATGGCGGCCTGGAAGTTGTTATTTTCCAAGTCATAGGCAACCTGCTCAAAACAAAAGCAATCGTCAGGCAGATCGCGGCGGATAGAAAATTAAGGCCGCAGCGAATTCAACTAACCCCTAGCTCTTCTCTTTGCTGGGCAACCCTTTTTCCCAACCGCGCATTCGTTTCCTTTAGCGCTTTATTATCCTTTTGAAGTTGTTCATTCTACCTCAACAGGTCTCTGGCCAGGGTGGCAACATAGTGGTTTGTCACCACGCTGTTCGCAGCGGCCTGAGAGGCTAGCAGTGGGAGTTTGGCGGCGGGCACCTTCTTGAGGTCGCTCAAGTTGCGCTTTCCGTAAAGCGCGGCGATCGCAATATGGGCGTGGCGTGTTATCCGCGGACTCTTCCACGAAGGAAGCGCGGTGGATAGGCGGACATGTTTATTCTTGCTGTGCTAGTGGACCATAGGGTTTCCCCTAAGGTCCTTCTGGCTGATGCCGAAGCCGCTCATGGAGAAGCTTTCGGAGGAAGAGTAATCCACCGCGGGATCCCCTTCCTCCTTCCTCTTTCTTGCGACTGCTTCTTTCTTCTCTTTCTGTGTAGGAACGAAGCCGCTGGGCGTCTGCAGCAAGTTAGCGGTTACCGCCAAGGTCACTACAAAAACAAATGGGTTAAACACCAAGGTCGCGGCAGATGCAAAAGCTGAGTTCGGAAGATACTTACTCTCTTCGGGCATGACGTCCGCTAAGCTCGCCAACAGCGGAATATAGTGCTCGATGTCAAGCCTGACGTTGGCCAAGAACTCGACAATGGCGGACTCTAAGTCATCCAGTTGCACGCTTTTGAAGGCAGAGTCCGCGCGCACCTGCGGATAGGTGTGCGCGAACCCTAGGTCGCCCTCAAAAATTAGGAACCTAGAGGTTCAGTTGTGGATTTTATTGGGAAGGCCCACAACCTTCATCCCCCTGCAGTAGAAATAAATCACCCCCTTGTAGGGGCGGCCTCCAGAAGCAGTGATGGAGCGGACAGAGAATATCTTGCGGAAGACATTCATTGAAAAAGCGATCTTTTCAGATCGCAAATAAGAGATAAAGCTGCAGATCGCAGCGAGTGTATTCGGCGCAAGCTGGCCAGGCACCATTCCATAGTTCTCAAAGATGGCGGCGAGTTCCCATAGAAGCGGGAACTTGAATCCGCTATCAAAATGGTCCACTGGGATGGCGATCTGGGTTGCGGTTGAGAAGTTTAATCTTTCTTGATGGGCGGGAAGGCGGATGAGGATATTCGAGTTCGCCATCTTCTTTTCGACAAAGGCGTCCAGGTCGGCCTCTGTCAATGTGCATTTTCGGTGGTCCGCAGAGTGAAAGGCGACAGCAGCATCAGTCCGCGCGGACACCATTTTGCAGGCCGCGGGGTTCCTTTTACTTCAGCTGTTTCCTGCATAAGAGAAAGCAGAAGGCCCTATTTATAGCTAAAGAGTGTGACAGCTTTTTGACCAGGCCGCAAAGCTCACAATTACAATCCGCACAGTCCGCAAAAAGTTAAAACAGCCAAACAACAACGCGGATACAAACACAGATTCACATGCCAAGGAAAATTCAAAGCAAAAAGTTGTGGCCGACACAATTTGTTGTCCGCTCAGATCGCGCTTTTTCTCCCGGCAGGTCACAAGGAGCGGATACATTTTTAATCCGCTTATTTCGCAGTATTTCCAACCTGCAGGTTAAATAACGAGAAGCGGACACAGCATTAGTCCGCACAATTCGCCACATCACAAGGATTAAGCTACATAATTTGCGGATATATAATGTGAGTCCGCACTGATCAAATAGTGTTCATTTTACAACACAGCATTACTTGAAGCACAATTATCCAAATAATTATACAATTAAGCAAATAAAAGCTCAAGGCATTGCGGACTCAGCGGTCCCTATTATCGGTCCGCGCCGGCCTTTCTACCCTGTCTCTGCATAAATGAGCTGCTTGATCGCTTATCTGAAGAAGTTCACTGTACATACGGCAGAGATGATGATGAATGACATTTATGGTCCGGTGCATATGAGCAGCTTCCCGATCAACCCGACTGAGGGGCACCATTGGCTCCGTCGCCGGCCTCGGCTCCTCATCCGTAGATTGTTGGGCACCGCCTGCCGGTGCGGCGATCTCTGGAGCAGCGCGATCTGACACTCGCGGCCTCTGCTCAGCGACCTCGGCAGCCCGCTTCCCTTTTTCTCCACGCACCGACGCCAAGTGCTTGCCTTTATAGAATCAGACGTCATCCGCAAGCCTCTTCTTCTCCCTCTCAGACCTCTCCAGCGCCCTCGAGATGCTGGCGATCTGGTCTTTTAAGGCTTTCTCGCGCTCTGCGGACGCTTTCTCACGCGCAGCGGACGCCCTCTCGCGCTCCTCTGACTTCTCTAGCTCTGCTTTAACACCTTGCATTTCAGCTTGGAATTTCATCTCTAACTCTTTTATAATGTTAAGGCTGGGCGGCTCATCCCCCGCGGATTCCACGTGCGAGACCGCATCAGCACCAGTATTTGGTGTGACCACGATCTCGCCACTTTCGATGGAGCCCGGCGGCGACTTCCTACCTGCAACAAACAAAGTCAACTTCATATTTAAAGGCAGTTCGCGGCAGACACAAAGAAAGGATGAAAGATCACTTTTAGACATAGCAGTAGCGAGTTGCCGACTATCAAAGATGATTGGCCGCCTTGCCCGCTCCGGGTCAAAGGCGCTTAACCGCTTCTTCCATTCACGGTGAACCTTTGCTCTTTTCTCAGCAGCCGAACTTGTTGAAACCACAATGTCGTCCGTCTCAGTGATGATTTTGATTGGTCTTGACGTCCGCGGCGGCGACCTGTAAATCCACTGACGCTTAAAGTATTTAGGCGCCGGTTGAAGTTTACCTGACCGCAGCAGCTCCGCAGCAATCCGCAGATCCTCAGCGGCTTTATCCGTCGCTACCTGCTTCGAGGCCGCCCCGACCGCAGCAACATGAGCAACAATTTGTTTCTTTTGCTCCTCTATCTTCTCCTTCAGTCTCTCTCTCTCCTCTCCCTCCACAGCGGACAAGGAAGGGAGTTCGTCATCCTTATTCCCAGTAGTCTCCGCCTCAGATTGCTGCAGTACATCCAGCAAGGATTCGTTGATTAAATCAAGTCGATCGACGTCTATGGAATCAATTATCTCATCTGTGGATAAACTGACCGTGGAGAGGGAGTTATCTCCCTGGATTTGGGCCTCCGGTGTAACCAGATCGCTGTCAGGAACTTCATTGTCTCGCGGTCTGTATTGTAAGTCCGCATCCCCAGTCCGCTTGGAGACGTTCTTCTCCTTCATTGCGCGCAGTTTCTTCTCGACCCGCTCGGCGACGGTCGCCCCGTCCCACTTCCTCTTCTTCCTTTTAGCAGTCTTCTCAGCAGAATCCGCATCGGACCCCCCTAAATCGGGCTGGTTTTCGCGGACAGGCTCTGGGTTCACAGTAGTCAATGCCTTTGAGGGCGCATCGTCCTCTTCCTCAGTCCGCTTATCTTCTTCATCCAAGTTAACAATAGGCACCTGGGAATTGGGAGAAGATATGTCATCCTCAATGTGTTCGCCAGTGGTGTCCGCCGAAGTTGCAGTTTTCTGAGAAGGGGCAGAGTCCGATAGCGTCACCATCTATTCACTTCTCAATGGTTCGGCGTCGACTGCAGTATCTTCGCGAGCAGATATGTCGGCATGGCGGACTGCTTTCTCCGCAGGCTTCTGGCTGTGGGAACTCTCTCCTGTGGGGCGGACGAGATCCTTTTTTGTCGACCTCTTTGCTATCTTCTTGGTCTTCATAGGCGTTGTCAGTTCTGGGTCGCCTTTTGAAGTGAGACTAGAGAAGAAAGCTCCAAGCCTTGCCATGCCTGACTGGAAAGTGGAGACCGCAAGTGGTGAATAGCGCCCCGTGTCGATCGAGATTCTCAACAGTTCCAGGGCCTCCAGCGATATTTATAGCGTTGGCGGCATTTTCGAGGCTTGCGGACTCGGCGGTTAAGAAAACATTTTCGAAGTTTTTTGGAAACTTAAAAATGTGCGGGGATTATGTTATCCCCTCAGTCCGCAACATCCTGCAAGATGCCAAAACCTCCTTTTTAACAGGCGCGGACACGATTTGTCAGTCCGCCCAGTCCGGCAAGATCACCAATCGGACAAGGTACCCTAGCAACGGACGCAAGGATCTGTCCGCTCAGTCCGCCAGGACTTTGGGATATCAGATTCTCTGCAGCGGCGGATGCGGTATCTCATCCGCCCAGGCCGCCTCCCTTCAGCAGGATCGCGCCCAGCAGCGGTGGAGGCTCCAGTTCGCGAGCCCAGTCCGCCCCTTCTGCGTGGACTGGCGTGTTCTTTCTTTTTGCTTCCCGTCACCGCTGCCCGGTTCTCCTGTACCCCGGGCAGCCGGTTATTTTAGCCCTTCCAGTTTGGGCAGGCCCCCTATCCTATAAATAGGGGGGAGGTGGTGCACCCAGGGCACGCTGACTCGGACCCAGGAGCCTACTTGTTATAGGCTACGGACTCGAATCTTGTACCTTGCGGACTCCCCCTCGCTCTGCTCTTATCAACCTTTGCTTTTCACTTGTAACCCAATCCTTCTTCAATCAAAGGAAAGCCCGTCGCAAGAGAGGCATTCAGGCCGCGATGGGCGAAGTCTGTTGTTGCCGTGGCTCACGGCCCTGTTCTTCTTCCTGCCCTCAACCGCTTAGTAGATTACTACTCGCAGTCTCCCTATTCCCCGGTGTTCGAACCGTTAGCTGGTGGTGCTCGACCCCCCTTGTGTTTTCGTGCATCAACAACTAGGACAACCCTTTGTATATCTCAAAATTCTTTTTAGGAAAATAAGGTGAGATTCTATAGGGTTCACGTGGAACCGAGCACAAAGGCATGTGGCAAACATGATATTAGGTCTGCTAGCTGTGATATATAGTAGGGACCCGACAATGCCCCTATATAGTTTCTGATCTACAGGTTTCCCTGATTCATCAGAGTCAATCACAACATTTGTAGCCATAGGTGTTTTCTTTGCTGAGGCATCAGCCATCCGAAACATTTTGATAAGCTCTTTAGCATATTTAGCTTGGGAGATGAAGATGCCATCAGGGAGCTGTTTCACTTGGAGACCAAGGAAATATGAAAGCTCACTCATGCTACTCATTTCAAATTTGCAATGCATGAGGTCAGAAAACTTCTTCCATAATTTTGAATCAGTAGACCTAAAGATGATGTCATCCACATATATTTATACTAACAAGATTTGGTCCTTATGATGTCTAGTGAAAAGTGTTTTATCTACTATGCCTCTAATGAATTTATGCTCTAATAAATAGCTTTCTAGGGTCTCATACCAAGCTCTTAGAGCTTGCTTTAGACCATAGAGAGCTTTATGCAACTTGAATACATGCAAAGGATGAGTTAGAGAGACAAAACCTGGAGGTTGTTCAACATAAACGTCTTCTTTTAATACTCGATTCAAGAATGCACTCTTCACATCCATTTTGTAGACCTTGAATTTCTTGTAGACTGCATAAGCTAAGAATATTCTTATGGCTTCTAACCTTGCAATAAGAGCAAAGGTTTGATCATAACCAATTCCTTCCTCTTGCATGTAGCCTTGAGCAACAAGCCTAGCCATGTTTCTCACAATAACTCCTTGGGCATCAAGCTTATTTCTGTATACCCATTTGTTTCTAATAACTGGGTAGTTTTGTGGTCCTAAAACCAAATCTCAAACCCTACATCTCTCAAACTTATTTAATTCCTCCTGCATTGCAATGATCTAGTGGGGATCTTGCTTTGGTTCATGAATGGATTGAGGTTAAATCTGAGAGAGAAAACAGGCATACATCACATCTTGATTGAGTTGATGCCTTGTCTATACACCTGCTGATATGTCTCCTATCACTTGAGATCTGGGGTGATCCCTAAGTGTGACAAGATCAGTGGGTGGAGTTGGTTGTGCAACAACATTTGAAACCAATTCCTCTTATGGAATTATGTTGGCTGTTGGAGGAGAGTCAATCCCTTCTATGCTTTCTTCTTCACTATCTTCATTGACTTGCGGAGATGGTTGAGTTGGAACCTCTTGGGTAAGGTTTGGGTCATCCAACTTCTTACACAAGTGAGGTAACTGCAAAGAGTTACTGGTAGAAACTTCTTTCTCCTTGCAATACATGTTAGTCTCATCAAAGCTTACATGAATTGATTCCTCAATTTTCAGTGATGATTTATTAAAGACCCTATATGCTTTGCTTACTTGGGAATATCCTATAAAAATTCCCACTTCAGCCTTAGCCTCAAACTTTCTAATGTATTTCTTGTTGTTATTATGTATATAACAGGTACAACCAAATACTTTAAAATAGTTTATTTTAGGTTTCTTCTCTTTAAGCAATTCATAGGGAGTCCTGTTCTTTAGTTTGTGAATTAAGCTTCTGTTCAGGACATAGTTTGCAGTGTGTATAGCCTCTGCCCAAAATGTTAGTGGCATGTATGCATCAGCAAGCAATGTACCTGCAGCTTTAATGAGTATCCTATTTTTCCTTTCTGCTACCCCATTTTGTTGGGGAGTTCTAGGAGCTGAGAAGCAGTGCCTGGTACCTTCCTTCTCATAGAACTCGTGCATAAGAAGAGACTCAAACTCTGTGGCATGATCACTTCTGATCAATGCAACATGAGTAGAGAACTCAATCTGTATGGTTCTGAGAAAATCTCTAAGAACCTTGAAGGTATCTGACTTAGATCTCAGAAAGAATACCCAAGTGAATCTGGAGAAGTCATCTACAATAACCAAAGTGTAGGATTTCCCTCCTAGGCTTTGTACAGCTATGGGTCCAAAAAAATCCATGTGTAGCAAATACCAAATCCTAGGTGAATCACTTTTATTAATGGATTTAAAACTAGATTTAGTTTGCTTGCCTAATTGACAAGCTCTTTAAAGGCCTTCCTTCTTGTAGGGACCAGGAGGTAGATCTCTAACAAGGTTGTCTTTAGATAGCCTAGCAATGTTTTTCAAATTTACATGACCTAGTCTTTTATGCCATAAATCATTCTGGTTATTAGTTAAATTAAGTAAATAGATATCAGAAGTGACAGATAGAAAATCAACTAAGTATATGTTGTCTTGTCTATTTCTAATTAAAACAAGTTTGTTTCCTTTAGATGAAATAATACAAGAGCTAGAGTTAAAAGTTACCTGATAACCTTCATCACAAAGTTGACTTATCGAGATGAGGTTATGTTTGAGTCTTCTTACATATGTTACTTTCTTGAATGTAGCTGCTCCAATCTTCACTGCTTCATATCCTTTAGACTAGCCACTTTTTGAATCCCCAAAGATCACCTTCAGCCCTAGCTTGGGCTTGTAATTGGTGAGAATGTCCTTGCGACCTGTCATGTGTTTGGAGCATCCACTGTCCAGCTACCATGGCTGATTTACTCCTAGACAGCTCTTCTCCTGCAATGAAAATAGTTACATATTCTTGACGCAGGTTACCTTGGGTCCTTGGTTTTGTTGATATGAAAAGCTGGAAATAACTGAAAATTCTGGTTGGGATTTATATCTTAGAGGGTGATATCTTTTAGGTGGTATAACCCAATCAGCTAGAGGATTAAAAGCTTTTATAGAATTATTTAAGTTGCAGTTATAGTTAAAATTTTGGTTGAGTCTTTCTGGGTTCGACGGATTTCTGTAAGTTCGTCGACCAGAGTTCGACGAATTGGGTTGAGATCGTCGATCTCTGCCCAGAGAATGAACACATTCATTTTCTGTGCCCCACGTTCGTCGATCTACGCTCGACGAACCATACAAGTTCGTCGATCGCAGTTAGACGAATGATTATTATTGAAGTTTTCGTTCAGAGATCGTCGTTATGAGTTCGACGATCTGTTCCTATATCGTCGATCTGAGTTCGACGATAACTGCTGAACATTGTTATTTTTATCATTCTTCTGGTTTTTACTTTTGTCCTTAGCTTCAATTTGTTCTAGAATTTTATTAACCTTATTTACTTGTTCAGTGTTTTTCTTTCCTTTATCTGAGATAAAATTTACAGGTTTTGAAAGATGATTCCTTTGTATTAGGGTTGGTTCACAGGATGTGGCTCCTAATCCTAATCTGCAGTTATTAGTTCTAGCATTTCCTGTGCTGTTTATATCTAGCAATTTCAAACTTCTGTCATTTAATGATTTTTCTAATATCTTAGCTTTGCTAAGTTCTGATTTCAGAAAAGTAATTTGTTCATTTGCAGATTTCAGTTCACTAGATAGATTTGCATTTTCAAAAGTGATTTTATCTAAATCATTCAATTTATCTCTGAGAAGTTTGATTTCGTTCTCAAAGCTTATCAAATCTAAGCATATATTTTAAAATTCAAATTTAAATTCATCAGATTCAAAATCATAAGATGCTATTACCTGATCTTCAGCTGACAGGTTTTCTTCATCATCAGATTCATCTGTATCTGATCTACTACTGCTTGCATCAATTGCCATGAGGCAAACCTCCTTTGCCTTGGCCTCCCCTTCTTTTTCACTAGAGCTGGAAGATGTGGATTCATCTTCTGTGTCACTCCATGTTTCAGCCACAAATCCTTTGTCCTTCTTTTTGTGCTTGCTTGAAGAGGGCTTGCTGTAATGCTTGCTTCTTGATTCCTTCTCTTTTCTTCTTTCCTTCTTTTGATTTTCAGAATATTCAGACATGAAATGTCCAGATTTCCTTCACCCATAACACACTAACTCTTTAGTGGGGGTTTTGTCATACCTTGGCTGGCTGTCATTTCAGGATGACTTCCTTCTGAAGTCTTTCCTTGCCAGTTTGAAGAATCTCTTGGCAAAGAGACACATTTGCTCTTCATTGACTATTGGGGCTTCAGTTTCTTCTGCAGTCTTGAATGTAATGAATTGTTCTTTCCTTGCTGGAGGAGGAGTCCTGTGTTCCACTGCTTCTCTGGACCTGATTAGCTGCTCATAAGATTTGAGATTTCCCAGGAGAGATTCAGTTGAAATCTCATTCAAGCTTCTGGCCTCTTTGATTAGCCAGATCCTGGTGTCCCATGAGCTTGGGAAGCACATTAGGATCTTGTCATTCACTTCAGTCAAGGTGATTTATTTATCTAAGGTCCTTAGCTCATTGATGATGGAGCTAAGCCTGTTGTACATCACTTAAACTTCTTCTGCCTTATCCTTTTTGAATTTTTCATATTGTGTGATGAGGTTAGATCTCCTATCTTTCCTCTCATCTGCTGAGCCAGCAACCATTTGATTGATTGAGTCCCAGATTACTTTTGCAGAGGTGCACTCAGCCACCTTCTGAAAGATGTCATCTGACATAGTCTGAGCCAATATGCTCATGGATTTGGCATCTGCAATCTTAGCTTTCTTCTGGGCTTCAGTCCACTCAGGTGGTGGGACTGCATTGTTGCAGAAATATGTTGTAGATGTAGATGCCTGTGGGGGACCTGTCAAAATGGAGTTGTAGATTTATTCATCAATAGAGTTCATGTACAACTTGATTCTTGCCTTCCAGATGGCAAACTATTAAGGTTACAAAATGGAGGTCTGGTGCTTGCATAATCCTTGTTCTGTGCCATGGCTGTGTTTATAATCTAAATGAAAATGAAATAATGTGTAGATCTAACAAAGGATATTTGGTTCAAGGTTTAGCTTGTACAACCAAAGGAATCTGCTCTGATACCAATTGAAAGTGATGTGTTAGATCTAATATACTCTAGAGAGGGGGTGAATAGAGTATTTGAACGTCCTTATAAAACTGTTACAGCTTCTGTTGTAATTAAATTGTGTAGAAGTAAACTAAAGTAAATAATCACACAGCAGTCCTAAAAACACAAGCAAAACAAGAACAAAAAGAAAATTGGCAACCAGACGACACAAGAAATTTTATAGTGATTCCCCAACCTGGGTACATCCACTCTTCTTCCACCCTGGTAGGAATCCACTCAGGTTTTTGATCAGGTGCCTGACACCAATGAGCTTTTGATCAGGTGCTCAAAAACCAAACCCTTAAGTATTTTGATCAGGTGACTTGTAACCAGGAATCATTTTGAAGGGATATGACAACCCTTTACAGAGGTGGGGTTGAGAGAGTGATGAAGTCTTCTTTTTCTCAATAAACTGAGAAGACTTAAGTGGATTCAGTGATGTTGTCAAATCTCCCCCTGAGATGTAGAGGAGAACTGGAGCTTTGCACACGGTGATAGGCCTTCAGTTGAGAGACTTGATCCAGGAGCTTGAGATTGATGGTGCTTGAATGTCTTAGCAAGGTCCCAGATAAGAAGAACAGGAAGACTCCTGATTTGAAATGGGTTTTCTTCTTGCTTCTTCTTCAAATTACTGACAGACTGAGAAAGCAAATGAAGATCTGCTTCAGAATATCTTTTGATGAAAGCAGGAATGATCTTTTCTATCTCTGTCTCTGTAAGAAAAGAGAAAATCTCTTTTTATATTTTCTGGGGAAATTGGTCTTTTGAATTTTGAATTCCTTCTTCATTCAATGATGACGGCCTAGAGAATAAGCAGCATTGAATAATTTCCCCAACTGTACCGTGGAAAAATGGCAAACAATAATCCTGGAGAATATCCTAATCAGTGCTTCTCTAACGGTTATATTCAGAGAATGTTAGAGCATTGATTACTCAGGAATTATTGCAGTAATCATGGGGACAGGGCTGAAAATGACTCAGTCTGGAATCGTCGAACAGTTGACAGAAATCGTCGAACGGAATCCAGAGTTCGTCGAGCTGAGATGTTGTGTTCGTCGACTAGACGGCTTTTGTTCGTCGAGCTGAGTTCCATGATCGTCGAGCTGGAAACTGAACTGCTGTCTCTTCTAAACTTTGCCTATTCTTTGTCTGAAGTTCGTCGAGCTGGTAAACATGTTCGTCGACTGGAGTTCAGCAACTATTCTGGAGTTTTCATATATTTTGTGTGTCGACACAAGTCTTCTGTGTGGTGTCGACATAACATTTCCAAGTTGTCGACTGATGATCTGGGTGTCGACACAAGTTCTTCTAGTGTCGACTCATTTGGTGTCGACATATACTCTGAGTGTCGACACAAGTCTTCTGGTTCTAAGTTGTTGAAGTAGATAATTCCAGAATTTGTCGGGCAGAGAACTAAGTTCGTCGACCTGAGACTAGAGAACACAGTCTTGACAGAATGTTGTAGTAGTCCAAAGATTCATCAACCAAAGAATAGAGTTCGTCGAGCTGAGAACTAAGTTCGTCGACCAAAGTCTGATACTAATGACTTAGAATATCTTAATATTTTTCTGAACATGAAGTGTTGTTGTAGTGTCCAAGTTTTCGTCGACCTGAATACCAAGTTCATCGAGCTTAGCTCAGTGAATTTACTCTGAGATCGTCGAGCTGAGCACGACTATCGTTGACCTGAGTTCGACGAACGTCGAACTCACTTTACAGATTCTTAAAATCTTCTAAGTCTTGAGTCTCTGGCAGTCTTGTTGATAGCGGGTTCATATGATGTTGACTCTAAGGACTCTGCCTAGACTCTAGGACACAACTATGACTCTAGCTATACATTATTGGTCACATGATCCTAAGTTAGTGAACCTAGAAAAAATAAAACTAGGGATCCAACAACTTAGTATGATGCGCCTTGTACAACAATTCGACCCGCAAAGTGCCCACATTTCGGACGCACAGACGACTGTCTTTCCAAAGCAATCCATCCACAACCTCATATTGGGAATTTGACCCATCCAAAGCCTCTATCATGAGCTGCTTCATGCTGGTATACACATCCAAAGCCTGTCGAATCCGATCAGCCAGGTCATGCTGAACTTCCGTCCAGTTCAATAGCGCTTCAGCACTCGACTGCTTGTCTATGCAATAGATCTCCAATGCCTCCAAGTCCCGAACCAACCGCTCGTCATGGACCGACAGCCAATTGGCTTAAGCTGGGGCCCGGCGACTCAATGCGTCCGCCACCGCATTGCCTTTCCCAGACACATAATGGATCTTGAACGTGTAGTCCCCCAGGAACTTCATCCATCTTCTCTGTTGCATGTTTAAATCTTTCTGATCCAACAACTATTTCAGGTTCTTATGGTCGGTATAGATATCGACCTTCACACCATACAAGTAGTGTCTCCACAGCTTCAAAGCAAAAATCACGGCCGCTAACTCCAAGTCATGGACCGGATAATTCCTCTCGTGCACCTTCAGCTGTCTCGATCCATACGCTATCACACTTCCATGCTGCAGCAGCACACAACCCAAGTCACTGCCCGAAGCATCACTATAGTTCTCAAAACCTTCGGTCCCACTCGGCGAACTCAGGATAGGCTTGTGGTCAACCGACACTTCAACTACTCAAAAGCTCATGCGCACACCGGCGTCCAAATGAACTTCTGCTCCTTCCTCGTCAAAGTAGTGAGGGGTAATGTTATCCGCGAGAAGTTCTCCACGAAGCGCCTGTAATAGCCGGCAATCACCAGAAAACTCCGGACTTCCACTATTGTACACAGCACAGGCCACTCTCGTATCGCAACAATATTCGCCGGATCCACTGCAATGCCCTCTCCACTTACCATTTGACCAAGGAACGACACTAAGGATAACCAAAACTCACATTTGGAGAACTTGGCATACAATTGATTCCTCCTCAGCGTCTCCAGCACCAAATGTAGATGCTTAATGTGATCCTCCTCACTTTGCGAGTACACCAAAATGTCATCGATGAAGACGATCACCAAGTGGTCTAAGTACTCCCTGAAAGTCTTGTTCATCAAATCCATGAACACTGACGGCGCATTCGTCAGCCCAAACGTCATGACCCTAAACTCGTAATGCCCGTACCTCGTACTAAAAGCTGTCTTAGGGATATCACTCTCCCTTATCCTCAGCTGATAATAACCATACTTAAGATCCAACTTCGAGTATACCGTTGACCCGACCAAATGATAAAACAGATCATCAATCCTCAGGATCGGGTACTTTTTCTTCTCCGTTAGCTTGTTCAACTCCCGATAATCAATACAAAGTCTCAAGCTTCTGTCCTTCTTCTTAACAAAGAGGACTGGTGCGCTCCAAGGCGACGAACTTGGATGCACGTACCCCTGCTCCAACAACTCTTACAGTTGCACCTTCAGCTCCACCATTTCCTTAGGCGGTAGCCGATACGGAAAGCGTGACACAGGTTTTGCACCTGGCACTAGCTCAATCGTGAAATCTATCTCCCGTTGAGGCGGGGCTACAGGAACATCAGTAGGGAACACATCAGGGTACTCAGCTACCACTGAAATACTGTCCAACGTAGGCTTAGGCTTTGCAACCTCCACTAGCATAAAGAACAGCTCTGCACCAGCACAAACCGCCTTCACCACCTGAAGAGCAGACATCAACTTCTTGCTCAACCCTTTCAAGCCCGTAAAAGTAATCTCATGACCTGTTCCCAACTTGACTTCCTTGAGACCGCAATCAATTAAAGCTTGCTGCTCCGAGAGCCAGTCCATGCCAAATATTACGTCGAACTCCACCAATGATAGTAAGGACGCTAGCAAGTGGAACTCCTGACTCCCAATACGAATCTTAACGCCACAGATTCTATTTGCGCACATCGAATGCCCATTGGGCAACAAAACATCCAGTTTATCCTTCGCCATCGAAGAAGGTACTCTGATGCACGATATGAAACCTTCGGACAAAAAGGAGTGTGTAGCTCTCGTATCAAATAGTGCTCTTGTTGGATTCTCATAAATCAAAACAAATCCTACACAAGTAGTGGTAAGGTAACACGTGCATAACAAGTATTTAAAAATTGAGTTGCTATAGATTTAAACCATACCTGTCACCACATCCACTTGCTTAATGACCTCCTGTTGGCCTAGATTATAGACTCTCGGTTGAGCCGGAGCATAATGGGACGCGGTTGGCTCCACCGCCTTGCGCTTCTCTTCATAAGTTGCTCCCAGCTTCCTTTCGGATTTGGGACGTCCGCTCCAGCAGTCACGGGCTAAGTTCCCCGGCTTCCCACAAGTAAAACATGCACCCGGGGTCCGACCCGTAGTCGCCCCAGAAGCACCAGAAGAGAGGGCTGGACCAGAAGTCCTAGCCTTCTTGTTGAACTTGCGATACCCAAACTTCGCATTAGCCAGCACTTTGAACTCTATCGTCTTCTCACCAGAGTTTTCCTTTGCTTGCACATTTTTCAAGTCCTTCTCCAAATACTGGGCCGTGTTGACCAGGGTCAAGAAGCCCTGCGTTATCGGCCCCAAGAGCAGTAACCTCAAGTCATCTCTCAGACTTTTGTAGAAACGGTTCGTCTTGCACTCCTCATCCGTGAATGTGGAGATAGCGTAACGACCCAAACGAGTAAACTCATGGAGATACTCATCCACGCTACTCTCTCCTTACACCAATTTCAGGAACTCATTCTCCAATGTTATCCTCTGAGCCTAAGGGAGGTACCTTGCCAAGAACAATCTTGAGAACTCCTCCATCGAGACATCCGTAATTTGCCTATCCCTCAAGTGATGTAGCTCCAAGCCTTCCCACCACAACCTAGCATCACCGTCCAGAAGGAACATAGCTATAGTGGTCATCTGCCACTCCTCCATTTCAGTAGCTATCAGGACTCTCTTCACTCGGGAGAGCCAATCTTCAGCTTGAGATGGGGTTCCCAACCCCGAGAACACTGGAGGATTAAAGCTCGTAACGTGCTTGAGCTGCCTTTCAGTTCCTCTCCTCAACACCAAAGGCTCCACCACTACTGGCTCCACTCTTCTCGGTTCATCCCTTTGAAGTGGTACCTGCTCCATCGTAGCAGCGGGCTGCTGCATTTGCCTGGCAAGGTGCGCATTGATCATGACAAACACTGCTTCGGCAACCAATCGTATGTTTTCAGCCGATGGAGGTGTTGCATGAGCATCATTTGGTGCACTACTAGCCTCAGAAACTGGATGTTCTGACAGCCCTGCACCACTTCTGGTCACCTATAGTTGTACAAACCCTCGTTAAACGACCAAACAAAATTACAAAATGCAATTATAGGAACACGCAGGTTCCTCAAACACGTGTATTTTCATTCTTAAGTGGACATTCATGGGGTCTTTTGATGTTATAATGATGACGCACACACATGTCCTCACCACCCCTTAAAAATAATTCGTCCACGAATTCATTTTAAGCTTGACCAAAATCAGTAGTCTGATAACAAATTGTAACACCACCTATCTGTCGCATAGCATATAGCAGTGGGTCCGGCCGGGGCCCGACGCCATTTACCACAGACAGACCGGGCGGTTACTCAATGGAAACCATCCAACTATTAACCAACATCCTACACAGAGTCATTCTAGTGGAAGCAATTTTTAAAAGTTGCAAATTAAAGAACCCAGCCTCAAGCATGAATGTCCACTACTCAAAACGATAGGAATGAAGTACAATACACAAGTACCATGGCCTTATGGCCTTACAATTGTTTACTCAAATAACATGTTTTCCAAACCTCGGCATGCAGGCCGGTCACACTTGAATAAAACATGTAAACACTCAATTTAGGCCTTCGAGGGCCGGCTCAGCAACTTGGGCTTTAGCCCGCTATTTACCGCTCGGCTCCGCAGCACCTGCAAGAAACAATCCACCTCAACGGTGGCAAACAAAAGCAACGGTCAGCTATGCTGACTAAATTTTAACGATCCTGCCCCCAAAAACGTGGCGGCGATGCTCTTTCCCTGCACTTTGTTAGCATAACCAAACAGCATTGTGAATAAACACTTCATCACAGGTGTGGGCACGCATGGCCACACACCCTGTGCACTCAGGGCACATTTTCAATGAACACGGTCAAAGTCCGCTGACTCACCACCGCCTCTTGGACGGCAATATCTCGTGAGCATTTGTTCTTTCTGGACACTGCCTAAGACCCTCCATCTATGCCAACGGCGAGTACCACGTACTTTATGTCTCTCTAACTGAACCACATAGATCAGGTATAGTTCCGCATAACCCGTTGCTCACACCGCAATGTCAACTTAAGCCGTCTGCGCGGGTCAAGATTCCCCGAGTCCCGTTTCATCACACACTTCATATAACCCGGTTATGTTCAAGTTGGCTCCCAGGCCACCATGTTGGCAGAATCGCGCATCTGCCCAGTTTTCTGAGTGCACCTTGGAGTTAATCACCAAGTCTCCCTGTTGCAATCTACCACGTAGAAAACCTGAAAAACAAACATTCGCACGGAGTTTTCTCCGGCCATTCATGCAATGTAACATCACCGATCCAGACCAACTTGTTCGGGTAGGTTTCACACATCATGCCTATATCCATTCTAGATTACGGACTCTACATATACACAACGGGGACTATTCATGTCTACCCGAAGGAACTCCTCAACTCACCGCAAACTCGCGAGAGCGGGCTTCCTATGCAAAGGAAAAGAGGACTTCACATGTCCTAGGATGAGAATCGTTACCCTAGAATTTTTCCTTGGTGCCATGGAAATGTATGCGGATGGAAAGCACCGCAATCTCCTTGCCTCCGTAGATCTGAATTCGGCTCGCAATTTGGAGCTCCGAACTCCGCCGGTGACCGGATCTAGCCTACTTTCTTCTTCCTTGCACTCCCCTCTCACTAGACTTTAGAAAGAGACTAAGTGAAAGAAAATGAGGGATTTGAAACCCTATTCCCAGGAATATCCCAGCAGGAACAACCCCCAGCCGTCAGATCCCAAAATAAGGAAACGAACGGCCACGATTCGCCATTGAAACCCAAAATCTGGGTCGAACACGGCCTGTGACCCGCCCATGTCCAGGGCCGTGTTCCCCATTTGCCGTCGAAACCGACGCGTCCCAAAATGCACACGGGTGCCCGACACGGCCGTGTTTGACCTGACACGCACGTGTCATCTAGTACACGGTCGTGTTCCCTGCCGTGTTCCTCCATCGACACAGGACCAACAACAACCCGTGAAGCACACGGGTCTTGGACACGCCCATGACCAAAATGACAGGTTCGTGTCACCACCAAACACGCCTGGGATCCAGGTCGTGTTTCACCCTTGAATAAAATCCGCCAACCACCCGAGAAGGACACGGCCTGTGACACGCTCGTGTCCCAGGCCGTGTTCGCTGCTCGACGATCGTCGACTCCAACACTCATCGACCACAAGGCCAGATCAGCGACCCAAGCACGACACACCATGGGACACGCCCGTGTCCCAGGTCGTGTGCCCCCTGCCAAATTCCAAACTTGGCTCAAAAAGCCTCCTATCACTCTTTTGAGTTTCAGGGCATTACACGTTGCCCGCCGAACCCTGTCCGCAAGGTCACATTGTACCTCCGTCCAGTGCAAGCACGCATTTGATGTGGAATTCTTGTCAACACAAGAAATCTCTAACACTTTCAACTCCTATAACAGACGCTCATCATGCATCTGTAACCAATTTGCCTATAACGGAGTCCTATGACTCAAGGCATCGGCGACCATGTTTCCCTTCTCGGGGCTGTAATGAATCTTAAAAGTGTAGTCCCCGAGGAACTCCATCCACCTTTGTTGTCGCATATTGAGATCCTTCTGGTCCAATAGGTAATTTATGCTCTTATGGTCCGTGAATATATCCACCTTCACGCCATATAAATAGTGACGCCACAGTTTAAGTGCAAAAATCACCGCTGCCAACTCCAAATCGTGAATATGATAGTTACGTTCATGCACTTTCAACTGGCGTGAGCCATAAGCGGTCAGCTTTCCAAATTGAAGAAGAACACAACCTAAGCTGCTCCCTGACGCATCACTATAAATCTCAAAGCCGTTTGTACCACATGGCGATGTCAAAATGGGCGCAGTGGTAAAATGACTCTTTAGCTCTTCAAAATCTCGGGCGCACTACGACGTTCAAATGAACTTTTGATCCTTCCTCGTCAACGTGGTCAGAGGCAAAGCGATCCGTGAGAAAGTTTCTACAAAACAACTGTAGTAGCCTGCCAGTCCAAGGAAACTCCTAAGTTCGGCCACCGAATACAACACTGGCCACTCCTGGATGGCTCTTATCTTTAACGAATCCACCGCAATGCCCTCTCCACTCAACACATGGCCAATAAAAGCCACTGACGACAGCCAAAACACACACTTTGAGAACTTGGCGTAGAGCTTATTTATCCTCAGGGTATGCAACACCAACCGTAAATGGTTCGCATTATCATCTTCCAGATCGAGAGTACACGAAGATATCATCAATGAATACAATCACAAACCGATCCAAGTACTCTTGAAACCTTCGGTGCATTAGATCCATAAACATTGATTGCACATTACATAGTCCGAACGGCATTGTAGTAAACTCATAATGACCGTAGCGTGTTTCAAACGCTTTCTTGAGAATGTCACCTTCCCTAATTCGCAACTGGTAGTAGCCCGATTTCAAATCCAGCTTCGAATATACTTTTGATCCCGCCAATTGATCAAACAAATCATCTACCAGTGGAATCAGATATTTATTTTTCTCCGTCAGCTTGTTCAACTCACGATAATCAATACACAATCGCAGACTACCACCTTTCTTTTTCACAAACAGAACATGCGTGTCCAAGGTGACATACTTGGGCGTATGTATCCATGTTCCAACAACTCCTACAGTTGAACTTTTAGTTCGGCCATTTCCTTTGGTGCTACTCGATGTGCCGAGGGGGCCACAAGTTTTGCACATTGCACCAGCTCAATCGAGAAATCAATCACCCGTTGTGAAGGTAATCCCGGGAGTTCCTTCAAAAACACATCAGCAAACTTCGAAACAATTTGAACATCAATCACACTGGCCTTTGGCTCAACAGCCTCAATAAGCATGAAGAACAACTCAGCTCCTTTCCGAACTGCCTTAACCACTTGAAGAATAGACATCAATGTCATGCTCGACCCTCGCATACTAGGGAACTTAGTTTCTTTTTCGGTATTCTGCTCCAGTGTGACTTCCTTTGACTTGCAATCTATATAGGCACGGTGCTCTGAGAGCCAATTCATGCCAAAGATCAGATCAAACACCGATATCGGCATCACCGATGCTTCCAATCCGAAATCCTGATTTCCTATCCGCACCTCCACAAAACAAGACCTATCCGCATGCATTACACATCCATTTGGTAATAACACCTTCACACTATCTGCCACCACACGAATCGGTAGACCGACCCGTGACACGATGTCCACAGATATAAATGAATGAGAAGAACCAATATCAAATAGTGCTCTCGCCGGATAGTCGTGAATCAGGACAAAGCCTAATCCAAACAGATTATACACAAACAAGGTATGAAATAGCAAAAAACAATAATCAACTATGTTACCGCGTACCTGTGACAATGCCACCTTGTTTATGGCCTCCTGCTGGCCAAATTTATACACTTGGGGTTGCGTCTGGGATGCAGTAGACTCCACAACTGCCTTTCCCTTGTCATCATATGATGCTCCTATCTTCTTTTCAACCTTTGGTGGACCAACCGGACAGTTACGGGCAATATGCCCCACTTTACCACATGTATAGCATCTCTGAGACTCCTTGCCTTGACTTTGCTTCTGATGCAACACTCGAATGAGCCTGCGAAGAAGACTTGAATCTTTTACCCCATTTCCTTCGGTACTTCGATTTCCTCGGGTGCGGCACTTTGAACTCGGACCTTGTCGCCGCCAAGTCCCTTTTTCCATGCACCTGCTTCATATCCTTCTCCAACGCAAGCGTCGTATCCACAAGCGCATGAAACCCTTGGTTTAGCGAACTTGATAATAGGAATCTCGACTCATCTCGCAATCCTTCGTAGAACCTACTGGTTTTTCGTTGTTCATCAGCGAAGATAGACCCGACAGAGCGTCCCAATCGCGTAAACTCATGCAAGTAGGTATCGATACTACTCTTGCCTTGAGTTAGATGCTGGAACTCATTTTCTATAGTGATGGGTTGAGCCACTGTCACGTGTTTTGCCAAGAATAGTCGCGAAAATTCCTCAATAGACACTTCTGTTAGTTGCTTGCCCGCTAAATGGTGTAACTCTATCTCGTCCCACCATAGCCGAGTCTCTCCCTCCAACAAGAAGGTGGCCAAGGTGACCTTCTGATTTTCCTCCATCCTTATCGCCGTCAATATTCGCTTGACGCGCGATAACCAATCTTCCTCCTGCATAGGGATCTCACACCCGTAAACGTCGGAGGATTAAAGATCATTAACTACTTCAACTGTCGTTCAGCTCCCCGAGGATCAACAGCCTTAACATGCTCCGGCCTTACACCAACCCGTTCTGGCACCAATGCCGGTTGCGCCTGTCAAGTAGGCTGTGGATGAATCATTGCAAACAGCGCCTCAGCAACTAAGCATACTGTTTACATAGAAGGAGGAGGTGTAGGCACCTCAGCTGGTGCCGCACTCTCATCAGAACGCTGGGGATCAGACTGCCCAGCACCACTACGAGTCACCTATAGGTGGACAAGACAAACATTAGCGACCTCACACAAGCAGTAACAATAAAATAGGAATGCACGGGTTCTTCAAACAGGTGTATTTGCATTCCGTAGTGGAAATTATTGAGTTCATTAATGTTATCGTGGGTCGCACTTACACGTGCTAGCCATGCCACAAAAGAATTCGACCACGAATTCAAAAGGGAAGACCGAGATAAGCTGATACCAAAATTGTAACACCTCTATCCGTTGCATGACATATAATAGAAGGTTTAGCCGGGGCCCCACATCATATGCCATAAACAGACGGCGAAGTTACGGGTTAATATCAGAGTTGCGCATCCTAACTCAGAGCATTCTAGTGGAAGCTTTTAAGTTGATTGAACTCAGCTCATTAGAATGTCCACAATAGATAAATGAGCATTTATATATACATCACGAAGGAATGTACTCCAAATATACAGCAAGTCTGACCTTATGGCCTTACATTTAAGCTTTATACATTTGACTTTCATACATCGGCACACAGGCCGGCCACACATGAAAAGACTATCATATTAACTTCTTTGGCCTTCGAGGCCTAGCATAGCAGCAGCAACAACAACAACAACAAGGGCTTCAGCCCTTATTTTCCGCTCGGCTCTCCTGCACTTGCACGAGATAATCCACCGCAAGTGTGGCAAACAAGGCAACGGTGAGTGTTCAGCTGACCAATTTATAACGACCTTACCCCTTACCCGGGGCAGTGGCATTCCTTCCCTGCAGGCATAGCATTTCACAAGCAGATATCTCACACAATGTGCATTCACGCACAATCAATATATCATAAACGTCGCCCGCACGACCCGACGCTCCGTGCACTTAGGGCACATTCTTGGTGTACCTGATAAACCAGTCCCCACCATCATTCAAGGCCCGAAGCCCAACGACAAACTTGAGCATTTTGCTCCACGGCCTTCAGCCGGAGACTTTAGTCTTAGTGTAATGACCCGGGATTTGCCCATAGCCCCCCATGACATCGTCGCGCGTAGGACTAAGCCTCTCGTATTCTTGTAATGACCCGAGATTTGGCCCGTAGACTATAGCATCGCTACCGAGTGGCGCGCAAGTCTAAGACTCTTATTATGCATTTCTGCCAAATGCCAGGCGCCCAGGTACTCATGGCAGACAATCATAATGCAGATACAGTTCTGCCATTTCTCGTTGCTCAAATCGTTAGTTCACTGATGCGGGTCAGCATACCCTTGTCCGTTCAGTACGAGCTCACAAATAGCCACAGTATCCCCAAAGGACTGGCATCACAATCACAGCTTAACTAGGCGTCATCGCTAGCGACACTCACTCTCGCCCGACGTTAGCGACAGAACTCACTTTCCATCCCTAGCACTAACCTTATGTGAATCAAGCAATCCCTGTAGTCATCAGTATTACCAGGAACACTGGTCTTTCATAGCATACAACACAAGCACTTGCGGGTATTTTCCTGGACTTCCACTCCAGTACTTCCTGCTACTATCCTTCAAAGGCATAACCCACTGAATCCGCAAATATATTCATTTATATGTGGAGTCTTCTCCAGTGTGTAAAATAAAACACCAACAATCCAGACCAACCTGTCTAGATGGGCATCACACAGTATGCTTATTCCCTACTTCACATTTCTGGATCTACATGCAAGACATCTTGGGGATCTCCAGAATCAACGGAAGAGGAAATCCGTCAATTCTCCACCCTTTGGTGGGGGAAACCCATGCATATGCCAAATTAAGGAATTCACATGTCCAAGGAAGAAAGATCGTTACCCTTGATGATCGCTTTGGAGCCATGGAAATCTAGCCAGACGAAAGGCACCGCAACGGCCTTGCCTCCATGAATATGGACTCGGCACATGATTCGGGGCTCTAAAACTCCACCTGTAGGCGGATTCCTCCTCCTTCTCCCTTGCTCTCCCCACTCTCTAACACTTGAAGAAAGAGAAAGGCCTTGAGAAAATGAGAGAGGTTATCCTCAACTCTTGGCCTTATCAGCAGTAGGGAGAATTCTAGGCCGTTGGATCCCCTTTGAAAGGAATGGACGGCCACAAAAATCGCTGAAAATCATTTTCTAGCCCAGACACGGCGTGTAACACCCCTGTGTCACAGGCCGTGTACCTTAAGCGACAAAGAAGTCGACATAACTAGACGAGGACACGGCTGTGTGACACACCCGTGTCATACGCCGTGTGCCAGACACAGCTTCAGACACGCCCTTGTCCATCCCGTGTTCACCAGTTTGCCCAAGCACAAAGAAGGACACGACCCTTGACACGCCTGTGTCACAGGCCGTGTGCCCCACACGAGGATCGTCGAGTGCATTTCATCGAACTCACTCGAGAGCTCAACGAGCGTATAGCAGGACACGGCCCTGGACACGCCTGTGTCACAGGCCGTGTACCCCACTCGGGGATCGGCGAATGCACTTCGTTGAGCTCACTCGATACCGCCCTGCAGCACTCGAGGGTGGTGCATGACACGTACCTCACACAGAAGGATACGTCCACGCCCGTGTCTGGTTACCCACTCTCCTCACCGTAGTCATCCTCCTTGGGGCGTTACAAGTCACCACCCGGATTGAGTGTACCTGGAAGTAGGTCCGGAGCCTCCGAGCCGAGATGACCAGAGCGAAGGTCAGCTCCTCTAAGATGGGATAACAAAGCTCTGCCTTCCTCAGGACCCGACTCATATAGTATATGGGGAGCTGTTTCTTTCCCTCTTCTCCTACCAGGAGATGAATAGGTCTCTGCTCCGACCCAGAATTAAAGAAGGTCCTCCCCCCCTGGCCCTTGGAGCAAGGGAGCCCGAGTGAGCTGCCTATTCAAGGCCTGGAACACCTCCTCGCATTCCCCAGCAGTCCACTCAAACTTCTGACCCCCATCACCGTCTTGAAGAATGGGGAGCACTTCTTTCCAGCCCGGTAGAGAAACCTGCTCGACCGTACCAATTTTACTGTCAGCCGCTGCAGCTCCTTAGCGTTCCGAGTCGACCCCAACTCCATGATTCTCTTATCCTTGTCTGGATTTGGCTTCACCCTCGCGGGGGTGAGAAGGTGTAACGGTCCAGGCCCATCAACATGGGACCCAGCTGGAACCGCCGGCCTTCCAGACCCGGGCCCACCACTGGTAGTCAGCCTTTCACCATTGCCTGCAGGCTGGCACCCCAACCCCTCTCCAGCTTGTTTAAAGATTCTATAGTAATAACACCTCCAAAAATTCAGAGAAAATTATAAGACTACAAGTACCCTAGAAAAAGTTTCATAATTTACATTTGGAAATAAAGCTATATTTGATTTTTCTTATGAACTCTCTAATTTGTTAAGGAACAAAGTATGCTAATCAGTCATCAAATAATTCCACAAAAATTTTCATATGATAACATTGAGCTAAAAACACTAGCAGGAAGTTTCATGATTTTTGTAAGAATGGTGACAAGATTATTAATATGTAATCAAAATAAAGCACTTGTGAAGTGGATGCCCTAAATAGATATCCAAAAATTCTAACAAAATTCATACAAGGTTATTATAACCTAAAACTAACCTGCCCATGTTTCATACCCTCTCTATGGGCAGTGAGACCACAATAGCCAAAATAATTATTAGGGCATTACTATTGATTACATGAAGTGCTAAAAATTGTCCAAAATTCCTCAAGCCTCTTTTCTCAGGCTCAACATACCCTCCTACCCAAATTTGGTTAAGTTTCAAGATGTTTAGCTAACCTAAACTTACACTACAAGTTTTGTCCTAGGCTAGGGTTAATCCTTTTCAAAATGGAGCTTTCTCTCTCCTACTCATCATGGTTCTATATATCGAATTTTGATCTCTCCTCCAGCCTATTTGCAGCAAGGTGTTTAGGACCAACCCTTCACAAGGCCAAAACTCTTAGGGTTTGATATTAAGGGCAAATCTAATTCCTCTCTATCCCAATTCCATGGGGATGAGCTATAACAAGTTAGCCCATTTCAGCCTCTGTGGGATTTGGTCACTCAAAATCAAATGGGTTTGACCAAAAGCTTATTAAGGTATAGTTGTCAAAACCTATTCAAAACACATCCAAATTAAATGAAATTTTATACAGATACCTAAATTAAACCCAGGGACCACTAGCCCAAAATTTGGGAGGTTGGGAGGTGTTTAGGACACCTAGTTAATTTATTTAGATTATTAAATTTTTATAAAAACTATAGAAATATTTTCTCCCAAAATTCCCTAATTTGGACAGGCCCTAGGTATAGATAAGAATAATCCTCTGTCACTAGAATGGACAAGGGAGAGACATCCATTTGACCTTGGTAGCCCAGGTACATGTCCCACCAAAATGGGTGCCCTTCCAACCAGACGGCCAAATTGGTCAAAATCAATTTTTGATTACGTAGACCCAATGGGCTACAACTTTCATATTACTCCCACCAGGTGGAACCTAAGTATTTTTAATAATTAATGCAAAACAGCCCAGAAAACAGGACAGACAGAAATCCTAAATAAAATTGGACTGCACGAATCTTAAAGCAAATCGTGGGCTCCTGGTCATCTTCTTCCTCCAGCCAAGGGCCTATTGGGAACCTGGACTTATTTAAGAGAGTGCCACACGGCCACCTCCTTGGTCGGCCACCACCGCCACCACCTTCGTGAGGTGGGGGTTCGCCGGGCGGCGGCACGGGCATCGGAGGGGTGGTCCGGCGAACCCGACCACCATTTTTTTTTTGGAAAAACCATGTCTTGGATCGGCTCATGTCCGATTCCTTGGTAAGGGCTAAACTTTGACCATTTTAGGTCTAGAGTTGACTTGGGTCCATAACGGAAGAAGGAGTAGAGGAGGACATTTGGGTTGACTTTAACCCATTGGGTCCGAGTGTGGTGGTTGGTGACCCATTGGCGATGCTCCCCTACCAAACCGCAGGTCTAGGAAGGGTGGGATTTCTCTTGGCCCATGGAATAAAAGTAGGGTGGGGGAGAGGGAGGGTATGGCTTCAAATCCTGCATGAATTGGAATTTCGGTTTTGGAAAACCCAGGTCACCGCCCCTTTGTCCCAATTCATGAAACTCCTCAAAACTGATAGGGGAGATGAATACTAATTAATTGGTGGAGAATGGAGGGGTGGTTAGTCCCCACCATGAATGGCCTTCTCTTTCTTCTTTCTCTCTCTTCCCTATTGGGGAAATAAATTCAGCCACTGGCTGGCCATGCTATTAAACTCCTTAAAACTGATGAGGGGAATGTATTAAGCCTTTGGAATCAATTAGGGCCCTTGATCTCCCTGGCCATGAGCCTCTTTTCTCACTTCTCTCTCCTCCATTAAAGAGAAAAATGGAGCTTTCTCTCTCCTACTTGGAATTTTGATCTCTCCTCAACCTGGCCTCATATTAATAATAAAAATAGGTTAGCAAGTGGGGGAAATGGGTTTGAGCTTGGGTTAGCCCATTTAGGCATTTGACCTAACACTAGAATAGATGTGTCAACATGACCAATTGAGTTCAATGGGTACTTAGTGACCCTTAATTAGGAAGACTTGAGTAGGGTTGGTTGGGCATCGTGGGGGTCATGCCCCTTGGTAAGGGCACTTTGACCATTTTAGGGTTGGGTCAACATAACCAGGGCATCCCCTAAGGTCTAGGAAGGGTTATGTAGTTACCCTGCACTTTGGGGTCACATACCTCTTAGTAAGGGCTGACCAGAAGGGGCTTGAGTACTTGGGTCAACCTGGCCTCTAGGGCTGACCCCAACCCTATGACCCATTAAGCTCACTTTAGGGTTGGGAGGGCATAGGTGGGGTCCTCTAGGCTAAGAGTAGGTCAATTGACCTATGTAAGCTAGTTTGACCCATTTAGGGCTAGGGTTGACCTTGGTCAACTGAGCCTCTTGGGTTGACCCTAATGGGTCCTTTTGGCTCTAATGGGCCTCCCAAGGTATTAGGGGTGTTGTGGTAGGGTATTGGGGTTAGGGTGTAGCCCATGGTCATCCTAAACCATTGTTTAGAGTTTTACTATTTGCAGACCATGATGATCTCCCACCTTTTTGTCCCCTATCTCCCAGCCTATTTCTGGCTTCCTAGGGTTTGTCATGACC
Organism: Platanthera guangdongensis; assembly: GCA_039583875.1. Classification (NCBI taxonomy): domain Eukaryota; kingdom Viridiplantae; phylum Streptophyta; class Magnoliopsida; order Asparagales; family Orchidaceae; genus Platanthera; species Platanthera guangdongensis. The sequence continues at coordinate 102,901,489 of CM077152.1, forward strand.
TAGTCATGGCCAAAACCATTCTTAGGGGTCTAGTTGGAAATGGGATGTTACAGAAGGTGGCCCAAAAACTTGCCTCTACTGGCCCAAAAGACACACTTCAAGGTGTTCAGCCTTATCTTGTACTAGCGTAAGGTGGTGAAGGTCTCTTCTAAGTACTGGAGGTGAGAGTCCATTTCTTCACTCTTGATCATAAGGTCATCTACATACACCTCCAGATTCCTCCCCTTCTGCTCCCAGAAGACCTTATCCATCATTTTTTGGTATGTCGCTCCTGCATTCTTTAGCCCAAAGGGCATCATTATATAGCAGTAGCACCCGTCCCCCATGATGAAGGAGACATCTTTGATGTCGGCGGGGGGGGGGGGGGGATGAAAATGCATCTAGAAAACTTATTACAAGAAAACTAATGGTTGGGTCAACCAGCAAGTCAATCTGAGGCAAAGGATAACAATCATTAGGGCACGATTTATTAAGTAAAGAAAAATCGACACATATAGGCCACCAGCCATCTCCTTTTTAACCATAACTACATTGGAGACCGGGTAGGGTGTCACATCCCGCATTTTCTCATTTATATAATGAATCAGAGCACGAGAAAACAACGAGCTATGATGCCACGTCAAGCAGGGGATAACTGCTGACGCTCAGGCAACACTCTAATCCTTCAAATCATAAGTTAAAATGAATAGAAAACTGATTTTTAAATTAATTGGCCGTATCCCTCGGCTCAGTGGATCAGATAGTCCACGGTTTGAAAACTATTTTTATACGTAGCGGAAAAATACTTCATTTATGCTAAACATCCTAAAAGAGCGCATAAGCGTCCTAAGAGGACAACTTACACCATGCAAGACTCTAGATTTCAATTTATAATATTTATAAGGAAAACCATCTTTTTACGCATTTGGAAAATAGAGATTGAGCTTTTATAAAAACATGCTGATCGTGCAATACATATAGTAGTTCTTTTATAGGGTTTAAAGTAACTAGCAACCTAGCATAAAACATTCCCAGAGAGCAAGTGAAACTACCACAAAACAGGTAAACTAGCAGCTAAGCAAATACTTAATATCACAAAGGAAAATCACCAACGAGCGTCAACAACCTGACACGAACTCGTTGGTGAGCATGTATGTCTGTACTACTACAAGGCTAAAGAAATACCTCGGCAAGCGAGGGAAACACTGCCAAAGCGCAGTCCACAGAGAAACTCCTGAAACTAGCCGCACAGCCGGCTACAGACCTGAACCTGAGGCATTCAAAAGAAGAACACGTCAGCAAGAAATAATGAAACAAGTGGCAAGGAAGCATCAGATAATAATTGAATAAAAAGAACGGAAAGAAAAAGGGTTACCAACCCTGCAAGAGTAAATGCCGAAAAACTCAGCTAAAGAATCCAAAAGAGGACAAAATGCAGGTGTAATAATCAGTAAAGTGAGAGAAATGCAACAAGTACAGAAACGTACCAAACTCCGCTCAAGCCTGCAGAGACAGAAGGAAACCAATATGCATCAAATGAACAGTAAGAAGGAACTAACAGTCCTAAACTTGTAAATCATTAGCACTGGCACAAATCCCAAACCTGTGTCGGAGACTAAGAACAGTCACAACCGAACAACCAGGTCCAGGTGTCTCAAGAGTACTAAAGGGGCCGCCACAGGGTCCACACATATAGAGTTCCAACCTCTTACAGGAACCCAAAATGTCCAAAGGAGGGAATGGTGGTGGCCACGGCTCAAACTCCCCTGGTACCATACTCCTTCAGAAACCCAGCTACCACATGCTAAGGATCCACGATTCGGCACCAAAACTAGTCGACAACACCACTTAAAACTACAAAGTTCTACAACCAAAACCCGCCAAATTATTTCCCCCTACCCGCCGAACTATTTCCCCCTACCCGCCGAATTATTTCCCCCTACCCGCCGAACTATACTTAAAATAAATTCCGACAACTTCCTAGTTTAGGCCGATCACAAGCCCTAAACTAGGAACATTCCAATTTCACCTATTCTACGACAAGGAGAAAAGAATAATACAACAAAAAATGCAACTCATGGAGGCACGCAAGAGGGGAGAAATCCACTTGCCTCAAATCGACCTTGAAAACGTCACCCGAAATACTCCACCACGTAGATCCGTCCAAAAGGGGACACGCGGAGACGAGATCGCGATCTCGAAGCTCTCGCCGAGAGCTTTCCAACGCCGCGATCGGATCGAAATTCCGTCCACCGGATCGGCGGTGGCGGCCGCCGGAAGATTCGCGAACGGAGAGGTTCCGCACTCGTCAAAACAAATCGCACGGGGGGCTGCAGGTTCGGGGAAGAAGAAGAACTTTTCTTTCTTCTTTAACTTATATTAATATATATATAATTAATAATAATAATATAATATTAATAATAATATATTAATTATATATGAATAATAATAATAATAATATTCATTATAAAACTTAAAGGGGGGGGGGGGGGGGGCTGAAGTAAGATCGGCAGGAAAGCCTAAAAAAGCAAAGGCCGATCGGTGAGAATGAATCTCACCGATTCGGTGAGAATCGGTGAGATTCATTCTCACCGATTCTCTACGAAAACATTCATTTTTTTTTGTTTTTTTTTTTATATAAATCCTTTATATAAATATATATATATATAAAAATATATATAAGTATTATAACATGATAACCCTATATCGTTACGGAGGGCCAAACGCGCGCCGAATCGAACGAAATTCGCACCGTAGTCGAATGACGACGCTACGAATCCAACGGCGAAGTCGAAATCGAATTCCGACGCACCGTTTTCGAGATAATAATTTCTAAAGATAACGGCGTACGCGAAAACATACAAACTTCAATCGCGCGCCGAGGCTCCAAAAATGCTCGGAACGCGACGAAACTTGACGAGCAAGTCTAAAATTAGCCGATCTAATTTTCTAATATAAAATTTTCCACTCCCGACGCAAATCCCAAAATTTGGCCGGTCAAACCTAACGAACGCAAACGCGCTACGACAAAGTCGGTAACAAAATCCGACGAACAAAACTCGGGCAAAAACTCCCGAAGCCAAAACACAAGCATTCCCCAAGAGGCTCCACCGAGTCACCAAACAGACTCCGGCTCGCTAGGGAATCTTGCTACCAGGCATCACCAAGCCACGCAGGGAACCTAAAGAGTTAAGAGCACGCTCTAACAACGTCACACGACCAAAACACGCTAACATAACGCCCCGACGTCAAAGTACGTCAAATAAGAAATTACATAAATCACTGAAAAATCGGGGGCGTTACAGTCACTCCCCCTAAAAGAAAGTTTCGTCCCGAAACTTTACGCATAAAACAATTCTACCAAAGAAGGAAAAGGAAATAACCAAGGGTTATCGAATGCTTACCGAGCACAGCTAGGAGAACAAATGAGGATGCGCCTCCCTCATAGCTGACTCCAACTCCCAAGTCGCGCTCTCCACGTCTTGGTTTTTCCACAGAATCTTTACCATCGGTATTGTCTTTCTCCGCAACACTCGATCTTGCACATCCAGAACACGAATAGGAACTTCCACGTAGGAAAGGTTAGGCTCCAACTGGGGCACTGCATCCAGCACTTGTCTGTCACTTAGCACGCACCTCCGCAGTTGGCTCACGTGAAAAACATTGTGCACGCCAGGAAAATTTTCGGGCAATTTCAACTTGTAGGCTGACACACCAATCCGCTCCACAATTTCAAATGGTCTCACATACCTCGGGTCCAACATATGGTTCTTACCGAACCTCTTCACTCCAACCATCGGGGAAACCTTAAGGAATACCATGTCCCCCACAGAAAATTCCAAAACGGACCTACGCCGATTGGCGTTCTTCTCGTACCGCTCTTGCGCTATCCGAAGCTTCTCTCGAATAAGCTTTACAGAGACTTCCATTTCTTCTAAGGCATCTGGACCTAACATCGGCCTCTCACCAACCTTAGCCCAAAATAGAGGAGTTCTACATCGTCTTCCATATAGCGCTTCGAAAGGAGCCATTTGCAGACTCTCTTGATAACTGTTATTGTATGCGAACTCCATCAATCTCAAGCGTTCATCCCACGCTCCTCCGTGGTCTAATATATAACAACGGATCATATCTTCCACAATCTGATTAACACGCTCCGTTTGACCATTGGTCTGTGGATGATATGCGGTAGAATATCTCAAGTCAGTTCCCAATCCTTCTTGAAGGCTCTTCCAGAAACGAGACGTAAACCTGGAGTCTCGATCTGATACTATACTTACGGGTACTCCATGTAACCTGATAACTTCATTCAAATATAGCTCTGCTATCTTCTTCATCGAGTAACCAATCTGAAAGGGTACGAAGTGTGCACACTTTGTTAATCTATCAACAATCACCCAAATAGAGTCATGCCCTCGGGGAGATCTCGGCAAACCAGTAATGAAATCCATTGAGATACTCTCCCACTTCCAAGTTGGAATCTCTAAAGGCGCTAACTTTCCACCAGGCCTTCCATGATCAGCCTTAACTCTTTTGCACGTAAAGCATTCTGACATAAACCTTGCAATGTCACCCTTCATCCCACTCCACCAGGCAATCTGTTTCAAGTCCTTATACATTTTTGTAGACCCTAGATGGTAGGCCACACTTGAACCGTGTGCCTCACTGCATAACTTATCTCGAATATCTCAAAAATTGGGGATGCAAAATCTACCGCGGTACTTTAGAGTACCCGCGTCATCGACAGAAAAGTCAGGCAGCTCCCCCTTCTCAGTTCTATTATGAAGGTGCAGTAGATCAGGATCGTCCTTTTGATGAAGCCTCGTAAGAGAAATCCATGAAGGCTCAGACACTTCCAAACTGCTTGGCGAGTCACATCTACCAACTGAAATATCCATTAAAAGGAACTCTTCTACTAACAACTCAGTGGAGAGATTGAAAATTTTCCCTGTCTTCCTGCTTAAGGTGTCGGCTACCACGTTAGCCTTACCCGGATGGTATAAGATCTCCACTTCATAATCAGCCACATACTCTAACCATCTGCGCTGGCGCAAGTTCAACTCCTTTTGAGTGAAAACGTACTTCAAACTCTTATGATCTGTATAAATCTTGCATTGCGCGCCATACAACAAGTGTCTCCATAATTTCAATGCATAAATAACTGCTGCGAATTCTAAGTCATGCGTAGGGTAGTTTCTTTCATGAATCTTAAGCTGTCTTGACCCATACGCAATCACTTTTCCTTCTTGCATCAGCACACAACCAAGACCCACGTGGGATGCGTCCACGTAAACGGCATAGTGTAATCCTTCCGTAGGCAATGTCAATATTGGAGCAGTGCACAGTCTATTCTTTAGCTCTTGGAACGCTTCTTCGCACTTATCGCTCCACACAAATGCTGCATTCTTCTGCGTCAATTTGGTCAATGGCGCAGATAACGTAGAGAAACCCTCTACAAATCTTCTATAGTAGCCAGCCAACCCTAGGAAGCTTCTTATTTCTTTGGGTGTGGCAGGCCTCGTCCATTCCATAACTGCGGCTATCTTTTCTGAGTCGACAGAGATTCTGTCCTTGTTAACCACATGACCCAGGAAAGAAACCTGAGGCAACCAGAACTCGCATTTACTTAGCTTGGCGAACAACCTATGATCCCTCAAGGCAGATAAAACTAGACGCAAATGTTGGTCATGCTCCTCAACATTGCGTGAATACACCAACACATCATCTATAAATACGACCACAAACTTGTCCAGAAAGTCCTTGAAGACCCTGTTCATCATGTCCATGAAAGCAGAAGGTGCGTTGGTCAAACCGAACGACATCACCAAAAATTCAAAATGTCCATGTCGGGAACGGAAGGCAGTCCGCGGTATATCTGATTCACGGATCCTTAACTGGTGGTAGCCCGAACGAAGGTCAATCTTAGAGAACACGGCGCTGCCTCGCAGTTGATCAAACAAATCGTCTATCCTCGGCAACGGATACCTATTCTTGATTGTTACCTTATTTAGCTCTCTATAATCGATGCACAATCTCATCGATCCATCCTTTTTCTTGACGAACAAAACGGGAGCACCCCAAGGCGAAGAACTCGGCCTTATAAATCCGTTCTCAAGCAACTCGTCTAACTGGATACGCAACTCCTCCAATTTGCGTGGGGCCATCCGGTAGGGCGCCTTGGCAATAGGACGCGTACCCGGCTCCAAATCTATAACAAACTTCACGTCTCGATCAGGCGGGAGACCAGGAAGATTAGCTGGAAAGACATCAGGATAATCACGAACCACCGGGATCTCCTCCAAACACGGCAAACTAACCTTGGTTTCTAAAACCGAAACCAAACAAGCAAAACATCCAGAATCTACAAGCTTCCGAGCACATACCGCCGATATAGTCGGAGAATCCTGGCGCGGATAACCGTAAACACTCCCGGGCTTACCGTTGTCCATCCTGAAGTCCAAGCGTTTACCCTTGCATTGGATCACAGCATCATATCTGGACAACCAGTCCATGCCTATGATCACATCGAAGTCTTCCAGATCCAACAGCTTCAAATCAGCAAACGCGAGAAAATCGCCTAACAAAATCGGACAACTCTGAATACCCTGGTCCGAAACTACAGACTCGCCTGAAGGGAACTTGACACAGAACGCATCACCAACACGATCGAGATCCAACCGGTAACGCTCTACGAAGGCCCTAGCCACAAATGAGTGGGTAGCGCCGGAATCGAAAAGAACACGCGCCCAGCGGTTCTTTACCTTAAATCGTCCTATAAAATTGCACACGCGACTAAGGAAGCGAACGCTCAAAACTATAACTATGAGCTAAACATTAGAACTAGGGAAGAATCTAACCTGATATCACTTGCGTGGACGTCTGAGCTTCGTCCATAGAGACCACGTTCAACTTTCCTTTCCCCTTGTCCACTCGCTGCGGCAGCGGCAAGGCCTGAAGAGGAACTGGCTGCAGAGTAAGCTGAGCTTGCGGGAACTGATACTTGAGATGACCCACTTGACCACACAAGAAACAACTTCTAGTCTTCTTCCAGCAATGGGCATCATCGTGCCCCGACTTCTTGCATACCGAACAAAGCAAATCTTTCTTTTGGACACCTTGGATCGCATGAATCTGCTCTTTCTTTTGAGCTCCTAACCTTTGATAACATCTTTCCAATGGATGGCCCGGTCGGCCACAGAAACTGCATACCTCCTTGTTTCTCTTCCTCGGAGCAGCGTCAGGGACCTGAGCACTCTTACCCTCATCAGATTTTCTTTTATCCTTCCTCAGTTGTTGACCTCGATTCTTGGCATTATCAATTGCCTCTACCTTTAAGGCAACTTCCACCATACCAGCATAACTTGAGGTCGCATAGGCACTTGCTAATTGCTGGACGTCACTCCTTAGCCCAGCCAGAAATCGCTTGCTTCTATTTTCATCGGAACTCACCAAGTCTGGGGCAAATCGGCTTAGCTTACTAAACTCGATTTCGTACTCGCTAACCGTGAGTTGCCTCTGCTTTAAGTGCAGGAAATCATTCATCAGACGGTCCCTCTCGACCGATGGCAAAAACTTGCTCAGAAGTAGCTCCTTAAAGGACTCCCAGGAACACCCGTCCTTCAGACCTTCTTTCTCCCTCAGCCACCAGCCCTTTGCCAACCCTTTGAGCTGATACGCGGCTAACATCACTTTCTGATCATCAGTGATCCCGGAGTATGAGAACATCTCCTCGATTGATATCATCCAATCGTCTAAGACCATGAAATCTGCCTTGCCATCATACGTCGGAGGCCTAAGTCGCTGAAACTGAGAAATAAAGGTCATCTCTGGTGGCACCACGACCGGAGGCACCAGAGGAGCGGGGGGAACAGGGACAGCTTGACCCACAACAGGGTCCTGGACTCTCGGAATCTGCCCTGCCATAACTGCTAACAAGGACTGGACCTGAGACTGCAAATCCCGTACTTGCTTTGACAAGGCTTCATTGCTTTGTCTCAGACCTTCTATCACTGCGCTGCTCTGCGCACCTGATGATTCTCCCTGCGACTGGGGAGTCAACCTTGTCGAAGGACGCCTCGACATTCTAACGGAACACCAAAACACTAATTAGACACCTAGCCCACCCACTAGAACCAAACAACATAGTACAAACAATACATACTTAAGTACTTGCTCATGCTGCTAACTTGCTCTGGGATTTTTTTTTTATAATGATGATATGCTTATCCTACGATGATTCACTATCATCACACTAACTCTTGTGCCTAGATCGGGAATGCATGAATTTATATTCTTTTTGACTCAAAATTATGTGTGTACACATGTCATCCTGCAAATCTTTAGCTTGGCACGTTGTGCTTATGCAATGTTATGCTATGCATGATTGTGCTATGCATTCTAAAAATGCCCTAATGTATGTTATGAGCGGCGTACACATGAAAATGTTATGCATCCCATACTACATAACATTTCCATGCAACGAAAAGGAAAACGTGCTAGCCGCATTCATGTGGTGAGGTTATGCATCCCATACTACATAACCCTCACATGTTGCCTCCTATGGTGGATCCATATACAAACACATATTATGCATCCCATACTACATAATATGCCCCGTATACTTCTTTATGCTCATGAGTGTAGTGTTCGTGCTTTAGCCAAGACGTGCTGATGACATATCGGTGTGTGTATGGTATGATTCTAAACACCTAACACTAACAGGGACAGGTTGCCCGACAATTTGTCAAGCAACCTCCCTCTGATACCAACTGTCACATCCCGCATTTTCTCATTTATATAATGAATCAGAGCACGAGAAAACAACGAGCTGTGATGCCACGTCAAGCAGGGGATAACTGCTGACGCTCAGGCAACACTCTAATCCTTCAAATCATAAGTTAAAATGAATAGAAAACTGATTTTTAAATTAATTGGTCGTATCCCTCGGCTCAGTGGATCAGATAGTCCACGGTTTGAAAACTATTTTTATACGTAGCGGAAAAATACTTCATTTATGCTAAACATCCTAAAAGAGCGCATAAGCGTCCTAAGAGGACAACTTACACCATGCAAGACTCTAGATTTCAATTTATAATATTTATAAGGAAAACCATCTTTTTACGCATTTGGAAAATAGAGATTGAGCTTTTATAAAAACATGCTGATCGTGCAATACATATAGTAGTTCTTTTATAGGGTTTAAAGTAACTAGCAACCTAGCATAAAACATTCCCAGAGAGCAAGTGAAACTACCACAAAACAGGTAAACAAGCAGCTAAGCAAATACTTAATATCACAAAGGAAAATCACCAACGAGCGTCAACAACCTGACACGAACTCGTTGGCGAGCATGTATGTCTGTACTACTACAAGGCTAAAGAACTACCTCGGCAAGCGAGGGAAACACTGCCAAAGCGCAGTCCACAGAGAAACTCCTGAAACTAGCCGAACAGCCGGCTACAGACCTGAACCTGAGGCATTCAAAAGAAGAACACCTCAGCAAGAAATAATGAAACAAGTGGCAAGGAAGCATCAGATAATAATTGAATAAAAAGAACGGAAAGAAAAAGGGTTACCAACCCTGCAAGAGTAAATGCCGAAAAACTCAGCTAAAGAATCCAAAAGAGGACAAAATGCAGGTGTAATAATCAGTAAAGTGAGAGAAATGCAACAAGTACAGAAGCGTACCAAACTCCGCTCAAGCCTACAGAGACAGAAGGAAACCAATATGCATCAAATGAACAGTAAGAAGCAACTAACAGTCCTAAACTTGTAAATCATTAGCACTGGCACAAATCCCAAACCTGTGTCGGAGACTAAGAACAGTCACAACCGAACAACCAGGTCCAGGTGTCTCAAGAGTACTAAAGGGGCCGCCACAGGATCCACACACATAGAGTTCCAACCTCTTACAGGAACCCAAAATATCCAAAGGAGGGAATGGTGGTGGCCACGGCTCAAACTCCCTTGGTACCATACTCCTTCAGAAACCCAGCTACCACATGCTAAGGATCCACGATTCGGCACCAAAACTAGCCGACAACACCACTTAAAACTACAAAGTTCTACAACCAAAACCCGCCGAATTATTTCCCCCTACCCGCCGAACTATTTCCCCCTACCCGCCGAATTATTTCCCCCTACCCGCCGAACTATACTTAAAAGAAATTCCGACAACTTCCTAGTTTAGGCCGATCACAAGCCCTAAACTAGGAACATTCCAATTTCACCTATTCTACGACAAGGAGAAAAGAATAATACAACAAAAAATGCAACTCATGGAGGCACGCAAGAGGGGAGAAATCCACTTGCCTCAAATCGACTTTGAAAATGTCACCCGAAATACTCCACCACGTAGATCCGTCCAAAAGGGACACGCGGAGACGAGATCGCGATCTCGAAGCTCTCGCCGAGAGCTTTCCAACGCCGCGATCGGATCGAAATTCCGTCCACCGGATCGGCGGTGGCGGCCGCCGGAAGATTCGCGAACGGAGAGGTTCCGCACTCGTCAAAAAAAATCGCACGGGGGGCTGCAGGTTCGGGGAAGAAGAAGAACTTTTCTTTCTTCTTTAACTTATATTAATATATATATAATTAATAATAATAATATAATATTAATAATAATATATTAATTATATATGAATTATAATAATAATAATATTCATTATAAAACTTAAAGGGGGGGGGCCGCCGGGTTCCACTCCAGTATGAGGGGGAAAAAAGGGGGGAGGGGGGAGGGAAGAGAGAAAAAGAGGGGGAGGAGAAGAAAAGGGGGAGAAAGAGAGAAGGGGGAAAGGAAAAAAAAAAGGAAGGGATGGAGAGATGTGGCCATGTGGGTTTTGTTCGGCGGCATCCAAATGTGAAAAAGACCCAACATGAATGTATATATATAAACTAATGTACAAACTTTGAGAGTCAATTGACATCTCTTTAATGTTTGTAAGTTTTTATTGAATATTTTTGGTGTGATACCTTCTACAAGCTTTTCTGATATGCTACCCCTTCCATTAAGAATTTTGTTTACACTTTCTTCATTCAATCTATCTGATTTTCTGCAACGGACACCTCTTCATGATCATTAACACAATACAAAAATAAATCACCAAGTCAAATAAAATGTATTTTGCTAACTATTAAAAATAATAAGATCAAACATCATTCTTGAACGACTACAACAAAGTTGTTATACAGCGTCATTTTTTAATGTCTTTAGTGACGATTTTTAAGCGTTGTGATAATTTTCGTGACATTTATAAAAACACCACCAAATCGTCGTGATTGCGGACGTCGTCGTAGCTCTATGCTACGCTTTCAAAAAATGTCATAATTGATAGTTGCTCTATCGTAACACTTTTTCAAAAAACATCATGATAAATAATTGATCTATCATGGCACTTTATAAGAAAACATCGAGAAAAATATTAACTATATCACGATGTTTTTAAACAAAATATCATTATAGTTAAAACTCTACAATAACGCTTTTTGAAATAAACGTCACAAAATATTACATTTCAAGCAGTCCTATAATTGCTAATCGTAGTCCAATAATATTCGCAGTCCATTGAATTTATTCGCAGTCCAATGTCTTTATTCGCAGTCCAAAAAATTGTAAATTCAGAATAGTTTTAAAAAACATTGACAATAAAATGGAATATACATTTTCAATTTACCACACATATATCAAAATCAGTTTTAAATGTACAACTAGTCATGGGAGCAGGAAAAAGAAGAAGCAGAGTTCATAATTCCAAACAGACCATCACAACCCAACTAATAAAAAACTCATTAAAACATAATCAACAACCACAAGACATGCCTGCATATTCTAGCAAGCAAATCCATTACAACCCAATCAACTAAACCATTTATTGAGCATAACACAGAGATTGGGATCTAAAGTATTCATAACATAAAGTGATGAGATTGTGCATGAGCCATTTGTTAAGGCTAAGGTAACTTTTTACTATCATTATTAAAACAACGAAACATAGTGATTGATAATTTTTTTAAAAAATTCTCCAAATATGAAGTTTGTTTTGAATTAGCTACAACATTTTTGGCTTGCGGCAACACTTCAAAACTGTTACCTAAAACTGCAAAGTGTTGTCAAAACATTGAAAACTATTGTCATAGGGTTGTTTGCCTATACGCGTATTACCAAAGGTCTATAATAACAGTTTTCATACCTTTATGCAACACTACACAAAAACTGTTGTCTATACCCTTAGAATAGACAACAGTTTTTCGATGAACTTATTGCAACGTTTTAGAAATATTACTTATAACGTTACAGTTAAAAACTGTTATCAAAAGGTACAAAGACGATACTTTAAAATTGTTGCCAAAAAACATAGGCATTTTTTTAAACCGGTCAATGTAAAAGCATACCACAAAAGTAATTCATAGCTTCTAGCAAGATGAAAAACACGAAATACAAATTGCACATCCAAAAAATATAAGAAATAAAAATTAAACAACATATATAATTTTTTTTATTTTGATTTTATTAATATAGTAATAAGAGGGTGGGAGATAGCTCAATACCCTCAATACAGACCAATAGATATATCATCTTTAATTAAACTTAATACATGAAAAAAAGTATAATGGCAAAAAAGAGAAAAATATTCGCATTGGAGTCGCATGAAGTCGTCATCATCTGATGTGTTGTCAAATGTGCCAAAAATAATGTTGTCATCTTGTTTATCCACCATCAGCTGCTGCTTCTTTGCTCCTGGAAGAAGATCAACATTGATGAGTTGAAAGTGTTGAAAGATTACCATTAGACAGACTACTTACTCTTCCTAAGACCTAGTTTATGTATGGAAAACTCTACCTAAGAGGAGGACCCACATGCTGCTATCCATAATAAAGATGATGATGAAATACAGTCAACAAGAACAAATGATTTGTGTAGCAATATACATGCGTCACCATCAAGATAACTGTGCATAAATAAGTGAAATAAATGTCATCATAGAAATAATCCTTGAACTTGGAGGCATATTTGCTAGTTCTTTCTGCTATGTTTGCAGAAATAACAACCAGAAATCCTTGCGCACTACCTACCACCCAGCTGATTTGTACATATTAAACTTTTGTTGGAACTCATTCGCTTGTCAAGGCAACAAAAGACAATAAGAAGAAATAAAAGGGCATACAAAAACATAATCTAACAACTAAGGCTCCGTTTGGCATGATGGTGGTTGCGTCATTCGTTAAGGATCACCTAACAAACATCATCCATTTGAACATAAAAGTGGACAAAGTTCCTTAAGTGGGCGTTAACGAATGACAATTTAACCCCCATGTTCATGACGGCCACCACCGTGCCAAACAGAGCCTAAATAAAAATTGAGGGTGATGGTCAAACTGAGGGTGTAACACGATCACTTGCAGGAATCGAGATGCAATGAACAAAGTAAATACCCCTCAAGGAGTTTGAGTGATAAACAAACCGCATACCATTACAGATCCAAAAAGACAACATAAATTTGCAAAATATGCCAAAATTTTCTATTTTTTATCCTTATTATTGCGAACAAAATAACCCACTAATTTGTATTATAAACAGCCTAAAATAATACAATATTATTGCAACTACAATAAGAGAGAACAAATCATCAAAACTGCAAAGAAAAATGCAGGTTGGAAGTATTAAAACATTATAAAGCTGCTCCAAATCAGCTATATTGAAGCCTGCTCACATCAATAATTTCAAAAGACATAAGTTTGAACATGTAGTGCTCGCACAAGTTCAACTAAGAATGTTTCAAGAACTCAAAATCAGCTTGATGACGGCTCCAAACAGCAGGAATGACAAACTGGATGGCTTATTAAAAGCTGGGCATGAAAAAAATAAGGCCGGGGATAAGGAGTTTCGTTTCATTGCTACTTGTTTGTATTTTCGCCCCTGTCGGCTGTTTTGGTAGAGCAGCTGGCTCGACCCGGTGAAGCGATTATTTTTGTTGCTTTGGTAGAGAACGCCAGAGTGAGGAAGAGATGCAGTGGACGGTGTCGCGGTAACGCTGATACCCCCGAGGGGTTCAAATTCTAAGACTGGGTCAACGATGCCGAAGCCTACGCCGGTGGTAGCGACATCAAATTCCCCTGCTGGTGGTTGAGAGGAGAATGGCTGGTGATGATGAAGCTTGGGGACAGATAGGTTGTCAACATCGCCCATAGTCCAGCGGAGAAAGGCTTGCTCTTGACTCGACAAAGTGGCGGAAGCAAAAAAACATCATCTCCCATTCATCAACCCCTATCCCACACCGGCAAAGCGGCGGAAGCAAAAAACATCGTCTCACTCCTTACAAACGAGTTATCCTTCAAAGAGGTCACATTATGCAAGCGATATATCTGGTCATGAAAAACTCTCTCGCTCTCGCTCTCGCTCTCGCGCTCGCGCTCGCGCTCCCCCTCCCCCTCCCCCTCCCTACAAAAAAGTGTCCATGTGTATCAGTGCCTAATACTGCAGCTCCACTTGTTCCCTTCCAATCCTAGATGATGTTGGCTCAATCTTGATAATACTGCAATAAGGACAAAACCACAAGCCTTCCAACAAAGATGCTTTGTTCAACCTAATGCATCTAGAATGATAAGCTGAAGGGCAACCATCACGACAAATCAAGGTACCATCCATACCACAAAGATGACATTCATCACTCTTCTTATCTTGAGAATTAGCTGATCCATGACAATCATGTTCTGAAGCCAAATAATTAACATGCTGATTCTCAGGAACATGTCCATTAAAAGTATTCTCTTTCTAACCTATTGTCTTTGGGATTCCAAGATGCAAAGTTGAGGGTGGATCATGTGAAGGAAGATATACATCTAAACCATCTTCCCTATCTTCTTCCGTGCCTGCTCTCATCCCAAGCTCTGATCTTAATTCAATATTGTTTATGGCATCATCACACAATAATTGCAATACCTTGAGCTTTGTAGCCATTGTTAGGCAGTAATATTCTCCATTAAGAACACTATCAATAAAATCTTTCGATTTCAATTCTTTTAAGTATTCCATAACAAAGAGGTACTTAACTAAACAAGCTGGCCAGGTCAACATATCAAGCAATGTCCAGTCATATAACCTTAAGCACTTGGAAGTTAGGTTTGATCCATCAGATGAAAGTGCCTGGAGATGGCGGCTTAATGCTCGCATGAGGGACAAGTGGATTGAGTACACCAAGAAGTTCTGCACAGAACAATTGAGAGATCCCACATAATCATCAAAACCAAATGGACTCAAAAATAACTGAAGGCTGAATGACCTCAAGAGGTTGTAAGTGGAAAACATATATGAAATTGAGCCTTCAAGAGTAGCAATGTCGCCAGAAGACGATGTGAGTTCCAATGGCAAAACATGAGTTTCCAAAGAAAAGGAAATAGAGCCCTCAGGAAAAGTAATATCGCCAGAAAACCGGGGCGCTTCCAGTGCCAGGATATGTGGCTCCACAGAACAAAAAATGGAATAGTCTGAAACAGCATTGTCACCTGGAGACGGTGGCAGTTTCAATGGCAAGACATGTTCCTCCACAGAAGAGGAACTCACAGCTGTAGCAGCAGGAACCCGAGCATGGTCACATGAATCACTGGAAGAGTCAACAAGTTAGGGAGAAGCCTGCGATGATACTTCACAGGCCCTAGAAGAGATTAATGACAAGATTAACAGGCCATTGGTCACTGACTCACCATGATCAGCGTCAGAAATCAGATCTGAGAAAGCTAGAAGATCCACAAAAATTTTGCAAACCCGGCGTCTCTGGCGAGAAGAGGAAGGAACCCCGGCGAGGAGAGGAAGGTTACCCCAGCCGCTCGGCGAGGAGAGGATCTGAGGAAGGAAACCCAGCAGCTTCGGCAAGGAGGAGAAGAAATCTTGGGCTCCCGCTCCGCTCCCGTCGGGAAGATGCCGTGCTCAGATTCAGTCGGCGTGGGGGAAGAGGAGTTAATCGCGTAAAAGGCGAATAAACGCGTCCAGTTTTCACTAAATTGCCGGGGTAAAACGGGAAACACGAAAAATCAGTTACAATTATATTGAAGTCTAAATTGCTCGCATAAGATGTCAAAACTCACTGATTACAAAAATAGAAAGTAGTGGATTGGTAATAATCGTAACTGGCAACTTATATAGCAAGAGATCACTTTATAAATGGATATTTTCCAATACAGTCAACCTAAAACACCTAATTTCATCTTTTGAAAGGCTTTGTATGAGGTAGGAAGATCCTTGATGTTCTAAAATATGGAAAAGATATGCATATCACATATTTCCTGAACAACTTGCAATGAAATAAGTGGATATAAATGGGTATACTACCTTTATATCATAAAAATTAGACTTCAATATAATTGAAACTAAATAAACTTTTATTAGTATATTAATCAAACTAATTAATATGCAACACAGTGACAAAAACAATTATCAAATCAATGGTAAATAACAAGAACAATCATGTAAAAAAAATACAATTCAAACGACAAATAATAGTAAAAAATGTTGATTGAAGACAAGGATAAACCAATATAAAATTTCAAACCAGTTGTTCAAGTCACAACTCATGTCTGTACATGTGAGCTAATACAATCAACAGAAAATACCCAACCTAAGGATTGAAAACAAAACAATGTTTTTTAAAACTTAAACAGAAAATACCCAATCACTTTTTTCTGACCTTTCCAAATCATGATCAAACAAAATCGAGTCATCGCCACTGGTTTGATACAGCGTAAACTCCAATCTTCCAATCACAAAGATCAAGGGATTCTTTTCACAAGCGCCATGTAACCTGGGGTAGATAGAAAGAGCAATTAATTCAACAGTTGATAATAGCAAGGGAAAAACAAAAGAAAGCAATCTTGCACAAGCTATAAAAGCAAACTTTTTGGCAGAATGATGAATATACAAAAAAACTTAGGTACATTCATACCATGCAGCTCTCATGTCAACTGGAAAACCAAATGTGTAATCTGTGTAAGCTCGGCCGCTAATTCTAGCTCGTGACTCCAACACAACAACCTGAACAGTTAATTCACTCCGTGGAAATCACCGAAGCCCTGACTGCCACAACGGTTCCCGCGGTGCGGTTGATTTTCGAGGCGGAGCCCCACCGCACACATTTCAGTAAAGAGTGGAGGCGGCGGGGCGGTGAGGTACGTGCGACTAGCGCGAATCCGCCCCGCCAAACGAATCCTAAGATAGAGAGATTAGATGGATAGAAATGATTTGACTGAGACTAAGAACGGGTCTTCAAAAAATCCAATTCAAAATACGATGTTGAATGTATTAGAGAGGATTGTCTTTTACTTCACTGAGAACAATTTTGTTTTTGTTTTTCAAATATTGTCCTAATTTTACCATCCAAAGCTCTTCCTCTTTCCTCCATTCCATCCATCTCCAGCATATAGGTCTTCAGACCAACAAAACACTTAAATGTAAGAGGATTATATATATTGAGCATATTGTTTTTATGGATCAGGAATGAGCTTTGGAGTTATGCTCGTTAATCTCACTCCACAACTAACAGAGAAACAACCCAGCATTGATCGTTAAATCACTGTAAAACCTATGAACAATACATATGTAAAATGACTCAAAATGAATGCAAAACCACACATAATAACAATGCAATTGTAAAAAAAAACCTTAGACACCTTTTATAGAGCTAAACACGGGGTTCAAGATCCAAACATACTCACAAACGCTTCAGAATTGTAAAAAAAAAATGAACGGAAATTACCTTGTAACATCTGTTAGTGGATGAAGAAGAATGCATCAACGGTGGAATCGATAGGAACTACCGGGGAAGAACGTCGGCTTCGTGGAAGAACGTCCATGGCAGAAGCTTCGACTGGTGCTAAAAACTACCGGGGAGAGGGGTCGAGGCAGCGGAATTTGACCAGGAAGATGTGCAACCACTACAACAAATATGGAGATCGGCCACGTTTTTAAGAGTCTTTGGCGACATTTTTCAAACGTCGCTAAAGTTTTCGCGGCGCTTTTAGAAACGTCGCATAAGCGTCGCAAATACAAACGTCGCCAAAAGTATTCGTGACGTTTTCACTACCCGCGTCGCCAATACACAGATGACATTAGCGACGTTTATAGTTATAAACATGACGGTATTTGGTCTCAAAAAGGAATCTAAATAACACTAGAATTTTTAACAGATAGAATTTGCAAGTCGCATCTAAACATTAAAATCAACATAAAATTAAACCAAACATAGAGAAATTAACAGATAAAACTCACAAATTTGTGCCTTAAGGTTGGCAGCGAGATAACACTAAGGTCCGTTTGGTGCGCCGTATTTGCTCCGGTGAGTTTGGACAGAAACACTACGGTCATTAAATAAGTGTTTGGCATGAAAGCGGTTATGGCCGCCACTAAGAAAAAGAACTAATTTTGAACATGAAAGTAAATGGAGTCCCTTAAGTGAGGCTGGACGTTCATGACCGATGGTTCATAACCATCGTGATAACCGTCGCCACCGTAGCCATGCAATTTGCATTTTAGATAACATGAACAAAAATGCCCAAGAAACAATCAATATGGAAATATTTTTTCTTCTGCAAACTACTTCACTCGCTGTATGTAACAAATCAAAACGCAAATCCTACATAAAATGGAAAAAACCGCATATAATTACCACAAAACTACACAAAAAACACAAGAAATGAAGGGAAAGAGAAGTAAACTGTTGAATTAAAGCTCCAATATTTAAAACATGATGAGAGACTATAAAAGTTTGAATTCATTCCAAATCTGTTGCAGCTAATCTAGTATTCGAATTCTCGTGAATCTGTGGTTGATTTAAATCCGTACCTCTGTTTCACTTCCACATCTCATGAATGTTCAATGCATACAAGCTAAATAGAAAATTTATTTCAAAAAAATTACTCCAGATCGGAGCCAGTAGGATCTAATAGAGATTAGTGAAAACTCTAGAAATATTGTTGAGACTACAGATCGGCAAGCAGACTATGAAAATTGTGTATAACAGCTAGCAGATTGTCGAGTCCAGCGAATTACAGATCCCGATCAAAGATGAGAGAAATACCAAATCAAATCAAAACAGAAAGCAAATCCGTATCAAGAGAGAAAGAGATCGAGTGAGAGAGGACCATGAGAATTCGGAATGCAGGGCGAGGAAAACAGTGAACACTGCGGCGTACAGGCGCAGATCTGGACGGAAACACAGCCACCGAGCAGGGGGAAGCCGGAGGCAGCAGCGGTGGCTTCTGGATTGCGCGCGACGGGCTGTTGCGGGGTCGTCGATGACTTCCGTCGAGCAGGGAGCGAAAATGCGGGAGGTGCGGGTGCTAGGGCGGACTGGATATCGGAAGAGAAGATGTGCGGGAGTGAAAACCGATCGGGGGTTATGTTTTTTTTACTCACAGGCGATGTGGAAGGTAGAAGAAGCAAGCGCCGGAAGTCGTCGCTCCAGAAGTCGCGTGCCTCGTCGCCGTCGCAGTCCGTCGCGTGAGAGGAATGCGATTTCTCGTTCGTCGCCTGCGAAGGAGTTGCAGGAAGGATAGAAGGTTTCGCGATTGCACAGCGGGGTATTTCCGGAAGCCCCTAATTTCAGTCCGATTCAGTCGGACTGAAGAGAGGCCCGACCGGGGGGGGGGGGGGGGGGGCTGAAGTAAGATCGGCGGGAAAGCCTAAAAAAGCAAAGGCCGATCGGTGAGAATGAATCTCACCGATTCGGTGAGAATCGGTGAGATTCATTCTCACCGATTCTCTACGAAAACATTCATTTTTTTTTGTTTTTTTTTTATATAAATCCTTTATATAAATATATATATATATAAAAATATATATAATTATTATAACAATGATAACCCTATATCGTTACGGAGGGCCAAACGCGCGCCGAATCGAACGAAATTCGCACCGTAGGCGAATGGCGACGCTACGAATCCAACGGCGAAGTCGAAATCGAATTCCGACGCACCGTTTTCGAGATAATAATTTCTAAAGATAACGGCGTACGCGAAAACATACAAACTTCAATCGCGCGCCGAGGCTCCAAAAATGCTCGGAACGCGACGAAACTTGACGAGCAAGTCTAAAATTAGCCGATCTAATTTCCTAATATAAAATTTTCCACTCCCGACGCAAATCCCAAAATTTGGCCGGTCAAACCTAACGAACGCAAACGCGCTACGACAAAGTCGGTAACAAAATCCAACGAACAAAACTCGGGCAAAAACTCCCGAAGCCAAAACACAAGCATTCCCCAAGAGGCTCCACCGAGTCACCAAACAGACTCCGGCTCGCTAGGGAATCTTGCTACCAGACATCACCAAGCCACGCAGGGAACCTAAAGAGTTAAGAGCACGCTCTAACAACGTCACACGACCAAAACACGCTAACATAACGCCCTGACGTCAAAGTACGTCAAATAAGAAATTACATAAATCACTGGAAAATCGGGGGCGTTACATAGGGGTATTGTATTTTTGATACAAAGCCAGCCTTGAGGAGCTTGGCAACCTCCTCCCTAATGGACTCGTCCAGCTTGTCCGCAATAGACCTCTTCTTCTGCTGGATGGGGCGGGCCTCCGGATTCAGGTTGAGGCGGTGACAGGCGATGTCCGCATTAATCTCTGTCATCTCTGATGCGCTCCAGGCGAAGATGTCCACATTTCTCTGAATGCAAGCCAGCATCCTCTCATGATCCTCCAGGGTCAGCCCCCCGCTGATGTGAACATTCTCCATGCTGCCTCCTTGGGTGAGAACTTCCATCTCTTTGACCTCTTTCGCAGCCTCCAGCCAGGACTGCTCACCCCATTCCCCAATGTCCCTCTCCTCCGAGACAAGAACCTCCTCATCTTCCATCGCCTCTTCCATGGCCATCGCCTCAGACGGCTCCTCCTGGTCTCCTCCTGCCACCTCCACCTTGGTGCGACACTCCTCTACCTCCATCTCTTCTCCTCCGGCCTTCTACTCCGCCTCCTCCCTCCTCTGCTCCATCTCCTTAGCTCCCTCCTTCCAAGAGATGGAGTTCATGGTGGTGACGTAACATTCTCTGGCCACCTTGGGGTCACCCCAGACTCGGAGCTGGATCCCCTCAACACTGAACTTTAAGCACTAATGGAAGGACGATTAGACCCAGTGGAAGTGGCCGATGAGGGTCCTTCCGAAGATGGAGTTGTACCTGTTGGGGGAGTCCATGATGACAAACCTGCAGTTTCTTGACTGCCCCCCTGGAGTAACATGGAGTCCTACTACACCTTCCACCTCCTTCCTCTCCCCCAAAAATCCAAACATGGGCCCATCCGAGTCCAGCACCCTCTTCACCTCCACCTTCATCATGTCAAACTCCTTTTTAAAGATGATGTTGACTGAACTCTCATTGTTAATGAGGATTCAGGAGACAGTGAAATTCTCGATGGTTGTCTGGATGACCATCACATCACAAATGGGATCCTCATGATCCGGTATATCCTTCCTCGAGATGGTAATCTTCTCCTCTGGGGACGGGTTCTAGGACATGGAGCCAACGCTCCGACAATACATGGTGTGGAGGCTCGCCTTCTGGGAAGCCTTTATCCCCACCCCCATGGATCACTCTGATCCCTCCCCGGGTTCCAACATCTGTCCGGTCTTTGCACCTAACCTCCTCCGCCCGAGATAGGACCTACTCGATCAATACTTCCTGACGACCATGTTGCTGCTGCTGCTCCATGTTTCCTCTCATCTTGAGGAACTCAGGGCACATGTTTGTAGCGTGCACCTCCTCTTTGTGGAAGTCACAGTAAGGTAACTCCACCCTAACTTCTCTTCTCCTTCTTCATGCGGCTCTCCTCCTCTACCCTAGGGCTATAGCCATATCCTAGTTTTGATGGGGACGGCGAGGTCTATGTCCCTATCTCCAACCTGGAGGGTGGATCTGATCCTAGCTCCCCTGGCGGTTTTCTCCTCCATGGAAACCTCTCCGCGGCCGCTGGTCCTGCCACTCTGGCCTCCAACCTTGCTGACGGTCCTGCTCTTGACACCCACACTTGGGTTGTTGCTGCTATTGCTGTTCCCTCAATTGGGGTTCAGCTCTCCTCTCCTCCTGACCTCTGCCATCTCTTGGCTCCTCATTCTCTGTGTCCCACTTGGCCAGCTTCCGGGAAAACTCCGGATTCAATGCCTCCCCATCATCTTCTCTTACTACCCTCACCATCAGCTCCTCGTAGGAGAGGGTGGATCCCTCTTCAGCTCCATTCTGAAGAAACCCTGCTGCAGCACGAGGGTGAAGGCCATCATCAAGGTGTGCCCTAACATCTCCTGGACCTGGGTGACCTCCTCCTGGAATCATTCGACATAACTCCCCAAGGTCTCGTTTACCCCCTTCTTGATGTGGAACAAGGACTCCGACTCCTTCTTCCTCCTCTTGGAGGTGGTGAATCTCAGCATGAACCCCCAGTGTAGGTCCTTGAAGCAGTAGATGGTGTTGGCTGGTAGCTGGTGGAACCACTCTCTCGCCTTCTTCTTGAGGGTGATGACGAAGAGCCTGTACTTAAATCCTTCCGACATTTGTCGAATCGAGACTACGTCCTCAAACCAATGGACGTATTGCACCGGGTCTCCCTTCCCAATATAGTAAGACATCTCTGGCTCCCTAAAACCCTCTGGAACTAGGGCTGAAGAAACCAACTCACTTAAGGGGTTGCCTCCCCCTACTGGGCGAGCAAGAGGGTCTCACGCCCCCATCTCGTCGAACTGGCCCCCACTTGGGGAACCCTGAAAGAGTACTTGCCCACAGAGCTCGCATCCTCTCCCCTCATCGACGACCTCCTTCCCGGTTTGCCTGCCGGGTATGTCCTTGCCGAGAGCCGGGACCGCAAGTACATGTGATACTGGTGTCGAGCACTTGGCACCTGCGCGGAGTGCGAACATGACGAAGCCGAGTACCTCGCACCTGAAGTCTTCGAACATCCCCACTGTGGATAGAGGGAGAGGGGTGGCGAGTAGGACCTATACGAGCCTTGCCCTGATCCTCCCGTCGTTGAGCTTGCCGAAGATTTTTTGTGCTGACCACTGTCCACGCTCACCGCACTAAAATGTTGAAACCGAAAATTTGGTCTCTAGCAGAGTTCACCGTTGGGGAAGGGGTGATCGCACACTTACTTCTCTCCTACAATCCAAATAACAAAAAGAAAAGGGAATTGACCCAAGGTCTCAGCACGGAGGTCCCACCACACACCCGAAAAATCTTAGAGTGCTTCCCCTCGTTAGCCAAGTGTCGAGCTAAGCAACCTCAGAAAGAGCTAGAAGACTAGGGTGCAAGTAAGCCTTCCTTCTGAGGTACCCTTTGGGTCCTATTTATAGTTTTCTGGGAACGGTCTTCAAATAGCCAACCTCCACTATTTTGAACAGCTATGTGCAGCCCAAGTTGGCCTGCAAACAGCATAACTCTGCTGTTCTGAAAGGCTCTGGGCAGTCCAGCGGGGTCAAACTGGTAAAAGACATCACAAATGACTGGGCGAGTAGTCTATGGGACTACTACTCCATCGGGGCAGCAAGTGCTCGGTGGAGATGACACACGCCGCCTCCCCCTGGACCTCGACGAGTACGGCCCCGGCTGGCCTTAGTAGCCTACCGCTTGCTGAGCTCTGCTGTGGCGTGTGCGAGTTCTACCACTCTACTCAACCCTCTAAAGATTCCGCCTCACCCGAGCGAGTTGGGGGCTGTTGAGCTCTTGCCCCACTCGGGTACTCGCCCAGGACTTGGACTGCTTGGTCCGACCGGCCTGGCTCCTGGCTATCCCACTCACCGGATACGGGTTTGTGCATTCATAGATATATTGTCGCGCGTTAGCTACGTAACACCCTACAGTATCTTCCAGAACTCGATTTTCTGGGTCAAAATTATTTAAATTACAATAAACGTGTAAAACCTTATTCACCCCCTCTAAGGTTGGTCACGAGATCCAACACTCATGTTGCATCAACACTGTCCCCATGCCCTGGTATAATGCATCTGTATAAATCTGAAATCCTTCCTTACCAAATGGAAGGGCAAGGATTGGTGCGGAAGTAAGATGATACTTCAACTCTTGGAATACACCCTCACACACTGGTGCCCACACGAAAGGCTCACCCTTCTTTGTTAGTGGGGTGAGGGGAAGGGCGATCTTCGAAAATCCCTCTACAAACATACAGTAATAAACAATAAGTCTTGGAAAACTGCGCACGATGGCTGCTATCGATTTCAAAGGCGGCCACTCCATAACTGCACTCACCATGGCAGGATCCACTACTAACCTTGCACTAGTAATCACATGGCCCAGAAAAGTGACCTCCAGGAGCCAAATTAGGCTTCGTACGATCCACCTCCAACCTCAAGTTGACCAAGATATCATTGATAAACACAATCAAGAAAACATCGAGGTATGATGTAAATACCTGGTTCACCAGATTCATAAATACAGAAGGAGAATTTGTCAGCCCAAATGACAACAATAAACTCATATAGGTTGTATTTCAAGCTGAAAGCTATCTTCAGAATATCCTCTTCATAAATCCTCAATTGAAAATACCGTGACCGTAAATATTGCTTGGAGGACCAATATGCTCCCACAAGATAATCAAAAAAGTTCATTGATCCTAGGTAAGGGGTAGGTGTTCCATACTGGCAACAAGTTGATCTCCCGGTAATCTATGTATAGCCATATAGATCCATCCTTTTTCTTCACATATAGGATGGGGGATCCCCAAGCGGATGAATTGGGGAGAACAAATCCGGAGTCTGCCAACTCCTGGAGTAATACCCAGAACTCTGCCAGTTCCTTCAAGGCCATCCAGTATGGTTCCCAAGAGAAAAGTTTGGCACCTAGTATCAGCCTAATGTGGAAGTCAACCTCCCTAGACGGGGGTAATTTGGCTAGCTTCTCGGGTAAAACATCGAGAAAATCTCAAACCAATCGTACATCATCCATGGTAATCTCTACCTCCTTCATCCCAAAATATTTCATATAGACCTCATCCAACTGCTCATAGACCTTGATGGCTTGAATAAAAAATAATAAAACTCGGGGCACAAGAATAATACCTTGAAAAGTAACCTTTGAATCTCCATGTTTCATAGTTATCTTCTTCGCCATGGAGTCAATCATGGTATGATGCCAGTCCAGCCATGTCATTCCTAAAATGAGATCAAAATCTGACATCCTGAACACAGTTGTTGGGGTTTCGAATAACTTGGTTGCAAATACACACCTCCATGTTGCACTTAGAGGATGAAATTAACCCGGAGCCATCTGGAAGGCATGCTCTCCATGTGACTCCAGTGATGTGTTGCACATAATTTAAATCCACCAAAAATTATGCTGAGATGAACGAATGTGTGACACCTATATCAAAAAAAGTGTGGGTGGGCCTCCCACTAATTGTCATAATGCCTATGTGTTTAGGTTAAGCAATTTGGAAGTATGATTAAATAGTTATATACATGCACATTATATATTTAGTTGAACAATGAAATTAAATTGCATTGGTACCTGCAATGATGTCATGCGGGCCACACTCTTGAGTCAAATCCAAAGCAAACACCTGCTCTTGAGTAGGTCCAAGATTCCTCCCTTGCGGTCCTTGTCATCGGGCTCATCCTCTCCCCCGCTGATCTGTTGGGGGAACCATGAGATGATTCCATGCATTCTCTCGTAGTTGTAGGCAATTTGCTCGAATATGGCCTAACTAGCTATAATAGTAGAAATTACTTGGGTAGGGCTCTCTGGGTCGCTAAAATTGTAACGTCTCGATTCGCACTAGGCCCCTCGTGTGCATTTTTGGCGTCAGGAGTGCTGACTTGGGTTCAGTGGAGTGCTGACAGTGGGGCTGCACTTGTAAATGAGGGAAGAAATCATTCCAGAATAGGACACGGCTAGAGACACGGGCGTGTCCCTACCCGTGTGGGGGACCCCAGTCCTCGAGTCGATGACTCGAGTATGTCCAGAGAAGGACACGTGTAGTGACACGGGCATGTCACTACCCGTATCATGTGGACACGGTAGGGACACGGAGTGTCCCTACCCGTGTGTGTCGAGTAGAGCTCGACGAGGTGTGTCCCGAGGAGGACACGGGTAGAGACGCGGCTGTGTCCCTACCTGTTTGTGTGTCGAGTTGAGTTCGACGAAGCATGTCCAGAGAAGGACACGGCCAGAGAACACGGCCGTGTCATGTGGACACAGGTCGAGACACGGGCATGTCCCTACCCGTGTCGAGTATTGAACCAACATTAAAACTGTCGTCGACGTTCGCCCGAGCAGGACACGGGTACGGACACGGGCGTGTCCCTACCCGTGTCACTTTTCATTTATAAGGGCTGTGAAAACCCTAGCCGTTTTCACTCCTCATTCCAGAAATTTTTTCTGAGAGAACTTCTGTAGAGAGAGAAAACTGCTGGAGCAACTCCAAGAGGAGGAGAACCGCCGTCGTTGTGAAGAAGAAGATGCTGCCGCGAAGAGTTACAAGGTCCATGACCGGAAATGGTGGAACCACCGGAAATGAGGTGAGATTCCTCCCCTCTCCCTTGGTGCTAGATCTGTAGATATGTAGGTGAGATGTCGACTCAAAAGTGTCTAGATTGGCGAGATGGTGATTTCTCTAGGAAGAGGTCGTTCTAGGGCTTGTGCTCTAAGGCTAATTGTGTCTTTGATGTAGGCTCACTCTTTCGAGCATTTTGGGTGGCCGACGGAACTAACACGACGTTCTCCGATAACTCTCACGTCACACTCAAGCATTTAACGCAGCAACGACACAATTAATATTGTTACTGATTAAAGATTACAGGGGGGTTCGCAAGGCCCCTTAAGATAATACAAAGGGGATATGTCGAGGTCCTCTCAAGCGAAAAGAACCCACACTGTTCGATTGAGTGTTGTTGTA
Source organism: Platanthera guangdongensis (assembly GCA_039583875.1). Lineage (NCBI taxonomy): Eukaryota > Viridiplantae > Streptophyta > Magnoliopsida > Asparagales > Orchidaceae > Platanthera > Platanthera guangdongensis. The sequence goes on from CM077152.1 coordinate 102,928,354, forward strand.
CCAAAAGAGAATCCACCGAAAACAAAAGATTCGGACAAGGGTGGTTCTCTCCCAAAAAAATAAAACGAGGTCCGCCACGCCTCACGAACTTAAACGAAAGAAATAAACATGACAATAACTAAAAGAAATTAGCCACGAAAATTCAAGCGTTACACAAGCCACACAATTTGCCAATGCCACCAGATCTATCTAAAGAAGTGAAACACATAAAGGTGGAAATGTTCGTTACCCAACCAGATTTGATGAATCTGGTTCACTCTACTAGAATCGTTCTTCAACGGCTCCGCCAGAGATACGCCGGAGGGAGAGAAATTCGCCGCCTTATTCGTATCACGCTATATTTGGAATGTCCTGGCGAAATCTTCTGAATATGGAAATGATATTTCCCAATAAGGCAGGAGAGAGAAAGGTGGCAGGATATCAGAAATAGTTAAGGAATGATATAATTCAAATATGGTAGGTAGAGAATTTATAGAAGGGGATATATTTCGAATATGGTAAATAAGGGGAAATATTGTAGAGAATACTTTGGATTTGGAAGGAGATTTCGTGGGGAGGGAAAGAGGAGATGGTGGGGCTCGGTTCTGGTGGTGGTGGAGGTGGCTCGGCTAGGATTGCTAGGAGGTGGCTCGGGTTGGTTGGGGGAGAGACGTGATCGGTTGTGTGAAGGAGGAAGATGAAGGTGGGACTCAGGTAGCAAGGATGTATGGAAGCGATGAAGGAGAAGAGGAGGAGAAGGGAGGCCGAGAGAGAGGGGAGGAGAAGGGTGGCCGGCGACCAAGGGAGAAGAGGAATAGAGGGGGCCGAAATTTGCCTTGGAGAAGGAGGAGGATTTCAATCTTGAAATTGGTTTTCTTTTCATTCATTAACTAGGGAAAAACAAAGGAGTACATGCCTTTATATAGGCTTTACAATCAAGGGAAAAGGACTATATGCAGCCCAACATGAAAATGAAATAAAACACAACCATACACCATGGTTTTATAACATAATCATGTTACAAATAATACATGAAATTAAACATGAAATGAAAATGATAATCTTGAAATAAAACAACTAATAAAATATATTATTACTCAATTATTACTTATTAATATATATTATTAATAAATAATAATTGGGCTTGCGCTCCGGACGGCTATTGTGGAGACGCCAATAATTGGGCTTGCGCTCCGGACGACTATTATGGCGACGCTTCCAAAGGTCATCCGTAAGCATGTTGTCGCCGTCATCAAAGTGTTGCGGGCCGACGTCTACATTCAAATCTACCGTGTCACCATCATCGTTAGAGGGAGGACGCTCCTTGGCCACATGTCGTGGAAGACGGCTCCATCAATCCTCCCCCTCTTAAAAATACTCATCACTGATGAGTATACCTGTGTGTACTCGCCTGGAAGGTCATCGGAGGGGAAGAAGAACCTGCATGGCAAAAGGTGGATTTGGAGGGACCTCAAATACGCGTTATCCAAAGAAGGAAAAAGAATTTCAACAACATCCACCAACTTACCTCCGTTGTAGACCAAGAAGGAGAACAATCCTAGGAAATTGTCACCACCCAACCCAATAGAAAGCATAGTGGAAAATATATACGGAGAGGTAGACATTTCAAGTGGCATAAAAGAATAAAGCGTAAAGTATGTAACGATGAAAATAGGAGCTATGCCCCAATCAGTGGAAACTTTTAAAAGAAATGTCATGTCACCAAACTTCCGTAAAATTCGTAAAGAATAGACTAGCCGATTCGTTATTATTTCTAAGGCGCCCGGGAGCATCCATTCAGGGGTGAGACAATCCAAAACCAAATCAATAACATAACAATGGGAGACTTTCTGATACAAACTCGCAAGTAAATTAAAGGACGCATTTTGATGTATTAAAAGGATAAGAGTGTGCCTAATTATCTTAAAACCATGTGGGGTGAACCCATGTGCAACATGACTAGAGTTAATAGTAGAAAATAACTGAACTATGTCAGGTGGCACGGGTTCTTTAAATTCAAAAATTATTTCAGTGGAGCCTAACGTTTTCGTTTTAAATTTGGAATTAAATTTTGATTTAAAAATTTCGTAATGAATAGCCAGTAGAAAACGCTCGTCACCAACTACGTTTACCCACATCCATCTAAGTAAGCCTAATGGGGAGACGGTAATAATAAACGTTTCCAAATATAAAGGGCTAGGAATGACTAGTTCGTGTCCTAACAAATCATCTACTCGATTTAAATGAACCGGAGGGAGAGTCGACATGGGTGATTCCGTAGGGGAAGTTAAGTCACACTCAACGTCAAAACACGGATTACTCGTCCAAGAACAAGCCTCCGGTAGTAGGCCGTTAAAATCATAGGAAAAATTAAACAGTGGATTCGTCCTCAATGAAAACTCACTGACAAGTCTTCCAACTCATTCGATACTTCATTTAATTCAGAATTAGTGATCGTATCATAGGTTGGCAAAATCATACCTGCCAAAATTTCTAAACTAACACGGGCCCCAAGCGAAGAAGCTATCAATGAAATGTCTATCGGACCCTCAGTGCAACCGTCCTCCAAAGAAAAGTCTTCCGCACAGGTTAAATCTACCAAATTTTCACAACCTTCGTTGACTAGCTCAGCCCATGAGGTGGGTACATTGCCTAAAGCAGAATAGAGGGATGGGCAAATCGAATCCCGGGGAGTATCAAAATTAACTTGACTTTTAAGCGACGTTGATAACGTAAACGAACTAACTCCCGGATGTATCACACTAAGATTATCCCAAATTGAACAACCATCCCAAGGTGACTCTTCCAATACCTTTGAAACATCTATTAATTCTGGGTCAACCATTATAATATTGTGATCCTCACTCGCACTTATTCGACGGGATTGATCTAACGGGGAAGCTAAATAAATGGGCACCTCAATATGTTCCGAGCTAGAAGGAACTAGCTCGTGTTCTAGCAGGTCATCACCTAAATCAGTAACAAGTAAGCTCTCAACATCGGGTGACTCAGCCGGAATGTCTTCTGACTCATGGTCATCAAAAGACTCCGTAACTATCATGGGAGACGCCTTAGAAACATCGCCGAAAGTAATTGGAGACAATTCCTCAGAGGAGAAGTCCTCGTCCATGTCACTAGGGTAACCAATCTCCTCATCGTCACTCAAATCGCCAACGTAATCAGCCTCATCCTCAGTGACGGGCATAGTCCTAGTCACGACCTTAGACTCATCAGTGCAGTCTACAACTAAATCAGGCAACTCAGGGGGAGACTCAAAATGCTCTACAGGCGTAATCAGGGTAGGACGCACAATAGAGCCAAGACCAGATTCGCCACAATAGTCACCTATAGTAATCGTCTGATATGAGGGAACTTTACTCCTAGGAATCTGGTGCTTCTCAATTTCTAATGCCGTGGTAAAAGTGGAGTCTAGATCTGTGTGCCAATAACGCATTAATTTACCCTGGATGTAGGGGTTTAATCCCCTACGAAACCTAGAGAGTGTTCTCTGATAACTCCTTCACACCACTTCTAACCATCATATTCTTAAAAAGACTCATATAATCCGACACCGACTTGTTCCCTTGTTTAAGGTTAGTAAAATCTTCAGTTATCTGTTGCTTGGTCTGGACGTTAGGTTTATAGTCATTCTTAACGATCGGTATGGAACTAGCGCCATCCGTAGGATAACTAGGGTGTTGCCTTGGGAAAAATGGTACTACTTGGCTACCCTTTAATTGGCCAGTCAACGCCTTAATCTCATCCACTACCGGACATTGGAATGGCTTTCTAACGTCCCTAATGGAACCTAATGATTTTCCTCGGGAAACAGTGACGTCGTAGGCCATATTGTGATAACCGGAGAGAAAACTCGATCCGGAATTTGTGCACATACAATGAGAAACGCTTCTGGCCCAATTAAAATAGGTTTGTCGAAATTGTTCCCGCTTAACCACTATGGTAATATTAATATAAAATAGATTTTCTTGCAGAATAAAATATGAAGATTATAATTAATTTGTTTTTGATTTTTTTGCTGAAAAATAAGGAATTTAAGCCGCTATTGGCAGACCAGAATATTTTTTTTTGATTATTTTGACTCTGAACATGCATACAAAGTGCGTGTTAACGTGCTAAATAAAAGGGGGAGGGTGCCAATTAAGAAATTGACATGAACCTCCCTCTGATACCAAATTTGATGTAGGCTCACTCTTTCAAGCGTTATGGGTGGCCGACGGAACTAACACGATGTTCTCCGATAACTCTCACGTCACACTCAAGCATTTAACGCAGCAACGACACAATTAATATTGTTACTGATTAAAGATTACAGGGGGGTTCGCAAGGCCCCTTAAGATAATACCAAGGCGATATTCTGAGGTCCTCTCAAGCGAAAAGAACCCACACGGTTCGATCGAGCGTTGTTGTACCAAAAGAGAATCCACCGAAAATAAAAGATTCGGACAAGGGTGGTTCTCTCCCAAAAAAATAAAACGAGGGCCGCCACGCCTCACGAACTTAAACGAAAGAAATAAACATGACAATAACTAAAAGAAATTAGCCACGAAAATTCAAGCGTTACACAAGCCTACATTCGGTGGAAATGTTCGTTACCCAACCAGATCTATCTAAAGAAGAGAAACACATAAAGGTGGAAATGTTCATTACCCAACCGGATTTGATGAATCCGGTTCACTCTACTAGAATCGTTCTTCAACGGCTGCGCCAGAGATACGCCGGAGGGAGAGAAATTCGTCGCCTTATTCGTAACACGCTATATTTGGAAAGTCCTGGCGAAATCTTCTGAATATGGAAATGATATTTCCCAATAAGGCAGGAGAGAGAAAGGTGGCAGGATATCAGAAATAGTTAAGGAATGATATAATTCAAATATGGTAGGTAGAGAATTTATAGAAGGGGATATATTTTGAATATGGTAAATAAGGGGAAATATTGTAGAGAATACTTTGGATTTGGAAGGAGATTTGGTGGGGATGGAAAGAGGAGATGGTGGGGCTCGGTTTTGGTGGTGGTGGAGGGGAAGGGTGGCCGACGGCCAAGGGAGAAGAGGAATAGAGGGGGACGAAATTTGCCCTGGAGAAGGAGGAGGATTTCAATCTTGAAATTGGTTTTCTTTTCATTCATTAACTAGGGAAAAACAAAGGAGTACATGCCTTTATATAGGCTTTACAATCAAGGGAAAAGGGCTACATGCAGTCCAACATGAAAATGAAATAAAACACAACCATACACCATGGTTTTATAACATAACCATGTTACAAATAATACATGAAATTAAACATGAAATGAAAATGATAATCTTGAAATAAAACAAATAATAAAATATATTATTACTCAATTATTATTTATTAATATATATTATTAATAAATAGTAATTGGGCTTGCGCTCCGGACGGCTATTGTGGCGACGCCAATAATTGGGCTTGCGCTCCGGACGGCTATTGTGGCCACGCTTCCAAGGGTCATCCGTAAGCATGCTATCGTCGTCATCAAAGTGTTGCGGGTCGACGTCTCCATTCAAATCTACCGGGTCACCATCATCGTTAGAGGGAGGACGATCCTTGGCAACATGTCGTGGGAAGTCGGCTCCATCTATCTTCAAACTCTCCAGCCTTCTATGTGAAGATGGGGGATGGTTTCGTGAAGAATCATGGCCTCATGAGGGTGAATAAGAGAGACGGAATTTCTGGTGTGATTTTGGAAGACCGACTTGAGGAGGAAGATGAACTGATGCCGTTCATTCCTCTTTAAGATGCGCGCAGAATCTTTGTTCTGCGCACATCGATCTTCTTGACCATTTTCAGATGTGATATGGGCAGATCTGGGCTTTCGACTAAACACGAAAGTTGAAGTCCTTGAAAATACCTTTCCAACGGATGATTGCACGACTTCAGGTGAAGTATGTAGCCACGGGGAACTCTCAACGAATTTGACATCCGGCAAACCCTGCATGCAGAAATTGTGTTCTGTATGCAGCGGACTTTGAAGCCGATTTCGAGTATGATACTCTTGAATCTGGGTTGTGGTCTACACATGAAAGTTGTAACCCATGAAAAGACCTTTCCATCGAGTGGTTACAAGCCTTCACCGGATTCCTATAGCTTCGGGAATCGCCGGTCGAAGTTGCTGTCTAGATTTATTCTGTACTTAAATTCTGGGTTTAGTATAACATGAATTTGGATTCGGTGGATTCAATGTTGCAATTAACTTGAGGTTTTGGTGAACTATTTTATGTTAATCATCTTAGTTCTATAATTGATGAAGTTTAATAATTGGATCTCATGAAATTGATTTGTGTAGCGAAGCATACTTAAACGAAATGATTTGATAGAAATTAGTAGATTAATATAAATGCGCATCATGTTTATAATTTGTTGAAATCATTTGGAATGACATGTAGGAGGATAATCTATGGCCATGTGAATGTTTGATTAACGGAATGAATTTAGTAGTCCAATGCTTAGAGTGTCGTCTCTCTACAGGTAGCATTATGGAAGGGTGCAAGTGCGTTGTTGACCGTCACTAGTTGGGATTGCGTTGAGATGAGACAAAGTCGGACGGTTGGGCTTGGTCCTCAGTGTTCATTTCCCGGGGCTCCTTCCGTGCCGAGTGGATGGTTGGGTTTGGTCCTCGTGCTTTCTCCGACGCTACTTCCATGCCATGGTGATGTTGATGGCGACGTTGTCCCGCCATTTGCTCGTGATGATCGTGACCGTTCGATTGGTGGCAATGATGTCCCGCCATTTGTTCGTGATGACATTGCAGATGGTGCTAACGAGTTCTTTGGTGAGCTCCATGGCGACGCCGGGTCCATGCATTATGTTGATCGTCGCCGCAACCGTACGTTTGAAGACTCGGATGGACGATGCCGCAACAATAATTTTGATGCATGCCATCGTCGCTACAACGCCATCACCGTGACAATTATTTTGCTACAACGTCATCGCCGCTGCAACGTCATCGTCGCGACAATACTTTCGCTACAACGTCATCGCCGCTACAACGCCATCGTCGCGACAATAATTTAATAATTATAGTATTATATTATATTTATTAATTTTCTTGTTGCATTGTTTTAATTTGAGAGTTTTTATTTCATGCATTTAGTTATTGTATTTGTTATATCATGTTTATGATGGATGCATATAACCATCATGTGATTATTTTATTTGAATGGAGGAGATTGAGTGGTGTAGGCTATAAAAGGCCATGTTTATGAAGGATTTAAGAGAAGAATGAAAAGAAAAAAATCTAGAATTCAAGTTTTGAATTTTCCCCCTCTTTCCTCTTTCCCTCTAAGGCAAATTTTGGCCCCTACTTGTTTCTCCTCCTCTCTTGGCCGTCGGCCTCATCTTCTTCCCCTCTCCTCCCTCCTCTTGTCTTCTCCACAAAATCCTTTCTCCTCTCCACTACGAGTAACAAATCAAAGAACTCCTCTCCTTGAAGAATTCGACCAACATCCTTTCCCCCTCCTTGGGTGATTTCGGTCAAGGACAACAACTTCGGCGACGACGAACCTTCTCCGACGTGAAGCAAGGAAGGTCGACGAGTTTCTCTCCGTTCGGCGTGACTCCGGCGGAGCCGTGGAAGAGCGAACCATTTCTCATCGGAATCATCTATTTCGATTGGGGTAACGAAAATTACTACTCTTGTGTGATTCCCTCTTAGATAGATCTTGTGGTGGTTTTCTTTGGCGTTGCTTCCGAACTTTTGAATTCATCGTGGTTTTGATCCGAACGATATTGTTATCTTCTTTTGATCTATTTTAAGTTCGTGAGGATTGGCGGACCTCGTTTTCTTTTTGTTGGGAGAGATCTACCATTTCCGAATCGTTTACTTTTGATAGATCTCTTTTGGTACAACACACGCTCGAATGGATCGGGTCGATCCATTTCGCTTGAGAGAATATTGGTTCATCTCCTCTATTTGATCTATAAGGGTGTAGCGAAACTGTGCATTAGCATTAGATTGATATTATTGTGAATCGGGTGTGCTGCGTTTAAATTGTGCGAGCGTAGAATTGAAACGAGTGAGAACAATTCAGTGTCTTTGTTCGTTGCGGCTCGTTAGGAGACGTAACCTGCATCAATTTGGTATCAGAGGGAGGTTCTCGTCAATTTCCTAATTGGCACTCCTCCCCCTCTTCAAATAAAAAACAAATAAATTTCAAATTTTAAATTTCAAATTTCAGATTTCAAAATTCAAAATTTCTTAATTGACACCCTTCCCCTTTTATTTGCACGTCGGCACGTATGTTTCTAGTTCGTTTATTTGAAAATTTAACAAAAAAAATATATTTGTGGTCTGCCAATAGCGGTGTAAATTTCTTATTTTTCAGTCAAATTTTTTTTAAAAAAATTTTTAATCAACCTCATATTTTTTTGTGCAAGAAAATACAAAAAAATATTCATTGCCTTAGTGGTTTAGCGGGATCAATTCCATCTATTATAATTATATAGGATCAGAGTCATTATTCCATTGCGCATGTGCACCAGATTCGAGTAGAAAATTTTCTGTCTCGTCACCACTAAAATGGCCCATGATGTTAACGTTTCCCGATTCAAATCTTCTGGATCGATGTCAAATGTTAGGAAACATGTTCATTCACCTATTATGGATGAGAGTAAGGACTTGTTTAGGCAACTAAAGGCTAACCAAGCGGCACCACCACCCCCTAGTCAACCCCACTATCATCTGAACTGTCGCCCTGAGCGAGAAGTTATTGTTTTTAGGTCATCTAGGAATGTTGCACCCACCTACGATCGATTCGGAGGTCCTCAGATCTTCCATAATTGGGTTGTTGGGATGGAACGTTATTTCGAGTGTCTTTGTCTATGGGACCTCCACAAGGTCCCAGTGGAGAGCAAGCAGTTAGTGGGTCGAGCCCAGAATTTTTGGTTCAACGAGGAAAGACGTATTGGGTCTTCTATAGGCTGGCCGATCATGAAGACCCTCCTCACCGATCAGTATGCTCCAGCATGGATGTTTGATGAAGTGGCTACGTTACGCCTGGGCACTAGACCCATATCTGATGATTGGAGTGACATAGTCCCTCAGTATAGACCCTTTCCCCAGGTTGGTAGAGCTACCCATAACATACATGCACCCACCTATGAAGGAAAGGAAAAGGTGAGGTCCCTTATCCCTAGTTCTGTACAAGTGACTGCTAGGACTTCCATGAGCCCGCATGGTGATAATAGTCCTATCTGTAGGAGCAGACAAATGATTACGACATGTGAGTTTAGTGGCGTATCTGATCTTGGCTCTATTGTGCGTCCTATTCCGAATACGCACATAGTTCTTTTTGAGTCTCCTCCTGAGCTGCCTGATCTAGTCGTTGACTCTCCTGATGAGTCTGCGGTAGTGTCTAAGACTGAGCCCGCCACTGTGGGTGAGACCGACTTAATTGATGAGCTTAGTGATGATGAGGAGTTTGGTTACCCCAGTGACATGGAAGAGGAACTCCCCTCTGAAGTGTCACCCCTTGGGATTACTCAGTCTAACCTCGACGATATTCATAATACGTCACCTATGGTAGCTGAGGAATATTCTGATGATTCTAAGTTAGTAGATGTACCTACAGTGTTGGAAGATTTACCTTATGAGGGAAGGTTATTTTTGGATGACTTTAGCGCTGAGAACCCGAAAGATATTTCTTTGATGTTATCATCATTGCCTGAAACTCAATATGAATTAGAAATTTTGCCGGGTTCGATTTTGCCCATTTCTGAGACCTTTATTGATTTTGATTTGGATGACGTATCTAGTGTGTTGGAAGAATTTCCTAGCGAGGGAGTTGTCCTTTTGGATGACGTTATTGATGTAAACCCGGATGAGCATCCTTTGATGTTGTCTCCATCGCATGAAGTTCATGATGATTTTGATTCTCTCCTGGGTGTGATTTTACCGACCCTCCCTCCCGCTCCATTGACCCAACTAGCACATATTTTAGGACACGAATTTATTATATCTAGTCCAAGACAGTTGGTATTGTCTACGTTAGTAACCCATCCGTTGGGCAGGTCTCGTAAGATAGGTGTTAGTGTGTTGATAGAATTCGTGTTCAGTCTTGTCACAAATTTTTGTAGTTTTGTATCCTTGAGACGTCCTATGAATAATCAATTCTTTGATTTTATGCTTACGATGAGGTCGTCTATTGTGCCCATTTCAGATTTCGTGATGTGTGTGCCCATTTGTTGGTGTCTGCTAAACTTTCAATATAAATTAAATCAATTAAACTATTTAGCACCGATGCCACCTGATTTAGTTTCGTTACATCCAACGTATAAATCAAGTGATTTTGCACAAGAATTCAGGCTCCAAATTCACAATTTACATAAGCACATTCATGAAATGTTAACCGCCCAACATGCATTTTATAAATCTAATGCTAACGTACATAGAAGAGTATCTCACTTTAATGTTGATGATTTGGCCTTGGCGCGTCTCATTCCTGAACGGTTGCCTTCGGGCTCCCTAAAAAAGTTAGCGAATTGGCGAGCTAGTCCTTTCCGAATTTTAAAGAGGTTAGGAGAAAATGCTTATCTTTTGGAGATACCCACCGATTGGGGTATATACCCCATTTTCAATGTTTTGGATTTAACGCCTTATGTTTCTCCACCACTTGAATTATCTGCCTCTCCGTTTATTTCGTCCACTATGTTTTCTAATGGGTTGAGGGGTGAGCTGGGTCCTGGATCGCTCTCTCTAACGGTTTCCACTGAAGGTATGTTGAATGTTGATGTCGAAACTTTTCCACCTTCTTTGACTAATGCTTTTCCAAGGTTCCCGAAGACCTTCATTTTGCCTGACAGGTGCTATTTGATGTGGCATGATCCCGCTACTACCAATTGGATTGTGATGCCAAATTTTCCCCATATTGCTGCTGCTTTTGACTGTTCTCCCCTCACGGGCCACTCATCGGAGATGAGTAACTTTGAGTGGGGGAGGATTGATGGCGACGTTGTCCCACCATTTGCTCGTGATTATCGTGACCGTTCGATTGGTGGCAATGATGTCCCGCCATTTGTTCGTGATGACGTTGCAGATGGTGCTAACGAGTTCTTTGGCGAGCTCCATGGCGACGCCGGGTCCATGCATTATGTTGATCGTCGCCGCAACCGTACGTTTGAAGACTCGGATGGACGATGCCGCAACAATAATTTTGATGCACGCCATCGCCGCTACAACGCCATCACCGTGACAATTATTTTGCTACAACATCATTGTTGCTATAATGCCATCGTCGCGACAATAATTTCGCTACAACGTCATCGCCGCTACAACGTCATCGTCGTGACAATAATTTAATAATTATAGTATTATATTATATTTATTAATTTTCTTGTTGCATTGTTTTAATTTGAGAGTTTTTATTTCATGCATTTAGTTATTGTATTTGTTATATCATGTTTATGATGGTTGCATATAACCATCATGTGTTTATTTTATTTCAATGGAGGAGATTGAGTGGTGTAGTCTATAAAAGGCCATGTTTATGAAGGATTTAAGAGAAGAATGAAAAGAAAAAAATCTAGAATTCAAGTTTTGAATTTTCCCCCTCTTTCCTCTTTCCCTCTAAGGCAAATTTTGGCCCCTCCTTGTTTCTCCTCCTCTCTTGGCCACCGGCCTCATCTTCTTCCCCTCTCCTCCCTCCTCTCGTCTTCTCCACAAAATCCTTTCTCCTCTCCACTACGAGTAACAAATCAAAGAACTCCTCTCCTTGAAGAATTCGGCCAACATCCTTTCCCCCTCCTTGGGTGATTTCGGTCAAGGACAACAACTTCGGCGACGACGAACCTTCTCCAACGTGAAGTAAGGAAGGTGGACGAGTTTCTCTCCGTTCGGCGTGAATCCGGCGGAGCCGTGGAAGAGCGAACCATTTCTCATCGGAATCATCTATTCCGATTGGGGTAACGAAAATTACTACTCTTGTGTGATTCCCTCTTAGATAGATCTTGTGGTTGTTTTCTTTGGCGTTGCTTCCGAACTTTTGAATTCATGGTGGTTTTGATCCGAACGATATTGTTATCTTCTTTTGATCTATTTTAAGTTCGTGAGGATTGGCGGACCTCGTTTTCTTTTTGTTGGGAGAGATCTACCATTTCTGAATCGTTTACTTTTGGTGGATCTTTTTTGGTACAACACACGCTCGAACGGATCGGGTCGATCCATTTCGCTTGAGAGAATATTGGTTCATCGCCTCTATTTGATCTATAAGGGTGTAGCGAACCTGTGCGTTAGCATTAGATTGATATTATTGTGAATCGGGTGCGCTGCGTTTAAATTGTGCGAGCGTAGAATTGAAACGAGTGAGAACAATTCAATGTCTTTGTCCGTTGCGGCTCGTTAGGAGACGTAGCCTGCATCAGATGTGGAATTGCATGCGGTGTGAGTCGACACGCGGTGTCGTAATCCCGGGTTAAGGATAGTGTGGCAGGTCTACGGGCTCGCCAGTCGTCACACCGACGGGAGTTGACAGTTAAACTTTGGGCGGTTGGGCTTGGTCCTCGGTGTTCACGTCCCGGGGCTCCTTCCGTGCCAAGTGAACGGTTGGGCTATGCCCTCATGCTTTCTTCCGAGGCCCCTTCCGGGTCACACAAGTCCAGTTCGGGGATGGGTTCTCGGTGCACAACTACCCGAGACCCCCTCTGGGCCATAGTACGCATGGGCTCCGCTGTTGTGTTCTTAGCGTTGAGGCGTACGGAGGCCTAGGTGAAGTAGTTTGGATACCCGCGCAGTAGTAGAGATGCCCTCTCTACTGTCACCGCCTGGCCACGACGGTTGATACCTGAGAGGTTAGCAACCTGCTCGTATAGTGGGAACTACTAGTCTTTGTCGACATAGTGGTTACATTTGTGTGATCATGAGTGAGTCATTTCATAGCATACATACCATTTCATAACATTGCACAACAAGATTCTCATCATATAAGTTTGTATGGGCACTCCTATACGATGAGTTATTTTATGTAAACTGATCCTTAACTTATAAGCTTGTATGAGCATCCTTATAAGTTAAGTTACTTTCCTGCTGTAGTTATTTGCACTTGATGATTGATATATCTCTTGTAGAATTGCAAGAATAATTGTTGTTAATCTTATTGTACCATCACCACCTGCTTGTACCTGCTTATACTATTTATTATACTTTGTACCCTTGCTCTTTTCTCCGCCCGGTACCGAGGAGTCGGCGGGGGAGCGGATGTGAATCCACTTAGTTTTTCGACTAACGGTTGCTACGTCTTCCTTTTTAGGAGGTCACCCCGCAGGTAGAGCAGCCGCAGAGTATGTAGCAGGAGAGCCAGGCTAGGACGACAGAGCCTGAAGGGACGGTGCCGTCGCTACCGTCAGTTACTGATGTCAGTGTTGAGCGACTCTGATGTAGCCTCGTTGGGTGTTTATTAGTTGTACTCTGATAATATAGAAGCATGTTTTAGCTTCTCTATTTTGATGTACTTCGGACATATATGCTTGGTGTGAATTTGACTTCTTGTTTATATTTTGGTTGGGTTGGCATGTATATATTGATATTGGTTATAGCCGGCAGAATATGCGTCTTGTGGTACAGGTTAGCCCGTGTGCTAATGCTACCGCAAGGCGACTGTTTTGGGCATAAGACCCCCTTCGTGTCGTGTTTTGGGATCCGGGAGGGGGGTCTTACAAAAATACTGGAGCCTATTGGAGTGGGTACAATTCTAACTGTCAGACTAGTTGATCCATCCTAAAATTCAGACGGAAACGTCTGCTGCCTCCTCTCTAGTTTTCTCCTCTTCCACTGTGTAGCATCCCAATTTGGACTTCTAGACCCCTACTGTGTTATGTGACGCACTAGGGGCCCGCGGGTTTTGTAGGAATCTAGATAATAATTTAATTCCCTATGGGGAGTTGTTAACCCAATAAGTCACTCGACCCACTCATTAGGTCACGTAAATACTTTCTAACGTGAATGACTATTAAACCCCTCATATGTGTGTGAGTTGGCTCATTAGGCCCTAGAAAGCCTAGTAACACATAAATAGTGCACTAACATTCTAAGTGAGCTATATTGATCTACTATGACACCCACATCACGCCGATCAACTTACAATATGTAAAGTTTGAGATTGTCACAACTAAACTAAACTAAACGCACACTGAGCTACCCGACTCGATCAACTCATCGACGTGAGATGCTTTTTAGTCGCCAACACATTTGAGTGCCCGCATCCTGTCATATGAATAGAGGTATGACTCCTAAAAATATATAAATAATTCGTTAATCTAAATAATTAATAACATAGATAAATAAAAAGGGGGAAATAGTAAAATATTAAAACGTCTCCGAAAATTTCTAAATTTTTACCAAAACATCCTAAAAATAGTAAGATTGAATTCGTGAATTAAAATAAATTTTATAAATTAAAATAAATTTATTTTATTTTAATCAAGCTTCATGCAATAATAAAATAAAATAAAATATCAAAATACACTCAAAAAATTATAAAGAATTCCTGAAACTAATAGATGATGATGGGAGGCTACCATAAAAAATTGAATAAACTTATAATTAATTATTCAAAACATTTTTGATCTCAAATTAGATAATAAAACTCTCACATTAAATTCATTTATTCCCAAAGTTAGAGTCAGCTGATGGGGGAATTATTTCTTACTTTTAAGCATAGAAAGGAGGCTTGAATGGCAGGAATCAAGGGGGAGGCGTTTCTTCAAGATAGGAGGAGTTACTAATTTTTTAAAACCAAAAACCAACACCCACCGCTATATAGACAACAAAGGATGTTGGAAATTCATTTTCCAACATCTTACACCCCTAACCAGCAAGAACCGGAGACCCGGCGACCACATGACGAGCCATCTTCCTCAACTCCGGCAATAACCACCACTCATGGCCACCTGTCAATCCCCTCTCCTAAACAACACGCATGTAATTTCCTCCGACTCCTCTCTGTCCTTAGATAAATTTCTGGTCGACCTCCGCCCACTCCGACCACAGAAGACAGGGTTCCCGGCCATGGAAGCTTCGGACCACAACCCGTGATCACCGCCACCTTTGCGGACTTTGACGCTGCAGGGGACGTGTGAAGGGGAGGGAGGGTCTCTGCGACTCTCTCTCATGGCCCTAGAGGCAGAGGGAGCTATCGTAAGCCCCTCCGGCGGCCTCCTCCTTCCAAAACAAAAAAAGAATAGATATATAATAATAATAAACTATTTTTCGGGCCCTGCTGGCTGCGGCTGGCCGCCAGTAAGTGCCCCTCAGTGATGCCCACCTCCGGGCCTCTCCACAGAGGGTGGGCCTAGGATATCTCCCCACCGGTGGCAGTAGGGAGCCCCCGTAAGGTTTGGAAGGCGGTGGCTGTAGCAGCCACCGTCGGTTTGATTACATGGAAATAATTTAAGATTGAGCAGATCCAGTGCAAGCCAATGTTGAATTCATTTTCTTCAGACAGGTCCAACGCCGCAGATCTGTGACAAGATTTGTTGCCAAAATTATCATTTCCTTAGGCATAAAATCTGCAGGCGTTTTTGAAAATTTTTCTCATTCTTAAAACGGATGTTTAATTATCTTAAAGACCGATTTGAAAAATATTTGTGCGACACAATATTGTAGGGTTTTATTTATATTACAACTTTTCTGTTTTAGCTTTCTGATTTAATTTAACTAGAAAGTTTATTTTTGCACTCAAAAAGTATATTTAATTGTTCGGAAAACTAAGTTTGTTGTTTCTCTATAAACTGATACTTTTGGTAATACTGGGTCCCTATTTTGGAGGTCTTAAAGACCAAATTAGAACATGCATGTTAGAGATATTATTATAGACTAAAATTTCGGCTACAACTTTCACATTTTAATTTTTATTATATGAAGGCTCTAAACTAATTTAATATAGCTTTAAACATTGCAAAATAAATATAAGACAGCTGTTTTGACTATAATCAAATATTTTTAGCAAATTTCAGTGCATATTTTGAAGTCCTTAGAGGCAAAATCAGAATATGCATGTTAGAAACATTATTGTAGACTAATATTTCTGCTCCAACGTTTATGCTTTGAGTTTTATTATCTGAAGGCTCTAGATTAATTTAATGCAGCTCCAAACATTATAAAATAAATACACGGTAGCTGTTGTGATAGTAACATATATTTTAGAAAACTTCAATCCATATTTTAAGCACTTAGAGGAAAAATCAGAACATGTTGGTTCGAGACAATATTTTAGATTAATGCTTTACCGAAATTTTTTATTCTTTAAGTTCTATCGTCTGTGTACAACTCCGTGTTTGCTGAGTGGACGAACGAGAGCGACTCCACTGCTCCAGGCGAGTCGGGGAGGAAGGCTAGCGCTCGCCTAAAGCGGCAAGTACCTAATCAACGGGGCGAGTCGGGAAGTAGGACCACACCCGCCCCAGGTAGGTGAGTGTTCAGGAACTTGTCATAGAAGCGGACGAGTGCCGGTTTTATCATGCACTTGTCACTCTAAAGAGGTGAGTGAGTGCCAGTTTCATCAGGCATTCGCCACTCCAAAGAGGCGGGAGAGTGCAGGTTTTGTCAGGCACTCGACACTCCAAAGGGGGCGAGTGCTAGTTTCATCGGGCACTGGCCAATCCAGGTGGGTGCTCGTTTGCAAAGGCACTCGCCTTAGAGAGCGAGGAGAGCCGGAGGCTAGGTACCAGTTCCATCAGGGCACTCTCTATCCAGGAACATTCGCCGTGAAATATTATATTTATTTGTCTGCTAATAGTTGTTCCAAACTATAACACCCCCTATCCGTCACATAACATATAGCAGTATGTCCGGCCGGGGCCCGACGTCATATACCACAGACAGATCGAAGGGTTACGCAATGAAACCATCCTTCCAATAAGCAACGTCCTACACAAAGTACATTCTAGGGGAAGCAATTTAAAAGTTGCAAAATAAGAACCCAGCCAACAGCATGAATGTCCACTAACAAAAACCCAAAAGGAATGAACGTACAAAATACACAGTATCTTGGCCTTATGGCATTACAAGAGTTTACTCAAATAATTAGTGTCTTCCAAATCTCGGCACGCAGGACGATCACACATGAGAATAAAAGTAAACATTCATATAAAGGCCTTCGAGGGCCGGCTCAGCAACAAGGGCTTTGACCCGCTATTTTCCACTAGGCTCCGCAGCAACTGCACGCAACAATCCACCGAAGCGGTGACAAACAAAAGCAACGGTCAGCTAAAGCTGACCAAATTATAATGACCCCGCCCCTAAACTCATTGTTGCGATGCTCCTTCCCTGCACGTTATTAGCATAGCTTAACAATAGTGAAATTACACATCATCACAGGCGTGTGCTCGCACGGCCACACACCCCGTGCTCTAAGGGCACATTCTCGGTGAACTTGGTCAAAATCCGCGGTCTCACCGCCGCCCCTTGGACGGAAAATCTCGTGAGCATTTGAGTCTTTCCGGCAGAAGTCACGTCAATTGAAGACATTGACAGCATAAGACCCGCCCTGTATGCCATCGATAGGCCCCTAAAACCGAACCGCATAGAGATGGAACGGTTCCACTCAACCCGTTGCTCACCTCGTCACCACAATTTAAGTCATCGATGCGGGTTAAGGTTTCCCGAAGCATGAGAATCGAACACACAATATTACATAACCCATTTATGTAAAAGTTGGCTCCCAGGACACCAAGATGGCAGAACCACATTTCTGCCCAGTTTTCCAGGTGCACCTTGAGGTTAGTTGTAACGCCCCAAAAATCTGTATCAAGATGGTCGCGTCCCAGGAAATATTTTTGGTGCCTGTATAGGGGTACACGGCATAGGACACAGGCGTGTCCAAGGCCGTATGGAGCTCTCTGTTGCCTGGTTGTGTCCAGAGAAGGAAACAACAGGAAACACGGTAGAGTGACACAGGCGTGTCATCTGACACGGGCGTGTGGCTACCCGTGTCAGTACCCGTGTTCCCAAGGGTCGTGTCGATTGGCGTGGCGTTTTTCTGTGATACGGTCCCAGGACACGGGTATGTCAGAATCCCGACATCAGCGTGTCAATTGCGACACGGGCGTGTCTGAGCCCGTATGAGTCTCTGTGTTCGACGATCGTGCCTGGATCGAGTCACACGGCCTGGGACACGGTCGTGTGCCTAACCGTGTTCGGCCCAGGTTTGGGGATTTTTGAGCGGATCTGAGCCATTCGTTTTCTTTAATTAAGATCCGACGACCCAGATGAGTTCCTGCTCTATTAAGTTCAGAAATAGAGGATCAATTCGTCATTTCTCTCTTAAGCACTCTCTTTCAAGGAGTTAGAGAGAGGAGGAAGAAGGAGGAGGATTCCGGCAGCTGGCGGAGCATCGGAGCACCGTTTAGAGAACCGAGAGCGGATCCGTGGAGGAAATCCCGTTGCGAAGACTTCTATCTGTGTAATTTTCCATGGCGCAAAAGCGTACTACAAGGGTAACAATTCTCTACTTGAGCATGTGAAGCTCTCTTCCTTTTTGCATAGGGAAACTCGTTCCCGCGATTGTGCGGCGAGTGTGCGGTGTTCCCTATGGCTGACGGGACTAGCCCCCCTTGTGTTGCATATAGAGTCCGGAATCGAAGTACGGACATAGGCATTATGTGTGAAGCCTACCCGGACATGTTGGTATGGATCGGTGATGTTGCATTTGTTATGGTTTGGCGGAGAAGACTCCGTGCTTTGGGTTTTCGAGTTTCTATGCGGTAGATTGCAGCAGGGATCCTTGGGGATTAACTCCAAGGCGCACCGGAAAACTGTGAGGAATCGTTGTTCTGCTAACTTGGCGGTCTGGGAACCGGCCTTGAACATAACTGGGTTATGTGATTGTTTGGAAAAGTCAGGATCCGAGAGAAGCTTGGCTCGTGCGTACATCTTAAGGTGTCCTACGCATTATGGCCAATGGGCAAGTGGAATTAGACCTGGGCTATGTGGTTCGGTGCGAGAGACCCGAAAAGCGGACTGGCCGTTGGCATAGTCGGGAGCCTTAGATAGTGGTCAGAAATGCTAAAATGTTCACGAGGTTGCCATCCTAGGGGTGGTGGTGAAGACACTGAAGTGTCAGGATTCACCATTAATGTGCCCTGAGTGCACGTGGTGTTTGGCCGTGCGAGTCTACACGTGTGGCGAAGCATGTTTGTACTATATTTTTAGCTGGGCTAATGAATTGTCGGGAAGGAGCACCGCCATCCCGAGTTAGGGGCGGGTTCGTTATAATTCGGTCGGCTTTGGCTGACCGTTACTTTGTTTGCCACCGTGCCATGGAATGTTGCTTGCAGGTGCTGCGGAGCTGAGTACCAAGTAGCAGGCTGGAGCCCATGTTGCTGTGCTGGCCCTAGAAGGCCAAAGAGAATAGTTGTTCTTTATTTTGTAATGTGTGGCCGGCCTGCGAGCCGATGTATGAAACAAATTACTTTATTAAGTGAACCTCTGTAAGGCCATAAGGTCGTGTACCTTTCAGTGTATTTGTTTTCATTCCAGTTGTAGTGGTGGTGGACATTTATGTTTATTGGATACAATTATGGGTTCTTTCAACTGTTTAAAAGCTTCCGCTAGAATGCACTGTGTTAGGACGAGTAGTCTTAATTGGATAGTTTGGATATTCATACGTAACCCTTCCGACTGTCCGTTGTATATGGCGTCGAGTTCCGGCTGGACCTTCTGTTATATGCCATACGACGGATGGGGGTATTACAATTTGGTGTCATACTTCTGGTTACAGTCAGGCTTAAATGATTTCGTGGGCGAATTCTTTTAAGGGGTGATGAGCACATGTGTGCGTCATCGTTATAACATCAAAAAGAACCCATGAATGTCCATTAAGGAATGAAAAAAAATACACTTGTTTGTGGAACCTGAGTGTTCTAATGATTGCTTTTAGCAATTTGTGTGTCATCTAATCCAGGTTCTTTGTTATTATAGGCAGCTAGGAGCGGTGCTTGTCAATCGTAGCGTCCGCAATCAGCGGAAAGTAGTGCACCGAGGGATGTGCCTACAACACCTCCTTCAGCGGAAACCATCAAGTTGGTGGCTGAAGTAGTTTTTGCCATGATAAATGCCCAACCTGCAGGGCAGATGCATCACGCACCTCCTGTGAATGAACAAGAACCAGTTAGGGCGGTAGAGCCGAGAGTGGTGGTGCGCTTTGCAGTGGATCAGGTAGAGCCGAGGAGGTCTACAGAGATTCAGCTCAAGCATGTAATGGGCTTTAATCTTCTGATGTTCGATTGGGTTGGAACGCCAGCTCAAGTTGAGGATTGGCTCTCTACGATAAAGAGGGTCTTGATGGCCACGTTAACTGAGGAGTGGCAGAAGACCACCATAACGACCATCCTTTTGGCTGGTGAGGCGAGGCTGTGGTGGGATGAGTTGGAGTTTCATCTCTTAGTGGGAAGGAAGATTGCTGATGTGCCTATGGAGGAATTCTCAAGATTGTTCTTGGCCAGATATCTACCCTCTGCTCAGAAGCTTGAGATGGAAAATCGGTATCTTGGGTTGACTCAGGGAGACCGAAACGTGGACGAGTATCTCCACGAGTTTACACGGTTGGGTCGGTATGTTGGTGTTATGTTTACGGAAGAAGAGAGGAAGACCAACCGATTTTATGAGGGTCTACGCGGCGACCTACAGTTACTCCTTACTGGGCCTAAGGCGCAGGGCTTCCTAACCTTGGTCGATTCGGCCCGGTCATTGGAAAATGTCGTGAAGAAAGTCCAAGAGAAGAAGGACCTAGGGGAAAAGAAGGCAGAGTTCAAAGTGCCAAATGCAAAGTTAGGGTTCCGCAGATGGAATAAGAAGAAGAAGAAGACTTCGAACTTAGCCCCTTCATCTCGTGCGTCAGGGGCAACCAGAAGTCGAGTTTCAGGAGCTTGCTACAACTATGGGAAGACGGGGCACTTTGCTCGTGAGTGTTGGAGCGGACGTGCAAAGTTCGAGAGGAAGCCTGGAGCGACCTATGAAGAGAAAGGGAAGGCGGTGGAGTCAACCACGTCCCATCATGCTCCAGCCTAGCCTAGAGTTTATAATCTTGGTCTGCAAGAGGCCATGAGACAAGTTGACGTGGTGACAGTTATGAGTAAAATTATAGAAGTTTAACTTTATGTAGTTGTTACCTTTTTATATGTTAGCTTATATTTGTTGGTGCTAGGCTTCTTGTTGATTTTTGATCGTCTGGCGAGAGCCCTGTTTGATACGGGAGCATCGCATTCCTTCTTGTTCAAAAGGTTCATATCGCGCATCAGGGTTCCTTCCTCAATGGCAAAAGACAAGTTGGATGTGTTGTTGTCCAATGGGTGCTCAATGCGCGCGGATGAGTTCTGTGTGGTAAAGATTCGGATTGGGGACCAGGAGTTTGAATTGCGAGCGTTGGTTCTACCGTTAGTGTAGTTCAACGTAATCTTTGGTATGGACTATCTCTCAGAGCAGCGAGCTTACATCGATTGCAACCAAAAGGAGGTGAAGTTGGGACTACATACTGAATGGGAGACTACGTTTGCGGGCATGAAGGGGTCGGGTAAAGTTTTGATGTCGACCCTTCAAGTGATTAAGGCAATTCGGCCTGGTGCAGAGCTGTTTATCACCTTAGTGCATGTTTCAATGCCTAGGCCAAGTCTAGACAGTATCCCATTTGTGTCCGAGTATCCTGATGTGTTCCCGGATGATCTCCGAGGAGCCCCTCCTCAGCGGGAAATTGATTTTACTATTGAGCTGGTACCGGGTGCCAAACCAGTGTCGCACTCTCCATATTGGATAGCACCGCGAGAGATGGCGGAGTTGAAGGTGCAACTGCAGGAGTTGTTGGAGCAAGGGTATGTGAATCCAAGTTCGTTGCCTTGGAGCGCACCAGTTCTTTTTGTTAAGAAGAAGGATGGGAGCTTGCGACTCTGTATTGACTATCGGGAGTTGAACAAGCTTACAGAGAAGAACAAATATCCGACCTCCAGGATTGACGATCTATTTGATCAATTGATTAGGTCAACAGTATATTTGAAGTTAGATCTGAAGTCCGGCTACTACCAATTGAGGATAAGGGAAAGCGATATCCCAAAGACAGCGCTCAGCACGCGGTTTGGGCATTACGAGTTCACGTTCATGCTGTTTGGGTTGACCAATGCGCCATCCATGTTTATGGATCTGATGAACAGGACGTTTAGAGAATACCTGGATCATTTCGTGATAGTATTTATCGATGATATCTTGGTACACTCGCAGTGTGAGGAGGACCATTACAAGCATCTACACATGGTGTTGCAGATGGTGAGGCGGAATACGTTGTATGCTAGGTTCTCCAAGTGTGAGTTCTGGTTATCCTCAGTAGCATTCCTTGGTCATGTTGTTAGTGGAGAAGGGATAGCGGTGGATCCGACGAAGATATCAATGATACGAGAGTGGCCTGCATTGTCTACAGTGGTGGAAGTCCGGAGCATTCTGGGGCTTGCCGGCTACTACAGGCGCTTCGTAGAGAACTTCTGATGGATAGTGTTACCACTCATGATGTTGACAAGGAAAGATCAAAAGTTCGTGTGGTCGCTGGAGTGTGTGCAGGCTGTTGGATCCCTAGTTGATTTGGGCTAGGTCCACTGACTTAGGATGTGACCCATCATGTATAGTCTGGGTCACATTTTTGTCTTAGAGTCCAGGACAGTCCTCTATCTCAACTTCAGATGGACCAGCATTCCTCAAGACCATCAGGAAATCCAGATCTATCAGTTTTTCATACTAAGTGAAATGAGTTCGACGTTCGTCGAACTCAGATCGACGAAGAGAGTTCTGCGCTCGACGATCGTGAGACAATTCGTAGTGCTGAGCTCGACGAACTATGTTATTTGCTCGACGAACACCGGGATTCTACCTCGAGCTTATCAGGACTACTTCAGAATTTCTCTAAGTCCAGCTTCATGCTTCGGTCGACGAATTATATTCTGAGCTCGACGAACTTGGACCTCAAGTTCACAGCTTCTCAGGTCGACGAATGCTAATCTCTACTCGATGATTTTCGTACTCAGAGAATATGTGTCGACACTTAGGGTTTGAGTCAACACCAGACGATTTGTGTCGACACCAGGATTTCAGTCGACACCAGCTTATGTCGACACCAGGATTTCAGTCGACACCAGCTTATGTCGACACCAGAGGATTTGTGTCGACAACAAGATCAATCTGTCTACACCAATTTGTGTCGACACAGCATTTCAGCAGATGCAGAGTATTTCGTCTTAGTCCAGAACTTTTCTCAGGTCGACGAATTTGGTTCTCAGCTCGACGAATTTAGTTCTCTGCTCAACGAATAATGTTTGTCTGATATTGAAGATTGTCTGTTCAACGAATGAAGACTGTCAGCTCAACGAACTCAGGCTCAACTCGACGAACTCAAAACTCAGTTCGACGAATTATGTTTTTCGGTCGACGATTCCAGACTAGGTCTTCTTCCGTTCCCGTCTCATTCCATGGCGCTGATTCCTGAACATTTAATGACAGTTCTTCCCAGAATACTACCGTTAGAATGCAAAGTTAATCCTGGATTATTACATACCATTTTCCCATGGAAACAGTTGGGGAAATAATTAATTGCTACTTCCTTTCCAGGTCGTCTGCCATTACTGCTCTATATTCAAAATTCGAATGTTTCTTATGAGACATTGAGAGATACAGAAAGAGTGAGAAATACAGAGATATACAACAACAAAACAAAAAGACAGACAGTGATTCAGACAACACAGAAAAAAGAATTCATTCTTGACCCAGAGAGAAACTGATCAAGAAGAAGAAGAAGAAGAACACTACATAAATATCAAGAGTCTTCTTCATCTGCTTTTACTCAGGATAACTTCAAAGATAATACATCCATATCAGTCACAAGAAGTTCCTGGAGACTTTCTCTGGACCTGGAATTCTAGGTCTTTGAAGACCTATCACCCTGAAGCAGTGCTCCAGCATTCTTCCTGATTCATTCTACATCCCAGGGGGAGCAAAGCTGCTAAACAACAATCCACAAGTCTTCTCATTTGACTTGAGAAAGAGAAGACCTCATCACCCTCTCACTCCACCTCTGTACATGGTTTTAATTCCCTTCAAAATTATTCTGGTTGCAAGTCTCCCTTCAAAAGACTTGAGGGTTTGGTTTTTGGGAACCTGATCAAAACCCCATTGGTGTCAGGACACCTGTTCAACCCCTTCCTGCAGTGGATTCCTACTAGGGTGGTAGAAGAGTGGACTACCTAGATTTGGGGAACCACTATAAAATTCTTGTGTCGTCTGGTTGCTTTCTTTTCCTTTTTGTTTTCTGGCCTTGCTCTGTGAATGTGTTGTGATTAGATAGTTGCTGCATCTTGGTTTATTGTATTTGCTTCCCTGCACACACACCTAAAATACAACAACAGTTGTAAAAGTTTTAAAATCACCAACATACTCTATTCACCCCCCCTATAGAGTATATCTGATCTAACTAACACCTTCAGGTGGTATCAAGCATACCTCTTGAACTTTCACAGGCTTTTGAAGAGTTGAAGAGGTGGTTGACTACGGCGCCTATTTTATGTTCGCGAAGTGGAACCGAAAGATTTGAAATTTATAGTGATGCTTCGGGCAGTGGTTTGGGTGTTGTTCTACTACAGCATGGGTGTGTGATAGCCTATGGATCACGACAGTTGAAGGTTCATGAGAGGAATTATCCGGTCCACGACATAGAGTTAGCGGCCGTGATATTTGCTCTAAAACTGTGGAGGCACTATCTGCTAGATCAGAAGGATCTGAACATGAGACAACGAAGGTGGATGGAGTTCTTGGGGGACTATACCTTCAAGATATATTATGTACCTGGGAAAGGAAACGCGGTGGCGAATGCGTTGTGTAAGACCCCCTTTTTTTTCTTATCGACACCGGGGTCTTAGGCCCAGAACCGCCGTTTTGCGGTGACTCCTTCACGCCCTGAAGGGTCATCACCACAAAGCGCCGATTCTTCCGGCCATTTCGATCACAGAAAACTAGCATAAAGAAGTAAATGGAAACTATCAGTCCACAGAAAATCACATACCATAGTAAATAAGTCTCCACGAAGGGAGTGTCCACAGAATAAAACATCAGTGTAGCAAATACGGGCTTATGCCCGGTACATCATATCCTCACTACAAAATCACTCATGCGGAAGCAAAAGCAGAAAAACTACTCAAGGTCGAGACTCACGGTCCCGGCTGTATGAACTCCGGAGCTAGACTGCCCCACCTCCAAGCGCAACGGTCTCTGGGGCTGCTCCTCCATGCTGGTCTCCACGATCCCCTAAATGATGCGGTTCGAAAACCGTTAGTCTAAAAGACTAAGTCCTATCATCCCCCGCCCCTTCCCCCACGGCTCCTAGGCACCGAGCGGAGAGGAAGAAAGGGGAGGACTTGAAGGTGGAGAATATCAAAAACAGATGACAGCGGACCTATAATAACAATTCTATAACAGGTATAGACAATAAGCTGAAATAGGAAAAATAACCTTCACTTATGTGAGATCACATAAGCCAAGGGGTCTTTTGCAAGGCTCCCATCGTATAAAAAGACTCATACCAATTTGTACGTTGGGGTGTCGGTTATCAAACAGCAGTATATGTATTTATATATCAAAAATTGACCTTAATTTATAAACTTGCCCACACAAGCTTATAGACCAAGGGGTCGTTTTGCAGGTCCTAATGTATAAGCGTCCCATTCCACTTATACTTTAGGTGTCAGGGTTAAATGAATCGATTATGCTATGACATGCAAGTGGGTATGATGGATCATAGCTGTCAGAAGGTTGTTAGAAACCGATTCAGTCGGTTACCATGGAGGAAGACTATATAAAGGCTTTCTCCTTAAACAGAAAGTGATGATCAATCATTTGAAGAATACAGATTCTGAGCAATACAGAGAGAAGTAATAATACAGAAGATTTTCGACAGAAGATCTAGAAGAAGTTGGAGAGAGAGAGAGCTCCATCTAAGAAGTGCAGTTGCTGAACCAGGCTTCCAAGAAAGATTCAGGTTGCGTGACTGGGGAGGAAGGTTGTTCAGCAAAGAGAAGAGCTCGGGGTGAGTTGAATTCGCAGCGGCTTTAATTTGCTGTCCGCCGCGATCTGTCTGATGTTTGCTTTTGTTTTGCGCAAGTCGCCTATGACTTAGAGAACAACAGCTTCCAGGCCGCCATGCTCCCTTTCGTGAAGGAAACCGTCTAGGTCGCCATTGAGCGACTTATCCGTGGCGGCTTTACAAAGGAGGGAGTGGATGACGTCCCTTTCTTGGAGCTCTACCCTGAGTTGGCACCGCAGGTCGCGGCGATGGAGTGGGCAAAAAAGGGCAATGACATCATTGAGGAAGAGGAAGGCGAGGAAGTAGAAGAAGAAGAAGAAGAAGCAGGAGGAGGAGGAGAACAAGGTGAAGGGCAAGGCGCCGTGGAGACGACGAACGGAACTGGCTCAAGCCAGCGAGTTGGAGATCAGTCCGCCGAGCCAAGCACCTCTGCATCCTCCTCTGTGGCCAGGAGCTCACATAGCGAGTCCGCCTCAAGCACAGGATCAGATAGTAGCGGAAGCGGCTCGGGGTGCTACTCTCCGGAAGTCGACATTGTTGGCGAAAGCCCTGCACCTCCAGAAAAGAAACAAAAAACTGCAGATGATTAATGTATTTATTTTATTTTTTTTTTTGATTTTGTAAATGGGGCGGACTCAAGACTGTAGTCCGCCGAATAGATAGAAAGATGTATAAATTTTTGATGAAATAGAAAGGATATTTTTGCATCTGTGTGCTTCCTGCAATGTTCTTTCTTTTTCTGCGTTTAATGCAATTAAGTTTGATCTGACACTTAGCAGTCCGCGCGACACGCTGATAAATCATACTGAGCTTTTTAACTTGCTGATTAGAGACAATCATTGTCCGTCGTTGGAATGAGAAGAAATTGTCAGGCGGACTCCGTTGAGTTCCAATTGTAGTCCGCGAGTTACAAAGATCATCTATAACGAGTCTTGCTAATTAGAGAATTCAACTTATCAATCCATTCATTGTCCGCCTTAAAAAATGAAAACGAAAATAGTCGGCTGATAACAATATCAGGTGGACTTCATTGAGTTCTAGTAGCAGTCCGCAATTCTCTTTATTAACTTATCAAATGATAATATATGAAAACCATTCGGTGGACTTAGCTGATATAATTTCGCAGTTCGTATATATGCCAATAGAAATAATCTATAGCTTGCGGTCTCAAGGAAAACGTCGGACTGAACGGATACATAAAACCAGTCCGCCCACGATAGAAATGACCTATAACTTGCGACTAGGTGGGCAGGTGCGCATGGCATTGCTTTCCTCACCGGGCACAAGCTGTAAAGTCAACCCAAGGAAAAACTGACGGACTGAGCGGATACAGAAAACCAGTCCGCCCAAGATATAAATGACCTATAGCTTGCGACCAGGTGAGCAGGTGCACATGGCATTGCTTTCCTCACCAGGCCACAGGCCATACGATCAACCCAAATAAAACCGGCGGACTGTGTGGACTTAGAAAACCAGTCCGCCCAAGATATAAATGACCTATAGCTTGCGACCAGGTGGGCAGGTGCACATGACATTGCTTTCCTCACCAGGCCACATGCTATACGATTAACCCAAATAAAACCGGCGGACTGTGCGGACTTAGAAAACCAGAACGCACCAGGAAGACTCCCTGCGAAGAGCAAGATATTTGGCAGAACGGTTTCCTGCCATCTTTCCTAGAGTACAGTCTAAGCTGTGGGTCTCCTGCAGGCACTGCTTGAGGGTACCATGGAGTGTTCGAGGGTTACAATCTAAGATGATCGGTGGGCAGGTGCGCATGGCATTGCTTTCCTAACCAGATCATCAAAGTTGTAACGATATCCCAAATGCGGCATGGTAGAGCTCTACACCCACCCTGCCCTCCATAATGCAGAGGTGGGGTCAGGTACTGGCCGGGATCCGAAGTTCAGAATCCTACCGCACTAGAGCCTGCAAGCTCCCACTATACGGTGCGAAATATCCTCGCAACACGTGGTCTTAGTGGTGTTATGCTAATGACAACAGCTCTAAGGGAGGTCTAGCTGAACTCGGCGATGTCTCCTGGTATCAGGGAACCGTTATAGATCTTTGGGAGAGAGAGAGAACACTAGAAAAAATGTAAGTATGAATCCTTTGATTAATAAAATGTATTTTCAAAGAAAGCATAAGAAAGAAAGGAGAGTTCAAGGGCAGAACCGTTTTTGAAATCTTTCTTAGCGTGTCATCTGTTATGATTACATAGACAAAACACTTGAAGAAGCGTTAGCAAGCAGTTTTTATTCATAATGACTACTGAAGAGGATACATAAAGTAGAAAAAAGGAGGTTCAAGAACAGAACCGCTTGAGATCATCCCCGCTCCATGTATGTTGCATATCCTCTCATTCGTTTATCTGCAAGCGCTAAGCGCCGCTTTTTAACGCTTCTTTGATAACAAAAGGGCCGGCCCAATTTGGATTAAGCTTTCCAACTGAATCAGCTCTTGCAGCAGCATCAATCTTCTTTAGAACTAGATCTCCCACTTGGAAGTGTTTGATCCTCACGTTCTGATCAAAGTAGCGGGCCATCCTTCTTTTGACCTCCTCCTGCCTTATGGCAGCTTGATCTCTGATTGCCTCGATGTGTTCCAAGCTGAACCTCATCTCTTCATTATTCAACTCAAGTCAGTCCTCAACGCCTTCTCTTGCAAGCAGAACTCTAGGTGACGGGACTTCAAACTCACCTGGAATCAGTGCCTCTGAGCCATGAGAAAGTTTGAATGGAGTCTCCCCAGTTGCGGATGATGGCATTGTCCTAAGGGACCAGAGGACTGATGGAAGCTGATCAGCCCAGCTGCCCTTGAGATTCTACACTTTCTTTTTGAGCAAATTGAGGATCTCCTTGTTGGCTGCTTCAACTTGGCCATTGCTTCTAGGATGATAAACTGATGCAAACCGCAGCTCTGTTCCGATCTGCTTGCAAAAATCTATCATCTCTGAGTTGTTGAATTGTGGCCCATTATCAGTGATTACAGTCATAGGTATCCCATACCGACAGACAATCTCCCCCCAAATGAAGTTTTTGACGACCTGAGTAGTTATCTTGTCCAAAGTCTTGGCTTCAATCCACTTGTTGAAGTAGTCGATCATTACAATGATGAAACGCCGTTGCTCGCTTGCCATGGGAAAAGGACCAATGAGATCCATCCCCCAAACCGCAAAGGGCCAAGTTGTTGCAATCGATCTGAGTGACTGAGCTGCTTGGAGTTGAAGTGGAGTGAACTTTTGGCATTGAACACACTTTATTGCATAGACCTCAGAGTCTCTCTTCATAGTGGGCCAGAAATATCCCTGCCGCACGATCCATCTTTCAGGGTTCTTGCTCCCGAGTGGATTCCACACTCTCCTGAATGAACTTCTTGCAAAACAAGGGGAGCTTCTTGTTCTGAAACACACCGGGCCATGGTAGAGAGGAAAGTTCTTCTGTAGAGGATTCCCGCCACTAAGAAGTAGTGAGCTGCTTTTATTCTGAACTTTTTCTTATCTTTGACTGAATGGTGATAATATCCCGTTGACAGATAGAGAATGAATGGGTCCATCCAGGAGGTACGTTGATCCACTTGCATCAAATATCCTTCCACCACTGCCGGGCGGAAGAGTTCGGAAGTTGTTCCTCCTGAAGGCATCCCATACTTGGAAAGAAAATCTACCTCCTCATTTTCTGTTCTGGGGATGTGCTCGATGGTAAAGCTCTTGAACCTGCCGACTTATATCTTCACAAGAGCAAGATATTTCTTCAAGATCGGCTCTCTTGTTTCGAAGTTACCGAGGACTTGTGACGCCATTACCAGAGAGTCGGTTTTGATATGAACATGATCGATTCCTAGTTCTCTTGCAAGTCTCAAGCCTGCTAGCAGAGCTTCATATTCGGCCTGGTTATTGGTTACTAGAAAGTAAAACTTGATGGCCTACTCCAGTTTGACGCTGTTTGGATTAATGAGGACCACCCCTGCCCTAGAAGTACTTCTGCCTGAGGCTCCATCCACATAGATGGTCCAAGCCAAAGGTGACCTTTCTCCCCGATCAGAACTGGACTCTAGCATGTCAATTAGGAAGTCTGCTAGGACTTGAGCTTTGATGGCTGTCTTGGGCACATAAGAGATTTCAAATTCACTCAACTTTATTGCTCACTTAGCTAGTCTACCAGAATGCTCTGATTTCTCCAACACACTTTTCAAAGGTTGATCGGTGACGACCTGAATCGAGTGTGCTTGGAAATAAGGACGGAGTCTGCGAGCTGACATGACTAGCACCAAGGCTAACTTCTCCAAGATCGGATACCGTGTCTCAACACTCTTTAGGATATGGCTAACATAGTAAATTGGGAATTGTTTCCTGCTCTCTTCCTGAAGAAGAACAGAGATGACGGCCTCAGGGCCAACCCCTATGTATAAGAAAAGAACGTCTCCTGGCCGGGGACTCTAAAGCAGGGGTGCTGAGGTCAGTTGCACCTTCAACTGCTCAAAAGCTTGGGAGCATTATTCCGTCCACTAAAACTTGGATGCTCCTCTGAGGGTTTTAAAGAAAGGAGCACTCCTATCTCCAACCCGAGAGAGAAATCTCGCAAGACCTGCCAGCCTCCCCCCTAACTGCTGAACTTCTTTAGGCGAACGAGGGGTAGGCATGTAAAGAATGGCTTTCACCTTATCTGGATTCGGAGCGAGCCCTTCTAGAGTAAGGAGATGACCAAGGAACTTCCCCTTACTTGCCCCGAAGGTGCACTTCAATGGGTTGAGCTTCATTTTTGTACCTACGCAGAGTAGCGAACGTCTCTGCTAGGTCTCGCAAGTGCAGCGAAAACGACTTGCTCTTAATCAAGAGGTCGTCTACACACACTTCTAGGTTTCTTCCCTTCTGATGGTTAAACGCACGGTCCATCATCCATTGGTAGGTTGCACCGGCATTTTTAAGCCCAAAGGGCATCACAAGGTAGCAATAACAACCATCATTAGTAATGAACGGCGTGTGAGAAACGTCAGGCTTATGCATTCCTATCTGGTGATAACCAGAAAACGCATCTAAAAAAACTCATGTAAGAGTACCCTACCGCGGAATCAACTAAAGAATCTATCCGAGGCAAGGGGTAGCAATCTTTAGGGCATGCTTTATTAAGTTTGGTAAAATCTACACACATTCGCCATTTTCCCCCTGGCTTTTTAACCATTACAACGTTTGATATCCAGGTGGGATATTGAATTTCTTTAACAAAATTAGCCTTGAGGAGCTTTGCAACCTCCTCCCTTGTTGGCTCTGCAAGCTTTGTTGCCATACCCCTCTTCTATTGTTACACAGGTTTGAAGCTGGGATCAACATTCAGGTGATGGAATGCAACATACGGATCCACTCCAGGCATGTCTTCTGCTGTCCAGGAAAAGACATCCAAGTTATTCAGCAAGCAGGAAATCAGCTCGACCTTTTGATCTTCACGCAACTCCGAGTTGATGGAGAGCTTCTTCTCCTCCCCCTCAGCAATGGGGACTCCTTGCATCACCTGGGCAGGTTCCAGGTGAGCACCTTCATCAGCACCAGCTTCTGAACTGGGAGAGGCTTCTGCAGCTGTTGCTGGAGCAAGGGAAGGGCTGGCTTCAACCATGTTGACAGTGCGGACGTAGCACTCCCTTGCTCCCCTTGGGTCACTCCTGACCAGGCACATCCTTCCATCTGCAAAGAACTTGATGGCAAGGTGGTTAGTGGAAACCACTGCTTGATACTTGTTTAACAGGGGCCTGCCGAAGATGGCATGGTAGCTGCTGGGGGCATCAACCACTATGAATTGCACTTGCTTAGTTGCCCCTCCAAGTTTCACGGGCAGGATGACGCTACCTTCCACTTCTTTTCTCTCTCCTGAGAAACCATAGAGTGGCCCCTCAGTGGAAAGCAGAGGCTTTCTAGTCCTCAGGGCCTCAAAAGTAGACTTGAACAGGAGGTTGACCGAGCTTCCTGTGTCAACTAGAATTCTATCAACTGTAAAGTCCCCAATCACAGCCTGAATTACAACTGCGTCATCAAATGGATTGGCTGTTTGGGGAAGATCTGTTGGACCAAAGGTGACAACCTCACTTGGAGGAGCAACGAAAGAAGAAGAGGCCACCTCTGCTCGGGTGACCCTTGAAATTGACGATTTCCGAGTAGACTCGTTCCCTGCTCCATCATGGATGAAGAAGAGGCGTCCCAGAACCGCTTCATCATTTGCGTCGAAGCACTCTACTGGGACGTTGATCGGCCCGAGACGGCCTTCGTCCTCTACATCCACACACTCTTGGTATGCTTCGGTGACTTCTTTGCCCTTCGAGGTAGATGGCTTCGAAGAAGAAGAATCCTTCTTGGCCAAGTCAATCTTGCCCTCGACAAGCAGCTTCTCTATCAGCATGCGAAGGGCCTTGCAATCCTCGGTCAAGTGGCCCTTTTCTTTGTGGAACTGGCAATACTGTGCATTATTCCTTGGCCTCCACACTTTCTGAGGCTCTTGCCTCTTTTCTTCTGATCTCCTTTGCAAGATCTGGATGACTTCGTCAAGGTCCAGATCTGCGATGTCCTCCATGGGGCTTGCATCAGATTGGTTCGGAGCAGGCAAGGCTGCTTGCTGGAGGCATTTTCTCCTTCAATGAAATGGTTGACCATGGCGATCAACTCTTGATAAGTCTCAGGTGCCTTGGTTGTTGCTTTAAACCTCAGGGGGCCTTCCCGGAGGCCATGGATTAAAGCGACCTTATAATAATCGGGGTTCACATTCCTTACCCCTTGGATCTCTCTCTGAAAGCGATCAACGAATCGTGCCACCGATTTATTGTCCCTTTGTTTGATTTCAAATAGGGTAGCTGGCCCATTCTTTCGCTTTCTTGAGGTAGCAAACCTCAGCAACAACTGGCTGTGAAGCTCTGCGAAAGAAGAGATTGTGCCCGAAGGCAGCTCATAGAACCACTCTCTCGCCTGTCCTTCGAGAGTGGTAACCAGGAGTTTACACTTGATTGCATCTGAGAGGCATCTCAAAGCAACTTCCCCATCAAATGCTTAGAGGTGAGAGACTGGATCAGTCCCTCCTGAATAGAATGGGATGCGAGGTTCCCTGAAGTTGTTCGGAGCCGATTCCCATCGGATTCGATCAACGAATGAAGACGGGGTCTCGAACTCTGCAGGGTAGAAGGGGCGGACTAAAGTCGGGGAGTCCGCGGGCTCGGCATACTGGCGATCAGCAAAATGAAGCTGGCGGGCAGGAGTGCCCCTGGCAGCTTCTCTGAAGAAATTCCTGAAAGCAAACTGCTCCTCCTGACAGCGCAAAGCTGCAGCGGACTGAGCAGGATTCCGAGGAGTGGCTGGCGATTGCCGAAGCGGAGTTCGGCGAGCTGGTATCTGGCAGACTGGCGAGTCCGCTGGTTCTGCTGCAGCCTGAGGAGCAAGCCGCTGGGCTAGAGCGAGCAAGGCTTGGCTGATTGCGTCGAGACGCTGGTTAGTCTGCTGGCGGGACTGCTCGGCCTCAAGGAAAGCTTGCTCAATTGCATCCCAAAGAGAGTCCTCTGAAGAACTGGAGTGGTCTGAAGAGCGGGCTTTGCGGTCTGACATTTTTGTCCGCTGAATTCAAAACACTACTCGGATCTCAAGGTAGCGTGTTAACTGTTGATGCACGAAAACACAAGGGGGGGGGGGGGGGGTCGAGCACCACCAGCTAACGGTTCGAGCACTGGGGAATAGAGAGAATGCGAGTAGTAATCTACTAAGCGGATGAGAGCAGGAAGAACAGCAGGGTCGTGAGCCACGGCAACAACAGACTTTGCCCGTCGCGGCCTGAATGCCTTTCTTGCAACGGGCTTTCCCTTGATTCAAGAAAGATTTGGTTATAAGTGAAAGGAAAAGGCTGACAAGAGCAGAGCGAGGAGGAGACCGCAAGGCACAAGATTCGAGTCCGCAGCCTTTAACAAGTAGGCTCCTGGGTCCGAGTCAGCATGCCTTGGGTGCACCACCTCCCCCCTATTTATAGTATGGGGGGCCTGCCCAAACGGGCAGGGATAAAAATAACCGACTGCCCGGGGTACAGGAGAACCGGTCAGCGGTGACAGGAAGCAAAAAGGAAAGAACACGCCAGTCCGCGCAGAAGGGGCGGACTGGGCTCGCGGGCTGGAGCTTCCTCTGCTGCTGCTAGGCGCAATCCAGCTGGAGGACGGCGGCCTAGGCAGACGGGACACTGAGTCCACACGGCATACTGAGCGAACAGATCCTTGAGTCCGGTGCTGGGGGATCATCCTTGGTGGCCGATTGCTGTTACTTTGCCGGACTGGGCGAACTGCCTAGTTGAGTCCGCGAGTGTTGAAAAGGGGGGTCTTGGCATCTTGTAGGATGTTGCGGACTGAGGAGTTAACAGTGGAGATCAGCTGCTCATGTCGTAGTAGAGCCCTCCGAAGTGAAGAGACGTGGAAGACATCGTGCAATCCTGCTAACTCTTGCGGCAGCTCCAGAATATAAGCCAAGGGGCCGATCCGCTCCAGGATCCTGTAAGGCCCCATGTATCTCAGATTGAGCTTTTTTCGCCCGCGAACCCACGAGACTCCATTCATCGGTCGTATCTTCAAGAAAACCCGGTCTCCCACCTAGAACTCCACCTAACGAAGCTGCATATCATAGTATTTTGCCTGTTTACTCTGGGCGACCAGTATCGTATCCCGGATCAATCTCACCTGAGCATCTGTGTCCTCCATGAACTCTGAGCCGAGTGTCATTAGATCCTCATCTAGGATCCAAGATAGTGGGATCTTGCATCTCCGTCCATATAATGCCTCGTAAGGGGCCATTCCTATACTTGACTAAAGACTATTATTGTAGGAGAACTAGAACAACGGCAATAGTCTCTCCTATGGCTCTCCGCGGTCGAAAATGCATAGGCATGGAAGATCCTCCAGTGTCTGGTTGGTGCGCTCTGTCTACCCATCTGTCTGAGGGTGGAAAGACGTGTTAAAAGTCAAATGAGAGCCAAGGTAGGCCCGAAATGACCTCCACTCCTTGGAAGTAAACCGTCAATCCCATTCTGACACGATCGTACTGGGCACTCCATGATAGTGGACAAACTGCTCCACAAATTTCCACACCAGATTACCGACCTGAGCATCCTTTCTAACTGGAATAAACCTGGCCACCTTCATCAACCTGTCGACGATGAAACAAATCAAGTCATTCCCCACATGAGATCGAGGCACACATGTATGAAATCCATGACTATGTCCTCAAACTTCCACGCCGGCAGCGGAAGTGGCTGCAGCAATCAGGATGGACTCTTTCACTCCGCCTTTATAAGCTGGCAAGACTCGCAGTGCATCACGAAGTATGTAATATCCTTCTTCATGGCTGGCCAATACATCGTCCTCTTCAGATTCGCTACCATCTTCGTGATCCCCAGGTGCACTGAATATCTACTGTAGTGTGCCTCTATCATGATATCTTCCCGAATTCAGCCTCTTATCGATATATAGACTCGGCCTCTAAAGCATAGCAGCCCATCTATTAAAGAGTAAACCCCTGCCGTGCCTTCCTCCAAGGCCCAAAAAATCAGCTCCATCCTCGCATCTAACCTCTGCCCGTCCTTGATGCGATCCCGGATGTCGTCGGTGGTACTCATCGACTACAGGTACTTCTCGTAAAGCTCTGGATCTCCCTCGGATACCAGAGATGTCTGCATCTCTTCCAATATCTGCACTAGCACCATATCCATCAACTAAGGCCCTGCTCCTAGTGTACTGGCTCTCTGGCTCAGAGCATCTGGTAACACATTGGCCTTCTCAGGATGATAGTGCATAGTATACTGATAGTCCGACAAAAACTCTACCCAGCGTATCTGTCAGATGTTTAGCTCCTTTTGCGTGTCCACATACTTCAAATTCTTGTGATACGAGGAAATATCACAATGGTCACCATAGAGGTAGTGACACCAGATCGTCAGAGCGAAGATAATCGCTCCCATATCCAGGTTGTGCACCGTGTAGTTCTGCTCATGTTTCTTCAGTTGTCTGGAGGCATAAGCTATCACGTTCCCATTTTGCATCAGAACGACACCCATCCCCTGGTATGAAGTGTCATTATACACCTAAAATCCTTCCTTCCCAGATGGAAGGGCAAGGATAGGGGCTGAGGTAAGCCGACCCTTCAGCTCCTGGAAGGCAGCCTCGCACTACGGTGTCCAAACAAAAGGCATATCCTTCTTTGTCAAGGATATGAGTGGGAGAGCTATCGGGGAGAATACCTCAATGAAGTTTCCGTAGTAACCAGCAAGTCCTAGGAAACCACTCACATCAGTGGTTGTCTTCAGCAGTGGCTAATCTCGTACTGCCTGAACCATTACTGGATCCACTGCATGTCCTGCTCCACAGATAATATGGCCCAAGAATGCCACCTCCTTCATCCAAAACAAGCACTTGCTGAACTTGGCATATAGCTTGTACTCCCAGAGCCTCTCCAGAGTCAGTGCCAAATGGAGTGCATGCTCCTCCTTGGTCCTCAAATAAATGAGGATGTCGCCAATAAATACTATGACGAAGGCATCCAGATAGGCCTTGAATACCCAGTTAATCAAGCTTATGAACGCGGATGGTGCATTCATTAGCCTGAAGGGCATCACAGTGAACTCATATAACCTGAATCTATGACTGAAAGTATTCTTCGGGATGTCCTCCTCCTTAATCTGCAGCTGATAGTATCATGACCTTATATCCAGCTTCGAAAACCAGTGAGCCCCCTCTGACTGGTCGAATAGCTCGTCGATCCTCGGCAGTGGGTACGTGTTTCGTACCGTCATCCTGTTCAGTGGCCTATAATCAATGCACAGTCAGAGTGTCCCATCCTTCTTCTTCTCGAACAACACCGGAGCTCCTCATGGTGAAGAGCTTGGCCGGACAAATCCAGCTTCCACTAGCTCCTGCAACTGACTTCGAAAGTCTACCAACTCCTTCGAGGCCATCTGATAAGGAGCTCTGGATATCGGCTTAGCCCCTGGCACGAGCTGTATCTAGAAATCCTTCTCTCGATGCGGCGACAACCCTTGCAACTTCTCCGAAAATTCATCAGCAAAATCCTGCATCACCTGGATACTAGCAACAGTAACCTTGGCCTTGGCCATCTCAAAACGCACATGATAGACTTCGTCTCCCTACAGATGGGCCTTGACGGTCTGAATAGAAGAGAGTAGAAGGCTTGAAGCTGGGACAATACCTTTGGAGGTTGGGTAATTCTCGTCGTATCTCAGCACGACCCTCCTTACCGGGCAATCAATCTGTGCATGGTTCCAGTTAATCCATGTCATGCCCAGGATGAGATCAAAATTCGGCATCCTTAGGATTGCAGTCGGGGCTTCAAAAGTTACACCGTCAATGGTCACTCCCAGAATGCACTTGGACGTAGACTGGATCTCCGTCCCGTTGGGAAGTCGCACCCACCTAACAATTCATTCAAAGTTCTAGATCTAGTCCAGGTCTCTGATAAACTCCTCTGAGATAAAATTGTGTGATGCTCCAGTGTTGAATAGGGTATGGGCGGGCTTGCCACACACCACCACAATCCCTGAGTTGTTAAGTTTTTCTTCTTAGATATCTAGTTTCAGATTCCTTCCAAGTTCTACAGTTTTATATTCATGTAATCTTACTTCTAGAAAGGAAATAATCACAAAATTTTCTGGCGTACCTGCTATCACCGTCTCATGGTTCCGGGGCTGAGCCAGGTCCAGGGCATATACCTGTCATCTATCCTGTCGGCGGTCTATGCCCTGAAATCCACATCCTCGGCCGCGCCCTCTACCACCAAACTACCGTGCAGGTGGGGCATCCTGAAGTGCTGGTGGGGGTGTTTTCCTCATGGGGTAGTTCCTCCGCCTGTGCCACAGCTGGTTGCACAAGAGGCATGTTGATGCCTCCTCCAATGCCCTCGGTATCTCCCGCATCTTCAAGGGCTAAGGAGCTAACACCACCGGGTTGCTCTGCTCTCGCATGTCCCCTTAGTGGGGTTGATCCTCCTTTCCCCAATGACATGGCCTCTGGGCTAGTCTATCCTTACACCAATCACTGAGTCAATAATCGGTCTTTTCCGGCCCCGAACTTTAAGCTGGTCTGCCTCCAACTTCTTTACCATTTCCAAAATCTTGACCAAGCTTCCGTCAGAGTTGAAGAGGAGGGTCTGCCACATGTCATCATGAAGGCCCTTATAGAATCTCTTTGTGTAGTTCGCATCATCCACCTGATATGAATCTGCAAAAAGGTCTAGGTTTGTGAATTCATCGTAGTATTCCAACACCGTCCTGTTGCCCTGCTTCAACTGCATGAACCTGTCCTCCAATTCATCCCTCGTCGACGGATGTATGAAATGGTCCAATAGAGCTGCTCTGAACTCCTCCCAGGAGATGTTTGCACAATACATTCCCGCAAAGGTTGTTTCTAACAGTGACTTCCACCATCTATTTGCATACAACTCCAGGCAAAAATTACCAAGGCTACAGCCTCCTCCGTCAAGAATCGAATCCCAGCCAGCATCTCGTAAATAATTTCCATCCACTCCTCTATACGGACTGCTGACTCCGTCCCGAGGTAGGATGGAGGAGAAAGCACCCGGAAGGCGCTCAACCAGTTAGCCTTGTGATTTGGTTGTGGTGTTGGAGCTTGCTGAGCCGTGAAGGTCTCCAAAATAGCCATCAGTGTCTACCCAATCTCCTTCTGC
This sequence comes from Platanthera guangdongensis, assembly GCA_039583875.1. NCBI lineage: Eukaryota > Viridiplantae > Streptophyta > Magnoliopsida > Asparagales > Orchidaceae > Platanthera > Platanthera guangdongensis. The sequence continues at coordinate 102,967,104 of CM077152.1, forward strand.
TGGAACGAAGTCGGAGCCGGTGGGGGTGGAACCATGTTTTGTGCCTGAGGTGTACCCTACTGATGTTAAAACTGAAAACTCGATCACTTGTGGTGTTCAAGATTGGGGAATGGGTGATCGCGCACCTACTTCTCTCCTCCAAGCCAAATAACTAAAAGTAATGGGAGCTGATCCAAGGGCTTGGCGTGGAGGTCCCACCACACACCTGGATGATCTTAGAGAACTTCCCCTTCTTAGCTGAAGGCCGAGCTAAGGCTACCTCAGAAAGCGCAAGAAGATCGAAACACTAGTCATCGTGCCTTCTGAGGTGCCCCTTGAGTCTTATTTAGAGTTTTCTGAAGATGACTTGCAAATAGCCAACCTCCGCTATTTTGAGCAATTATGTGCAGCCCAACTAGGTCTGCCAATATCGTAACTTCACTGTTCTAATAGGATATAGGTAGACCAGCGGGGGTAAAGTGTTAAAAAACACCTCATAGGAAACTGGGCGTGTGGCCCTCTGAAGACTTTATTTTCCCGGGGGCGACACGTGGAGCAGCATCACCCAACGCCATTTCTAGGAGTTCGTCGAGAGCGTCGAGAGCGTCGAGTGAAGAAACCTCACTCAAAGCCATTGCCAGAAGGGCACAGAGAGCGTTGAGTGGAATAATTTCACCCAATGCCATTGCCAGGAGGGCGTTGAGAGAGTCGAGTGGAGCAACATCACTCAACGCCAAAGCCAGGAGGGCGCTAACGGCGGTAAAGTTCAAATGAAGCCTCATAAAATAGCTGAGTGGGAAGCCGTCTGATACCTTCACTCGCCGGGGGCGGTGAGTGCTTGATGGAGCTGAAACTCACTATTTTTTCCTGTCCCCAAGCGAGTGCGGGCCAGGCCGGTGTGGGACTATTTGTAACGCCCCCACTCGTCACGTGGCATATAATGGTGGGTCCGGCCGGGGCCCCACGCCATATGTCACAGACAAGCGGCGGAATTACTTGTGGAAATCAAAATCTACTCGCATCCTAACTCAATCCATTCTAGCGCAACATTGTCAGTTACCATGAACTCAACTCAGAGAATGTCCACTCCTATATAAATTCCACATTTATATATCAAAACCAGGAATGTATACAACTCACACACACGACCTTAAGGCCTTACAAGTTTCTCTTTACACAAATACATTTTCGTACATCGGCACGCAGGCCAGGCACACATGAAATCCAACCACGATTCGCACGGCCTTCAAGGGCCTTTAACAGCAATCCTTCCATTCCGTTCATTTCAATTCAAGCAGCAACACCTGCAATTAGCCATCCAATCCAAACAGAAAACAAAGTAACGGTCACCATTAGCTGACCAATTATAACAACCATACCCCTTACCCGGGGCAGTGGTTCCTTCCCTGTATGCATAACCATCATCATTCCTATCAATCTATCAATCACAATCATATCACAAACGCCGGTATCCACCAGACGCTTCGTGCACTCAGGGCACCATATTGGTGTACCGGATATACCAGTCATACACTGCCGATCGAGGCTCTTCACTTGTTGGTTGGGCGATTTAATCCTAGTCCACCAATTTCACTATTGGCGACATCCCGTCCATATAACTCAGAGGTACTACATCGCAGCATTCACAATCAACCAGAGCAGATCGACCCACACCATGTGTTGTGGCAGCCAGGTCTATCGAGGCTCACCTGACAATACCACCCATCGACCCCTCACCTATTTCCGATCGACCCATACCCGTGGTGTAGCAAGTAGGGTCCTCCGCACTTCCCCAAACATTGCCACCCATCGATCCTCACTAAGACGGACCAACCCACACCATGTGGTGTAACAAGCTAGGTTCATCCCGCATTTCCAATCCAGACTACCCATCCAGATAGGCTTCACACAGCATGCCTATGCCGTACTCCACACTTCCGGCTCTAGATGCAAACTCAACCAAGGAATCTCTTACGAAATCCACATCTTGGTGGAGGATCCCAAGAATATGCATAAAGAAATGACTTTGATGTCCAAGAAGGAGATCATTACCCATGAAGATCGTTTCGGCGCCATGAAGTAGCCGGATGGAAGTCACCGCCTCGTGTTTGCCTTCACGAATCCGCTCTCGGATCTTCGCTCCGCACTCCACAGCTCCTCCAGCAGCTAGCTTTCCTTCCTTCTCTCCTTCCCTTGCTCTCCCTTTCTCTTTTTCTCTCTTGGAAATGAAGAGAAGAAGAAGATGAAGAGGAAGGGCTTATATCCCCATATCCTCGTCCTTGACCCACTTGGAAGCAGCCTAGCCTTTGGATCCAGGATAAAGGAATCGAACGGCTCAGAATTGGCAAAGAAAAGCCTGAACACGGCCTGACACGCCCTGACACGCCCTGTGACACGCCCGTGTCACAGGCCATGTCCCTTAAGCGGCAGTCAACCGACTCCAATCCAGCCAGTACATGGTCGTGTGACACGCCAGTGTCACACCCTACACGCTCGTGTCATACCTGACATGCCCGTGTTGGCCACCCGTGTACTTCACTCAGCACCATCTCAATCTCACCTGAGAGTCACACGGCCCTGGGACACGCCCGTGTCCCAGGCCGTGTGCACCTGGACACAACCGTGTCCCGCAAACACGCCCTGGGACACACACGTGTCCCAGGCCGTGTACACCTTACTCGACACTTGACGATCGTCGAGCTCATTGTGTCGACCAGAGGGACACGCCCACTGACACGCCCGTGTCAGTTGGGTCACGCCCGTGTCACCTGGCGTGTTCCTTCCGTCGTACCAATTTCGTCGACCAGGAACCCAACTCCTCAATCCAGGCACGACACGCCCTGGGACACGCCCGTGTCCCACGCCATGTCACCCCACCTGAAACCCAAATGGACTTTGGGGTGTTATAATCATCCCCTCCTTCAAAGAATTTCGTCCTCGGAATTTGGCTCACGCCAATCAGCCACACACTCACACAATGTTGCACCCACTGCAACCGAACACACGAAGAGGCAAGCCGGGTTTGCGCTCAGAGGCCGCGGCTTGTCTCACTGAAAGGCATCACACAAACTAATCAACACATACAGTACATAGATACATCCCTAACTTCCATTTGTGCACATGATGCCACCCAAAAATCTAGTGATCGAGAAACAAACACAGCATCGAACTATATCACAATCGAGCGATCACTGCCATATCACAAGTGTGCACCAACAGTTCATTATTCCATATAACAAGTCACTATACACAATAGTATGTACATCACCAAGTGATACAAGTTAATTCTTCTTATTTCCGCTCAGCCTCTTGATTTTGCATTTCTCGTGTCAAAGCCAAATTAAACACTCGAGGCTGAATTTTGCCAATTGAACTTTACGACTCGTCCAAGTTATTCCATCGAGGTTGCGTCCGGGGTGTTGATGACTCAGCTACTGCTTTACCCTTTTTTTCATAAGACGCACCTGTCTTCTTTTCACTCCCTAAAGGGGCATTCCAACAATAGTTGGCTAAATGTCCTTGCTTGCCACAAGTAAAACATGTGCGTGTCTCTATACGTCCTTGCCTCACAGTTGCTTTGGTAGACCTAAATCTTTTCTTATCTCGCCGTCTAAACTCTGACTGTTCTGATTGCGGAACGTTGCATGTAGATTTTCCTATTGCCAATTTCTTTTTATCATGCAACTGTTTCAAATCTATTTCCAATGCACAGGCCATATTTACAAACGTGTGAAACTCCATAAACCATTTCAACTACTCATTGCTCATTCACGACAACTTCAGCGCACTCCTGCCTTTCCCGAGGTCATACTGGCACCCCTACCAGCCTTGCCTGCCCAGTAGGTTGTGCTTGTCACACGGTAAGCACCGTTTCCATCACCACCCGTATGGTCTCCGCCGAAGGAGGCATAGGCGCTTCAACGGGTGCTGCACTCTCATCAGATCGATGGGGCTCCGACTACCCAGCACCACTCCTCGCCACCTAACAATATACAAAACACCATTAATCATCCATGTCATAACGGTAATATACATTGACTACACACGCACGCACTTCATGTGCATGAAATACATTCCTAGTGGACATTCGTGAGTTCAATTATGTTCTCTCCTCCGAAAAATTCTCAACCTGGCTCTGATACCACTTTGTAACGCCCCCGCTCGTCACGTGGCATATAACGGTGGGTCCGGCCGGGGCCCCACGCCATATGTCACACACAAGCGGCGAAATTACTTGTGGAAATCAAAATCTACTCGCATACTAACTCAATCCATTCTAGCGCAGCATATTCAGTTACCATGAACTCAACTAAGAGAATGTCCACTCCTATATAAATTCCACATTTATATATCAAAACCAGGAATGTATACAACTTACACACACTGGCCTTAAGCCCTTACAGATTTCTCTTTAAACAAATACATTTTCGTACATCGATACGCAGGTCGGCCACACATGAAATCCAACCACGATTCGCACGACCTTCAAGGGCCTTTAGCAGCAATCTTTCCCTTTCGCTCATTTCAATTCAAGGAGCAACACCTGCAATTAGCCATCCAATCTAAACAAAAAACAAAGTAATGGTCAGCATTAGCTGACCCATTATAACAACCATGCCCCGTAGTGGTTCCTTCCCTGTATGCATAACCATCATCATTCCTATCAATCTATCAATCACAATCATATCACAAACTCCGGTATCCACCAGACACTTCGTGCACTCAGGGCACCTTATTGGTGTACCGGATATACCAGTCATACATCGCCGATCAAGTCTCTTCACTTGTTGGTTGGGCGGTTCAATCCTAGTCCACCAATTTCACTATTGGCGACATCCCGTCCATACCACTCAGAGGTACTACCTCGCAGCATTCACAATCAACCAGAGCAGATCGACCCACACCATATGGTATGGCAGCCAGGTCTATCGAGGCTCCCCTGGCAGTGCCACCCATCGACCCCTCACCTATTTCCGATCGACCCACACCTGTGGTGCAGCAAGTAGGGTCCTCCTCTGTAACGTCCCGATTCACGCTAGGCCACCATGCGAGTTTTGAGTCAGGAGGGCAGGCTTGAGTTCAGGAAAGTAGAGGAAAATTGGCGGCACTTGTTAACTGGGGAAGTTAGTCCAGAGCAGGTTACACGCCCTGGCTCACGGGTGTGACCCAGAGGCGTGACTGTAGGTACTCGAGTAGCTGCCAGGTTACTCGAGTAGTTTTCAAAGTACTCGAGTAAAGTGGGTTACACGCCCTGGGTCACGGGCGTGACCCAGGGGCATGACTGAAGGTACTCGAGTAGCTGCCGAGGTTACTTGAGTAGTTTTCAAAGTACTCGAGTAAAGTGGGTTACACGCCCTAGGTCACGGGCGTGACCCAGTGTCATGAATTAGGATACTCGAGTAGGTGCTTAAGGTACTCGAGTAGGTGGTTGGTTCTCGAGTGAGAGGGTTACACGCCCCATGTCACGGGTGTGACCATGGGCGTGACCATGGGCGTGACCATGGGCATGACCTGGGCGTGTTCTCCGTTCAACTATTTTAGTTGAGTTCGACGAGTTTCATTGGACGATAGGTGTCACGCCTGGTGTCACGGGCTTGACCATGGGCGTTACCAGGGCGTTTTCCGTCATGTCGGTTATTGAAACAGCGTTGTAACCGCCTGTAACGCTTCGCTCGAGCGGGACACGGGTAAGGACACAGGCGTGTCCCTACCCGTGTCACATTATATATATAAGGAACAGTGGAAAAACCCTAGCCATTTCACTCTTCTTCCCAGCCGTATTTTTCTGAGAGAAGTCCTGTGGAGAAGGAGAGTTTGCTGGAGGAAGATCTAGGGAAGGAGATCCGCCATCGCCGTAAAGGAGAGGATGCCGCCGCGAAGAATCATAAGGTCTATGGCCGGAAATGGAACCGCTGGAAATGATGTGAGTTTCCTACCCTCTCCCTTGGTGCTAGATCTATAGTTATTTTCCTAGGCGAGACATCGACTCAAGAGAGTCTTGATGGAGAGGAGTTTTCTAGGAAAGTCCATGCTAGGACTTGTGTCCTAGGTTTTAGATCTCTTCAACCACTCCCTTCTTCTATATGATGATAGGAGATGGTTTCGTGAAGGGTATTAGCCTCTTGAGGTTGAATAAGGGAGGAGGTTTTCTGGAGTGACTTGGGAAGATCACCTTGAGGAGGAAGATGAACCGATGCCGTTCATTCCGCCTTAAGATGCACGCAGAATATGTATTCTGCGCGCAGCGAACTTCGTGGCCATTTTTAGGTGTGATATTTCCAGATCTGGGCTTTCGGCTAAACATAAAAGTTGAGTCCCTTGAAAATACCTTTCCAACGAATGATTGCACGACTTCAGGCGAAGTTTGTAGCAATGGGAAAGCCTGGAAGAAAATGACATCCGATAAATTATGCATGCATAATTGTGTTCTGTGCTCAGCGGACTTTGAAGCCAAATTCAAATAGGATACATTCACATTTGGGCTGTGGGATGAATATGAAAGTTGTAAACCATGCAAATACCTTTCCATCGAGTGGTTACACGTCTTCTACGGATTCTTGTAGCCTCGGGAATCTCTAGTTGAAGTTACTGTCCTGATTCAATCTGCACTTAAAATTCTGGGTTTTTATATAATATGGATTTGGGTTCGGTGAAATCGATGTTGCAAATAAGCTTGAGGTTTTGATGAAATATTTTATAATTAACCACCGTAATGCTATGAATGTTGAATCTTGTTAATTAGATTTTATACAACTAATTGTGAAGCAAGCTTTATTGAATGAATTGACTTGATAGAATTTGGTAAGTTGTTATAGATGCATATTTTGTTATATCATGTTGGAAACAGATTTCTTACAATCGAATTGTGATGCAAGATTACTTGAATGGAATGACTTGATAGAAATTGGTAGATGCGCATCATATAAGTATTATGTTGGGATCATTTGGGATGTCATATGGGACGATAAGTTATGGCCAGGTGTATGTTCGATTGATGAATGAAATTTAGTAGTCCAATACTTAGAGCGTCGGCTCCCTATGGGTAGTATTGGGAAGGGATGTAAGTACGTTGTTGACCGTCGCAAGCTTGGATAGCTTGAGATGAGACAGACGGACGGTTGGGCTTAGTCTTCGGTGTTCACGTCCCGGGGCTCCTTCCGTGCCAGGTGGATGGTTCGGCTTGGTCCTCATGCCTTTTTACCGAGGCTCCTTCCATGCCACGATGATGTGGAATTTTCATGTGGTGTGAGTCGACACGCGGTGTCGTAATCCTGGGTTAAGGATAGTGTGGCAGGTCTACGGGATTGCCAGTCGTCACACTGACGGGAGTCGATAGTTAGACTTTGGGCGGTTGGGCTTGGTTCTTGGTGTTCACGTCCCGGGGCTCCTTCCGTGCCAGTTGAACGGTTGGGCTTGGTCCTCGTGCTCACTCCGAGGCTCCTTCCGGGTCACACAAGGTCAGTTCGGGGCTTGGTCCTCGTTACACATCTACCCGAGGCTCCCGCTAGGCCATAGTACGGATGGGCTCCGCTGTTGTGTTCTTAGAGTTGAGGCGTACGGAGGCCTAGGTGAAGTAGTGTGGATACCCGCCTAATAGTAGAGACGCCCGCTCTAATGTCACAGCCTGGCCATGGAGGCTGATGCCTGAAAGGTTATCTACCTTCTCGAAAAGTGGGAACTAATGGTCTATGTCGACATAGCGGTTGCATGGGTGTGCATGGGTGAGTCATTGCATAGCATACATACCATTTCATATCATTGCACAACAAGATCCTCATCGTATAAGTTTGTATGGGCACTCTTATACGATTAGTTACTTTATGCAAATCGACCCTTAACTTATAAGCTTATATGGGCATCCTTATAAGTTAAGTTACTTACCTGCTGTAGTTTTCTTATACTTGATGTTATACTACCTCTTGTAGAATTGTTAGTTTATACATTGATAGCTCTTGTGGAACAGCTATTTTATACATTGATACTCATGTACCTTGCCACCTTCATGTACCTTTTATACTTATTATATATTGTACTATTGTTCCTTTTTCCCCGCCGGTGCCGAGGAGTCGCCGGGGGAGCGGATGTGAAACCACTTAGTCGTTTCGACTAACGGTTGCTACGTCTTCCTTTTTAGGAGGCAACCCCGCAGGTAGAGCAGCAGCAGGCATTGCAGCAGGACAGCCAGGCCAGGACGACAGGGCCTAAGGGGACGGTACCGTTGCTATCGTCGGTTACTGATGTTAGTATTTTGATACTCTGATGTAGCCCGTTTGGGCAATGTTTAGCTGTACACTGACAAATTATAGAAGTATGTTTTAGCTTCTCCCTTATTGCTGTATTTGGACTCTATGCTTAGTGTGGATTTGGCTTCTCTTGCTTAAAATATTTTGTCTTGGGTTGGCATGTAATTTTGATATTGTTGTAGCCGGCGGAATAGGCGTCTTGTGGTACAGGTTAGCCCGTGTGCTAATGCTACCGCAACGCGGCTGTTCCGGGCATAAGACTCCCCCTTCGTATCGTGTTTTGGGATCCGGGTGGGGGGGTTTTACAGATGGTATCAGTTTGCCACGATCCTCAACTAAGAAGTCATTCAACAATGGTGCCACCACCGTTCGATTGGTCAGCTTGGGGACAAACTGACTTAGCGGTAGCAGTGGTGTGCCCATATGTAATTCACATTAAATTTGTCCAACTTTGACCTTAAGTTAACCAACCTGACCACAAATTTGTTGAGTACATGTAGGTTCCACTACATGTTGAGCTGATGGGGGGTACTCCTACCCCTCCCATACCCACTCAGTTCCAACAGTCTGAGTTGGGGCAGACGCTCACCGCCATTCTTGATGCTTTTAAGGCGCAACAGCCTCCGGTGCAACAACAGGCCACGGGCTCTAACTGGCTGAGCACCTTCCGGGCTCTCTCCCCTGTCGTCTATCGTGGGACGGAATTAGCCGTATGTATTGAGGAATGGCTCGACACAGTATAAGAGCTATTAGCTGGTATCCGCTGCCCAGCCAACATGGCCGTGTCATTGGCAGTGTCCGTCTTGGAGTTACATGCTAAGAGGTGGTGGAAGTCCCTTATGGGCTCTACCTTCCATGGACAAGTTTATACAGAGATACGTTGGAGCGAATTTTCGGGTGTTTTCTTGGAGCACTTCATTCCTACTTCGGCCCGAGATGAGCTTGAGCAGAGGTTTCTACTACTGAAGCAGGGATCAAAATCAGTTACGGAATACCAGCGGTATTTCCAGCATCTCGCAAGGTTTGCGAACTCTTACGAGTTGGACGATAGAGGTTATGCCAAACGTTTCTACAAAGGGCTGCAAGATCCCCTAAGGCAGTCCATTTTGTTTATAGCGGATGGAAGTTTGGCGGAGATTATTGACATGGCAAAGAGGTTGGCGGCGGATCACTTGAGTAGTGGTAAGAGGCCTGTAGAAGTCGTTATGGAGGCCGGTCCGAGCAATAGGAGGAGACAGGATCGTACAGAAGGAGGAGGATATCAGAGGGGTGGAGGGCGTTTCCACCGAAACTATAGAGTGGAGCACCCAGTCCAGCAGCCGGCCGCGCTGCCTCCACCACCATAGCCTCAGCAATTCCGACAACCAGAGGGGCGTCGTGGGTTGGTGTGCTTCGAGTGCAATCAACCGGGCCACATTAGACGCTACTGCCCACAGCAGTATGGGAACGTCCCTCTTGCTCTCCCTCCTGCTCTCCCTCCCGCTCTCCCTCCAGCAGCCCCAAGAGGACGGGGATATATGCGTGGTCGAGGATGAGGACCGCCAAGAGGAAACCCCGGCCCGGTCCGAGATCAGGTGTATGCGCTGGACATGATGCAAGAGCAGAATCCCCAGGATGTTATAGCTGGTATGTGTAGTTAAACTTCTCAAACTTTGTCGTTTAATTTAAACTGTTTAAGACATACTAGATACCAAGTGGTTGAGTTTGGTTATTGATACTTAGGCACGGTGGTAATCGGTGGGAAGATGGCCTATGCGCTGTTCGATATCGGTGCCTCACACTCTTTCGTGTCCGAAGATTTCATTAAAGGTATGGAGGGCATAAAATACTTTTCGGGAATAGCCTGATGAGTGCGCCTCCCAGTTGGCTCGAAGATGATCGCTACCGCCAAGTGCGAGTTTGAGATATTTATTGAAGGAGGGGCTTTTGATACACCTGCCACGTTCCTGAAGATGCCGGAGTTCGACATCATTTTGGGCATGGCGTGGTTGAATTGGTACTTCGCGAGGATCGACTGCGTGGAGAAGAAGATCTATTTGAGACATGGGGACACCGATGTTATCTTCCAAGGTATTAATTTCGTATCACGTATGCTCTTATCTTCAGTTCGGGCTGTAAAGGCCCATATGAAAGGGGATGAGGTCTTCATGATCTGGTTTGAGTTGAAGAAGGTACCATTGGAGGTAAAAGATGTTCGGGTAGTGCTGGACTTCCCCGAGGTGTTTCCAGAGAAACTACCAGGGTTACCCCCTCATAGAGAAGTCGATTTCCAAATTAATCTAGTACCGGGTGCCAAGCCTGTATCCAAGGCCCCTTACCGAATGGCCCCGAAGGAACTCGTGGAGTTTAGAGTTCAATTGCAAGAATTGGTGGCGTCAGGGTTCATTCTCCCCAGTTCGTCACCCTGGGGAGCCCCTGTATTGTTTGTGAAGAAGAAGGATGGAACCCTGCGCTTGTGTATAAACTATTGGGAACTCAACCGGCTTACGGTGCGGAACACTTATCCGCTACCTCGGATCGACGAGTTGTTCGATCAACTAGTGGGAGCGCATTGGTTTTCTAAGCTAGACTTGCGCTCGGGATACTATCAGTTGAGGATACAGGAGGAGGACATCCAGAAGATGGCCTTTAATTCAAGATATGGGTGTATGAGTTCACGGTAATGCCGTTTGGGCTCACAAATGCCCCTTCGGCTTTCATGAGCCTGATGAACAAGGTATTCGAACCCTATTTGGACGTTTTCGTCATCGTCTTCATCAACAATATACTAGTCTACTCAAAGATGGAGGAGGAGCATACCGAGCACCTGGCCTTGGTTCTCAAGAAATTAAAAGGGCACGCTTTGTTCGCCAAGTTCAGCAAATGTGAATTTTGGCTCAAAGAGGTTGCCTTCTTAGGCCATGTAATCAGTGGAGCTAGACTAGAGGTGGATCCGACCAAGGTGCGTGCCGTGAAGGAATGGTCGCCCTTGAAATTGGCGTCCGATGAGCTGAGTTTTCTTGGACTTTCCGAGTACTACCGCAACTTCGTGAATGGATTTTCAAAGGTTGCACTTCCTCTTACCTCCTTGACGAAGAAGGGTGTGCCATTTTAGTGGACACCTCAATGTGAAGCGGCATTTCAAGAGTTGAAGGATATACTTACCTCCACCCCCATCCTTGCACTTCCATCTGGGAAGGAAGGATTTCAAGTTTACACGGACGCGTCATATCAAGGGATGGGAGCGGTATTGATGCAGCACAGACATGTGATTGCTTATGCTTCAAGGCAACTGAAGAAGCATGAAATCAATTACCCGGTTCACGATTTGGAGTTGGGAGCAGTGGTGTTCGCCTTGAAGGTTTGGAGGAACTATCTATATGGCGTCCACTTCGAGATCTTTTCAGATCATAAAAACTTGAAGTATGTTCATACACAGAAGGAGTTGAACTTGAGGCAACGGCGGTGGTTAGAATTTCTATGCGACTATGAGTTTACCATGAACTACCACCCCGGAAAGGCGAACTCGGTGGCTGATGCGTTGAGTAGAAAAGTGCCAGGCTCTAGCCCAGAGTCTCGGTTGATGAGCATGGAGTTGGCTCAGATGATTGAAGAGATGGATATTACCTTGATATTCAAGGCTCCTTCGGCAGAGTATACAGAATGTTTGGCAAGCATGAGCATAATATGTGATATTCGGGACCGGATTCGGGTGGAGCAAGGAATGGATGCGGCCTTGGCCCCGACAATCAAGGAAATTCAAGAAGGAATTACCGACGAGTAAACACTCAAAGACGGCCTCGTTTACTTTCGTGGTCGGCTCTACATTCCCAAGGGCGGTAAAATCCGGGAGGATATCTTGAGAGAGGCACATAGCTCTCAATATTCAGTGCACCCGTGTATTGCTAAGATGTACGCCGGTTTGCGGAAGACCATGTGTTGGCCGGGAATGAAGAAGGATGTCTGGTATTATGTTACTCATTGTGAAGCATGTCAATGAGTGAACGCTAAATGCAGGAGTCCCGGTGGTTTGTTGCAGTCGTTGCCCATCCCCGAATGGAAGTTCGAGGATATCTCCATGGACTTTGTCCATGGGCTACCTCGCTCACGCTCCGGGAATGATTCGGTGTGGGTTATTGTTGATCGACTGACAAAAGTAGCCCGGTTCATTCCCATGAAGAAAGAGGCTCACGTGGACGTCTTGGTACGCCTCTTCGTGGAGCAGTTTGTTCGATATCACGGCGTGCCTAAGATGATCATTTCTGACCGTGATGGTCGCTTTACTTCCAAGGAGTGGAAGGCAGTACATGCGTATTTGGGCTCACGCCTTACCTTTAGCACCGCATTTCACCCTCAGACAGACGGGTAGACTGAAAGGACCATCAGGACATTAGAGGATCTGCTGAGATTGTGTGTGTTGGATAGGGGTGAGCCGTGGGAAAGACTCATACCACTGGTGGAATTCTCCTACAACAACAGTCATCAGGCGAGCATCGGTATGGCGCCCCATGAAGCCCTTTACGGAAGAAGGTGCAGGACCCCCTTGTCTTGGGTGCAGGATGAAGATCCGAAGACATTGGGAAGTGAATACATAGATGATACTGATGCTGCGGTCAGATTGATACGGGATCTTATGTTGGAGGCTTAAAGTCGGCAGGCGAAGTATTACAATGCAAAGCACCGGATGGTGGTGTTCCAAATGGGCGATAAAGTGTTCCTCAAGATTCGGCCGATGCATGGAGTGTCGCGGGTGCGTGGAGTGAAAAAGCTCAGCCAAGATATGTTGGGCCTTATACTATACTGGAAAGGATTCGCCCGTTGGCCTATCGGTTGGAGGTACCACCAGAACTAGAGAATCTCCATGACGTGTTCCATGTGTTATCGCTTCGAAAGGCGCTATTGCGGCCCGATCAATATATTCCCACTACTGATGGTGCAGTGGCATCAGATAGGTCTGTACGACTAGAGCCATTGCGGATTGTTGACAACGAGACAAGGACATTGCGACGCAAAAGTGTTCCCTTGGTGAAGGCACAATGGTCCAATCATGGGAAGGAGGAGTTTACCTGGGAGCCGGTGGACTTGATGCAAAAACGCTACCCGGGATTATTTCCTCCAGGTAATTTTGTTTGAAGGCATATTTATTTTCTGTATGCTTGTCTTCCCCATAGCTCTAGCCTGATTTCGGGGACGAAATCTTTTATTTTGTTTATAGAATTTGTAACGTCCCGATTCGCGCTAGACCCCCATGCGAGTTTTGAGTCAGGAGGGCAGGCTTGAGTTCAAGAAAGTAGAGGAAAAAGGACGACACTTGTGAACTGGGGAAGTTAGTCCAGAGCAGGTTACACACCCTGGGTCACGGGTGTGACCCAGGGGCGTGACTGCAGGTACTCGAGTAGCTGCCAGGTTACTCGAGTAGTTTTCAAAGTACTCGAGTAAAGTGGGTTACACGCCCTGGGTCACGGGCATGACCCAGGGGCGTGACTGAAGGTACTCGAGTAGTTGTCGAGGTTACTCGAGTAGTTTTCAAATTACTCGAGTAAAGTGGGTTACACACCCTGGGTCATGGGCGTGACCCAGGGGCGTGACTTAGAATACTCGAGTAGGTGCTTAATCTACTCGAGTAGGTGGTTGGTTCTCGAGTGAGAGGGTTACACGCCCCATGTCACGGGCGTGACCTGGGCATGTTCTCCATTCGACGATTTTAGTTGAGTTCGACGAGTTTCGTTCGATGATAGGCGTCACGCCCGGTGTCACGGGCATGACCATGGGCGTGACAAGGGCATGTTCTGTCGTGTTGGTTATTGAATCGGCGTTGTAACCGCTTGTAATGCTTCGCTCGAGCGGGACACGTGTAAGGACACGGGCGTGTCCCTACCCATGTCACATTATATATATAAGGAACAGTGGAAAAACCCTAGCCATTTCACTCTTATTCCCAGCCGTATTTTTCTGAGAGAAGTCCTGTGGAGAAGGAGAGTTTGCTGGAGGAAGATCTAGGGAAGGAGATCCGCCATCGCCGTAAAGGAGAGGATGCCGCCGCGAAGAATCACAAGGTCTATGGCCGGAAATGGAACCGCTGGAAATGATGTGAGTTTACTACCATCTCCCTTGGTGCTAGATCTATAGTTATTTTCCTAGGCGAGACATCGACTCAAGAGAGTCTTGATGGAGAGGAGGAGTTTTCTAGGAAAGGCCATGCTAGGACTTGTGTCATAGGTTTTAGATCTCTTCAACCACTCTCTTCTTATATGTGATGATAGGGGATGGTTTCGTGAAGGGTATTGGCCACTTGAGGTTGAATAAGGGAGGTGGTTTTCTGGAATGACTTGGGAATATCACCTTGAGAAGGAAGATGAACCGATGCCGTTCATTCCGCCTTAAGATGCGCGCAGAATCTGTATTCTGCGTGCAACGAACTTCATGACCATTTTTAGGTGTGATATGCCAGATCTGGGCTTTCGAATAAACACGAAAGTTGAAGCCCTTGAAAATACCTTTCAAATGAATGGTTGCACGACTTCAGGAGAAGTCTGTAGCCACAGGAAATCCTAGACGAAAATGACATCCGATAAATCCTGCATGCAGAATTGTGTTCTGTGCGCAGCAGACTTTGAAGCCAAATTCAAATAGGATATATTGAAATCTGGGTTGTGGGCTGAATATGAAAGTTGTAAACCATGAAAATACCTTTCCATCGAGGGGTTACACGTCTTCGCCGGATTCTCGTAGCCTCGGAAATCTCCGGTTGAAGTTACTGTCCGGATTCAATCTGCACTTAAAATTCTGGGTTTTTATATAATATGGATTTGGGTTCGGTGAAATCGATGTTGCAAATTAGCTTGAGGTTTTGATGAAATATTTATAATTAACAACCGTAATGCTATGAATGTTGAATCTTGTTAATTAGATTTCATACAACTAATTGTGAAGCGAGCTTTATTGAATGAATTGACTTGATAGAATTTGGAAAGTTGTTATAATTGCATATCTTGTTATATCATGTTGGAAACAGATTTCTTACAATCGAATTGTGATGCAAGATTACTTGAACGGAATGACTTGATAGAAATTGGTAGATTATTACATGCGCATCATATATGTATTATGTTGGGATCATTTGGGATGTCATATGGGATGATAAGTTATGGCCAGGTGTATGTTCGATTGATGAATGAAATTTAGTAGTCCAATACTTAGAGCGTAGGCTCCCTATGGGTAGTATTGGGAAGGGATGTAAGTGCGGTGTTGACCGTCGCAAGCTTAGATAGCTTGAGATGAGACAAACGAACGGTTGGGCTTGGTCCTCGGTGTTCACGTCCCGGGGCTCCTTCCGTGCCAGGTGGATGGTTGGGCTTGGTCCTCGTGCCTTTTTCCCGAGGCTCCTTCCATGCCACGATGATGTGGAATTTGCATGTGGTGTGAGTCGACACGCGGTGTCGTAATCCTGGGTTAAGGATAGTGTGGCAGGTCTACGGGCTCGCAAGTCGTCACACCGACAGGAGTCGACAGTTAGACTTTGGGTTGTTGGGCTTGGTCCTCGGTGTTCACGTCCTGAGGCTCCTTCCATGCCAGGTGAACAGTTCGGCTTTGTCCTCGTGGTCACTCCGAGGCTCCTTTCAGGTCACGCAAGGTCAGTTCGGGGCTTGGTCCTCGGTGCACATCTACCCGAGGCTCCCGCTGGGCCATAGTACGCATGGGCTCCGCTGTTGTGTTCTTAGCGTTGAGGCGTACGGAGGCCTAGGTGAAGTAGTGTGGACACCCGACTAGTAGTAGAGATGCCCGCTCTACTATCACCGTCTGGCCACGACGGCTGATGCCTGAGAGGTTAGCTACCTGCTCGAAAAGTGGGAACTAATGGTCTATGTCGACATAGCGGTTGCATGGGTGTGCATGGGTGAGTCATTGCATAGCATACATACCATTTCATATCATTACACAACAAGATCCTCATTGTATAAGTTTGTATGGGCACTCTTATACGATGAGTTACTTTATGCAAATCGACCCTTAACTTATAAACTTGTATGGGCATCCTTATAAGTTAAGTTACTTATCTGTTGTAGTTTTCTTACACTTGATGTTATACTAGCTCTTGTAGAATTGTTAGTTTATACATTGATAGCTCTTGTGGAACTTCTAGTTTATACATTGATACTCATGTACCTTGCCACCTGCTTGTACCTTTTATACTTATTATATATTGTACTATTGTTCCTTTTTCCCCTCCCGGTACCGAGGAGTCGCCGGGGGAGCGGATGTGAAACCACTTAGTCGTTTCGACTAACGGTTGCTACGTCTTCCTTTTTAGGAGGCCACCCCGCAGGTAGAGCAGCAGCAGGCGTTGCAGCAGGACAGCCAGGCCAGGACGACAGGGCCTGAGGGGACGGTACCGTCGCTACCGTCGGTTATTGATGTTAGTATTTTGATACTCTGATGTAGCTCGTTTGGGCAACGTTTAGCTGTACTCTGACATATTGTATAAGCATGTTTTAGCTTATCCCTTATTGATGTATTTGGACTATATGCTTAGTGTGGATTTGGCTTCTCTTGCTTAGAATATTTTGGGTTGGGTTGGCATGTCATATTGATATTGTTGTAGCCGGCGAAATAGGCGTCTTGTGGTACCGGTTAGCCCGTGTGCTAATGCTACCGCAAGGCGGCTGTTCCGAGCATAAGACTCCCCCTTCGTGCCGTGTTTTGGGATCCGGGTGGGGGGGTCTTACATCCTCACTTCCCCAAACATTGACACCCATCGATCCTCACTAATACGGACCAAACCACACCATGTGGTGTAACAAGCTAGGTTCATCTCGCGTTTCCCCCAGCCATGCTACCCATTGATTGCTCAACATAACCAGGAGCTTATGCAAATCCTCCTTATAGCCCTAATCAACCATACATTCATTCCATAACACATAAACCTTTTATATAATGAAATCCACAGAGTCTTCTACGGTTTACCCATGATCATCATCAATCCAGACTACCCGTCCAGATGGGCTTCACAGCATGCCTATGCCGTTCTCCACACTTCCGGCTCTACATGCAAACTCAGTCAAGGAATCCCTTACCGAACCCACCTCTTGGTGGAGGATCCCACGCATATGCATAAAGAAAGGACTTAGATGTCCAAGAATGAGATCGTTACCCTTAAAGATCGCTTCGGCGCCATGAAGTAGCCGGATGGAAGTCACCGCCTCGGCTTTGCCTTCACGAATTCGCACTCGGATTTTCGTTCCGCACTCCACAGCTCCTCAAGCAGCTGGCTTTCCTTCCTTCTCTCCTTCCCTTGCTCTCCCTTTCTCTTTTTCTCTCTTGGAAATGAAGAGAAGAAGAAGAAGATGAAGAGGAAGGGCTTATATCCCCATATCATCGGCCTTGACACACTTGGAAGCGGCCTAGCCTTTGGATCCAGGATAAGGGAATCGAATGGCTCAGAATTGTGAGAAAAGCCTGAACACAGCCTGACATGCCCTGTGACACGCCCATGTCACATGCCGTGTCTCTTAAGCGGCAGTCAACCCACTCCAATCCAACCAGTACACGGCCGTGTGATGTTGAAATTTGTGAAGTGGAAGTGGGTGACGGGACAGGCCGCGCGGCCTGTGGCGGACAGCTTTGGCGGACTGGGCGGACTGGGCGGACTGAGGTTTGCGGCCTGGTGAAAAGTCTGGTGGAAGCCGGATGTGTTCTGAGCGGGTTGTTGCATGGAGTCTGCGGTTTGGTGCGGCCTGGTATCTGCGGATAGAGAGGCTTGCGGACTGGTGCTTTGCTCAGTGGTCGCGGGTGCAAGCTTGCGCTGTTGGCGGGTTGGTTCGAGTTCGCGGGAAGCCTTGCGGACTGGTGTGTCCGCGGTTTGGGCTGTTGCGGACTGGGCCTTGAGCTTGGCTGAGGCCTTGTCGAGCTCAGGTGTTACAGCAGGTCTTGCTGTGGAGACCGGTTGGCGGACTGATGTTTGGAGTCCGGGAGGAAGCTGCTGCATTGGACAAGTGCGAGGAGCTCGCGGACTGGTTGCGGTCTGTTCTAGGGTGTTTGGCGGACGGGACTTTGTGTCCGCCATGCTCGCACTGGCCCTTTATGGTTTTGGACTTGGTCACACATTGTGCCAAGTTCATGGTGTCCGCCGTGTCCGCCAAGTCCGCTGTGACCGGGCGGACTGTTGCTGTTTGCCTTTGGTCATGGACTTGTGGCGGATTGAGGTGTGAGTCGTGCGGACTGCCTCGGGTTGGTGCGGACAGCCATTGAAGGGGGTTGCTGTCCTGCAGCAGTTGGAGCTTTGCGGGCTGGTACCTTGTCCGCTTAGCTTAGGCGGACTGGAGAGGGTTCGTCAACGGTTGCCGTGCTCCTGGCGGTTTTCCTTGGTGACCGGCTAAGTCCTCGCGGACTGAGCGGACGGTGGTTTGTATTCGCGCGGACTGGGGCGGTGTCGCTATCTCCTGGGCGGTGACCACACTCCTCACCTGGCCTATAAATAGGACCCCCCTGGCACATCTACAGTAACCTGAGTAACGTGAGTGAACAGTAAATTGGGTTGGGCGAGTGCTGTGGTCTGTGTTTGTCAGTCCGCGTGGATTGTTTCAGGCTGACGGTTTGCTGTGTGCAGGTCGCGCGGATAACTTCAAGGAGCCAGGAGTTTGGCTGTGACTTCGGTCAGTGCTTGGAAGTGTGCGGTCTCCGCGGACTCAGCAGGAGGTCGCTCTGCGGCTTGTCAGTTCTGTTTCAACTTTCCCAGCTTCAATAACCTGTCCGCCGGCTTCAGGCGGGTAGGGGAGTTCCTCAGTTCGGGTTCAGCAGGAGGCGAATAACGGTCTGTCCGCGCGGCCTCGCGGTCTCGGCGGACTCCGTGGTATTCAGCGGATTGCAGCATAGCTTGGGCGAGCTCAGCGGTCTCGGCGGTCTCGGCGACCTCGCGGTCTCGGCGGACTGGAGTGCTGTCCGCCCGGCTTGTTTTTGGTTCTTTCTGTTTACAGCTGTAATACTAGCGAAATCATGTCTCGCTATGTATGCCTCGGATTGTAAAGAAGTGAATGCATAATAAGACCTTCTTGTGCTTCCATTTTTGTGTTGGGTGCAACCTCTAGTCCTTGGGTTTTCCGCAGGTTCAGCGTGCGAACTGGGTAGTTCCGAAGATATTAATTTGGCGTTTGGGCTATCTTGCTGACCACGTTGAGAAAATTTAACATGGTATCAGAGCGAGGTTCCTGAGGTTGCGGAGGTTCAGTTGCGTGAGCGGAGGTCAACCAGCATTGTTACTTAGGGATTGAGTGGTGTTCAACCTGTGTTGTTGCTCGGAGCTGCTGAAGGGTACCAACAGGTGGTGGCAAATGGAAGGAAGCTTAGCAAGAGGTCTTGGCATTGAACTCTTAACGCCGACTAACTATAAAAAGTGGAAGTCGTGCATGAAGAGTTATCTTCTAGGCGAGGAGCTGTGGGAAGTCGTCGGTGGAGACGACAGACAGGAAGTTACTGCTGCTTTCGGTACTGCTGAACAGGTGAGGCTCTAGAGAAGAACAAATGCTAAGGTAGAGTTTGTTCTGAAGAGAGCTGTCTCTCCGGAACTGTTTGATCACATCATTGGATGTGAGTCGGCTGCTGATATTTGGACAACCATTGATGAGTTGTTCAATAGGAAGAATGTGGCGCGGCTGCAGTTCCTAGAGAATGAGTTGGCCAGGGCAACTCAGGGAGACCTTTCCATCTCCAGGTACTTCTTAAAGATGAAGAGCTTGTGTGCTGAGCTGTCGGCACTGGATCCTGATGAGCCTATCTCTGAGGCAAAGATGAAGAGGCACATTATCCGCGGCTTGCGGAAGGAGTATGTGGCCTTTGTTACATCTGTTCAAGGGTGGGCTACTCAGCCGTCGTTGCTGGAGCTGGAGAATCTGCTTGCCTCGCAGGAGAGCTTAGCAAGGCAGATGGCTGGAGTGAATTTGAATCAGGAAGGCATCGAGGCTCTCTTCTCAGGCAAGAAGAAGGGATGGGAAGGGAAGAAGAAGAAGAAGGTGCAGGCCGCTGTTGAGAAGGAGACTTCAATTTCATATCCGCCGGAGAGTAGCAATGCTCCTAAGGACTGGAAGAAGAATCTGAAGTGCTACCGGTGTCATCAGCGAGGGCACTTCAAGCGGGACTGCAAGGTCAAACTGCAGCCTGGGCATGCTGCGGGAAAGGAGGAAGCTTGCTCGCGAAGTGAAGAAGCAGAATGGGGAGGAGCTTTCATGACGGGCACTTGTGTCCGGGCCTTATCTGCTGAGGACTTCAACAGCGAGTGGATCGTCGACTCCGAGTGTGGTCATCACCTCACCGGAGACATGTCGAAGTTCACCTCCATGCAGGCTTACTCAGGTAATGAAGCTATTATCACTGCTGATAATACTGTTTATGCAGTAGAGAAGGAGGGGGTCGTGTATTTGGGTAGTGATCAGGGGCCACTCACGTTAAGGAGTGTGTATCACGTGCCGGGCATGAAGAAGAACCTCTTCTCGGTGACCAACGCGGTGGACGCTGGGTATCACGTTCTGTTTGGGCCAACAGACGTGAGGTTCCTTCGCAACGTATCAGCGGTGAAGGCTGATGTTGCTCATATTGGGAGGAGGGTGAAGAACTTGTTTGTTCTTTCCACCAGTGCCTATGTTGATAGGATGAGAGCCAATGATAGTGCGGCTATCTGGCATGAGAGGCTGGGGCATGTTAGCATGGACAAGCTGAAGGCAATGGCTAGTAGAAGTCTGGTGAGGGGGTTGCCGATGTTGTCCTCCTTTGGTGATGGGCATGTTTGTGCGGGCTGTCAATACGGTAAGGCACATCGCCTTCCGTTTGATAAATCACAAACAAGGAGCAAGAAACCATTGGAGTGTATTCATGGCGACCTGATGGGACCGACTGTTACTGCCAGCCTTGGTGGGAGCAAATACATGCTTGTCTTGGTTGATGACTACTCAAGGTATACTTGGGTGTACTTCTTAAAGGAGAAGTCGGAAGCCTTCCGGTTGTTTGTGGAGTTCAAGGAGTTGGTAGAAGGCCGGCTTGGCTTGCGGATTAAGAAGTTTAGAACTGATAACGGGGGGGGGGAGGGGAGTTTGTCTTTTCCGAGTTTTCTAACTTCTGCAGGAAGCACGGGATCCAACGGGAGCTTACATGTGCTCACACTCCACAACAAAATGGGATAGCGGAGCGGAAGATCCGTCATTTGACGGAAACCTGCAAATGCTGGCTGCATGCGAAAGATATCCCGAGATCCTTTTGGGCGGAGGGAATGTCTTGTGCTGCTTATGTTATCAACCGGATGCCACTCAGCCCTATCAACATGAAGACTCCTATTGAGCTGTTGCTGAAGGAGAAGCCGAGTGTTGGACACCTTAGGGTGTTCGGTTCAACTTGCTACGTGCATGTCCCGGATGCTTCACGGACAAAGCTGGATGCGAAGGCAAGGAAACTTGTTTTTGTTGGCTATGATGAGCGGAAGAAGGGATGGAAATGCATGGACCCTGTGACGAAGAAGTTCGTGGTGTCAAGAGACGTTGTCTTTGACGAGCTGACGTCATATGGAGGTGGCTCGGTGGAGCTTACCAGAAGTAGCAAGGTTGAGGAAGCACCAGTGGAGGCTGCTGAAGGCTTGGAAGAGGAGCTTGCTGTTTCACCAGCAGCTCCTGTTGCTTCGAACTCCGAGGCTGAGCCTTCTGGCTCAGGAAGCAGGGGGAGCACTGCTCAATGCTTGCCCCAGGTAGGAGTGGAGCCTGAAGAAGCAACGAAAGCCGTGAGCAAGGAGCCGTGTCTTCGGAGATCGAAGAGAGTGGTTAAGCCACCGGCTCGGTACTGTGATGGGAATGCAGTGAGCTTTGTCTCCTGCTTCTTTGCAGGTCCTCTGGATGAGCGAGAGCCTGCAAGCTTCAACGAGGCCACTGGAGTGAAGGAGTGGGAAGGTGCCATGAAGGAAGAGATTGATGCTCTGAAGAAGAATGAAACCTGGGACCTTGTGCCCAAGGTTGATGGCATTACTCCGGTTACTTGCAAGTGGGTGTATAAGTTGAAGAAAAAGGCTGATGGGAGCATTGATCGGTTCAAGGCTCGCCTGGTCGCTAGAGGATTCTCACAGCAGTATGGAGAAGACTATGAGGAGACTTTCAGTCCAGTTGCGAAGATGACGTCTGTAAGAGTGGTGATCGCCTTGGCTGCTAGCAAGGGATGGAGGTTGTGGCAACTCGATGTGAAGAATGCCTTTCTTTACGGAGAGATTGACAAGGACATCTTCATGGATCAGCCGCTTTGTTTTGTCTCTGAAAAGCATCCGGACTATGTCTGCAAACTCAGGAAGGCTCTCTATGGGTTGAAGCAAGCGCCTCGAGCGTGGTATGGGAAGATTGCAGAGTACTTGCAATTCTGTGGATACCTGGCTTCCAACTCGGATTCAAGCTTGTTTGTCAAGAAGAAGGGAGAGCTAAGAGTCTTGGTCCTGCTGTATGTGGATGACATGATCATCACAGGGAACTCGGAGGAGGAAGTAGCAAGGCTCAGGGGAGAGCTTGCTATACGCTTCGAGATGAAAGACTTGGGAGAGTTGCATCACTTTCTTGGTCTTGAAGTGGAGAGGAAGGAGTGCGGGGTTCTCATTAGCCAGAAAGGGTATGCTGATCGCATTGTGAAGCGGTTTGGCATGGGCGAAGGGAAGAAGTGCTCTACTCCACTGGAATCTGGGCTGAAGCTTCGACAAGATGAGGGAAGGGTGCTTAATGATCCCTTGGTGTTCAGGGCTCTTGTTGGGAGCTTGATCTATCTGACGATTACAAGGCCGGATATAGCTTATGCTGTTGGCCGAGTAAGTCGGTATATGGCTGAACCAAGGCAATCTCATCTAGTGGCGGCGAAGGGAATTCTGAAGTATGTCAAGGTGACTTCTGAGATGGGACTCCTCTATGGAAGGGATGCGGAGTTTGCGTTGCTCGGGTACACGGATGCTGACTATGGCGGTGATTCGGATGATCGAAGGTCTACTTCAGGTTATGTGTTCACTTGCGGCTCAGCTAGCATCTCGTGGTGTAGCAAGAAGCAGGACTCGGTGTCGGTTTCAACCACGGAGGCGGAGTATAAGGCTTCGGCCTTGGCTGCTCGGGAAGCCGTTTGGTTGAGGAGGCTTATAGAGGATGTTCATGAAGAAGTGCAAGGGCCTACTTTACTCCGGGGTGACAATGAGAGTGCTCTCAAACTGGTAAACAATCCAGTGTGTCATGCCAGGACCAAGCATATAGAGATTGATCACCACTTCATCAGGGAGAAGGTGTTGGAGGGGTCTCTGCTGGTCGGGCATGTTCGGAGTGAAGATAATCTTGCTGACATCTTCACGAAGCCACTGTCGAAGGGGCCTTTTGAACGCTTGCGCAGCTTGCTGGGCTTGGTCACCACTTCTCACTTCAAGGGGGAGTGTTGAAATTTGTGAAGTGGAAGTGGGTGATGGGACAGGCCGCGCGGCCTGTGGAGGACAGCTTTGGCGGACTGGGCGGACTGGGCGGACTGAGGTTTGCGGCCTGGTGAAAAGTCTGGTGGAAGCCGGCTGTGTTCTGAGCGGGTTGTTGCATGGAGTCCGCGGTTTGGTGCGGCCTGGTATCTGCGGATAGAGAGGCTTGCGGACTGGTGCTTTGCTCAGTGGTCGCGGGTGCAAGCTTGCGCTGTTGGCGGGTTGGTTCGAGTTCGCGGGAAGCCTTGCGGACTGGTGTGTCCGCAGTTTGGGCTGTTGCGGACTGGGCCTTGAGCTTGGCTGAGGCCTTGTCGAGCTCAGGTGTTACAGCAGGTCTTGCTGTGGAGACCGGTTGGCGGACTGATGTTTGGAGTCCGGGAGGAAGCTGCTGCATTGGACAAGTGCGAGGAGCTCGCGGACTGGTTGCGGTCTGTGCTAGGGTGTTTGGCGGACGGGACTTTGTGTCCGCCATGCTCGCACTGGCCCTTTATGGTTTTGGACTTGGTCACACATTGTGCCAAGTTCATGATGTCTGCCGTGTCCGCCAAGTCCGCTGTGACCGGGCGGACTGTTACTGTTTGCCTTTGGTCGTGGACTTGTGGCGGATTGAGGTGTGAGTCGTGCGGACTGCCTCGGGTTGGTGCGGACAGCCATTGAAGGGGGTTGCTGTCCTGCAGCAGTTGGAGCTTTGCGGGCTGGTGCCTTGTCCGCTTAGCTTAGGCGGACTGGAGAGGGTTCGTCAACGGTTGCCGTGCTCCTGGCGGTTTTCCTTGGTGACCGGTTAAGTCCTCGCGGACTGAGCGGACGGTGGTTTGTATTCGCGCGGACTGGGGCGGTGTCGCTATCTCCTGGGCGGTGACCACACTCCTCACCTGGCCTATAAATAGGACCCCCCTGGCACATCTACAGTAACCTGAGTAACGTGAGTGAACAGTAAATTGGGTTGGGCGAGTGCTGCGGTCTGTGTTTGTTAGTCCGCGCGGATTGTTTCAGGCTGACGGTTTGCTGTGTGCAGGTCGCACGGATAACTTCAAGGAGCCAGGAGTTTGGCTGTGACTTCGGTCAGTGCTTGGAAGTGTGCAGTCTCTGCGGACTCAGCAGGAGGTCGCTCTGCGGCTTGTCTGTTCTGTTTCAACTTTCCCAGCTTCAATAACCTGTCCGCCGGCTTCAGGCGGGTAGGGGAGTTCCTCAGTTCGGGTTCAGCAGGAGGCGAATAACGGTCTGTCCGCGCGGCCTCGCGGTCTCGGCGGACTCCGTGGTATTCGGCGGATTGCAGCATAGCTTGGGCGAGCTCAGCGGTCTCGGCGGTCTCGGCGACCTCGCGGTCTCGGCGGACTGGAGTGCTGTCCGCCCGGCTTATTTTTTGGTTCTTTCTGTTTACAGCTGTAATACTAGCGACATCATGTCTCGCTATGTATGCCTCAGATTGTAAAGAAGTGAATGCATAATAAGACCTTCTTGTGCTTCCATTGTTGTGTTGGGTGCAACCTCTAGTCCTTGGGTTTTCCGCAGGTTCAGCGTGCGAACTGGGTAGTTCCCAAGATATTAATTTGGCGTTTGGGCTATCTTGCTGACCACGTTGAGAAAATTTAACATGTGACACGCCCATGTCAGACCCTACATGCCCGTGTCATACCTGACAAGCCCGTGTTGGCCACCCGTGTACTTCACTCAGCACCATCTCAATCTCACCCGAGAGTCACACGGCCCTGAGACACGCCCGTGTCCCAGGCCGTGTGCACCTGGAGAGACCCGTGTCCTGCAAACACGCCTTAGGACATGCCTGTGTCCCAGGTCGTGTACACCTTACTCGACACTTGACGATCGTCGAGCGCATTGTGTCGACCAGAGGGATACGCCCACTAACACTCCCGTTTCAGTTGGGTCACGCTCGTATCATCTGGCGTTTTCCTTCCATCGAACCAATTTCGTCGACTAGGCACCCAACTACTCAATCCAGGCACGACACGCCCTGGGACACGCCCATGTCCCAGGTCGTGTCACCCCACCTGAAACCCAAATGGACTTTGGGGTGTTACACTATTACTACAGAAGAAATTCCAGAAGAATTGAGTCCGCCGAGCTTAGTTCGGCGAATCCAGGATTCTAACTCCCTAGGTTAGCTCGAATAATGTCGAGCTCCGTTCGATGAATGTCGATTACCATTCGATGAATGCCGAGCTCCGTTCGATGAATGCCGAGCTCCGTTCGACGAATGCCGGGCTCCGTTCGACGAACGCCGAGCTCTGTTCGACGAATGCCGAGCTCTATTCGACGAACGTCGATCTCGACTCAAGCTCAGTCCGACAAAAACCCAATTCGGTTCGACGAACCCCAGGCGGACGTGGACTAGTTGAGTCAGCTCACACAGCTCGCTCTCCTAGCTTTGGCGGGAGCAAGTTGGCCATTCTGAATTCTCCCGCATGCTATTTTAGCACGGACAGGTCGCCTCAGTCAGCTCACTCTGTCTGGTGGACCCACTCGGCAAACACGGGGTTGTACACAATCCCCGCTTGTTTTGAGCTTGACCAAGCTCGGAAAGAATCATCCAACCCACGTGTTAAGTGAGTGCTTTGCTGAGCTGGAGAGAACCTTTTGGTGGGTCCCACCTATACGCTATAAATATGCCACCAGGCCTTTAGAAAAATCCCGCCTTCTGTCATCTTTTTCTGTGAGTCATAGCTAAACGATGCGTGTGTCCGAGGAGATGCGAGCTCGCCTAGTGGCTGCGAGGGAAAGGCCTAGGGAGGAGGCTCTCGAGGCCGCCCCATGGCTGGCGTGTGGATCGCTCGACCCCCTCTTCAGGCCGGTGAAAGGGAAAATCGTCAGGCGATCACCTACAAACGACCTCCCGGGATCAAGCTTGGTGGCCGGTGCCGAGGTTGCCCATGAGGTATGCGTGCATCCTGCTCGATTTGCTGCTTTGCCTATGACTTCTCTTTCTGTGGGTGCCTCCTCGCGAGGATGGAGGTGATGGAAGGGAATGGGTCCATTCCCTCCCGCTGTCAACAGAGCGGTTCGCCAGCCCTTCAGGCCAGGGGCGCCACCCACTAGAGATTCCTCAGTCGCCAATCCCCCCCCCCCCCGAGCTGGGGAAATCATTCGCAGCTCTCAAGGGATGACCCTACCAGTGCCAATCGGGCTCCTCTCGGCCATCAACTGGTGCGGGCGATGTGCCGACTCCCGGTGAGCTCAAACTTGTGCCTGTTCATTGTTGCTCGCTCCCTATGACCTTTTCCTTTGCAGGTTACAATGAGATCTCCTCCTATGATGCCGAGATGAGCGAGGGATATTTGCCTCCCCCAGATACAGATCACGTTTCAGAGTATCTGGGTGACCCGACTGATGCGGCAGGGATGAAGAGGTAAGTGATGCGTGCAACACCTCCCCTGTAATGACCGTATAATATGGGTCCAGTTGTGGTCCCACAGCATACATACGCCACAGCTTAAGAATTTTAAGATAATATAAACTACTCAACTCAAAACTCAGAATATAAACAGTAGAAACAAAAGAGCAAAACCTGAAGTTATCCACTAACACATGAGTATCGACACGGCCTTATGGCCTTACAACATTTTAGAGTCCAAAATTCAACCATAACATTAAGTGCCAATGTGCATAAGCACTCCTAGGCTACCTCGGCGTGCAAGCCGGAAAATATAGTACAGAAAGCATTACATTTCACAAAAAAGAGCTGTAACACCTCATGAGGCTTAGGCCTTTTTGGCTGGCGAGATAAATCACGCTTGTAATTCTTGCTCTATAAAAATTTGGTTGTAACGTGTGTCAGCAAAGGCTAACCTCAACTATGTAACCAACACATCTCCTCCCGGCTGTCCCTAGTGGACCCCGGGGCACTCCATCACCCTAAAGGTCAGCACTTCGTATGCAAAATACAATAACTTGTAAAGCTATAAAATAGGTTTGGATGTCTCATACAACAAACACATTTCTATGTTGAGCATGTAATTAAAGGGGCATACAATGCAACATGAATGCAATCCTGGGTTTCACCCAAGGCACCCTATACCGTATGCTTCTAACACATCATCACATCGGGTACTTCCAATTTCTCCATCGGCGTTCCAGCCGCAAACACAAGGGTACTCTAAATTCCCCCAAACGGCATACAAACCGCAAACACAAGGGTTCTCTAAATTCCCCCAAACGGAATACAAGCCGTCACACAAACATTCTGATAAGAAACCTTGCTAGACCCCACTCGTTCATGACGACCCAGGCCCGACTCCAATTTCGTGATCAAGTCTACCAAAGGAGACCCAGCGGGACCCAACTAGAATCGTCTGTGCTTGCCCAAAGCTCGGCATTCTCGTCAGTTCCGTAGAAGGGGGACTTGCCTCTCTGGTACACTCTCCACACATGACTTTATTTCTCGCATCGCTTCGTATCTCGTGCTTTAACTTTCACACTTTTATTTTAGAATCACCATGAGAGCTAAACCTTGAGATTAGGCAGAGTTGATGAGGAATTGGTGGCGGCTCGGGAATCGAGGTGCCAAAATGACATTTTTCCTATTCGTACACCTCCCGACTAGTTTTCTTCTGACCCGTTCCATTTCCTATAAGTAGAACCCCTCCCTTTCCCCTTCGCCTACCACATTTAATCGCATGTACCTCCTCGCCATCTTCTTCCCCGAGTGCTCGCCTTCAGATATTCTCGCACATGCTCTCCTTCCAGCTCTCGCACCAATACTTATAATATGGGAAGAGATGGCAGCGTGGCTGAGGGTAAATACAAGAACGTGTGGGCATTCTCGAACTACATATTCCTCCACTGTAATATTATTGAGTGCGAGTACCTCCCGGTCGTCTCCCACTACATCTTGCCCGGGTTCATTGCCCAACTCCCAGAGGGAGTTTGAGTCAATCAACGACCTCCACCCCGACGAAGTCGCGATCTCCATCGAGCACTTCAAAATGGGATTGCGACTGCCACCTTGGTCGGAGGTGTGCTAAGTTCTTAAGTATCTTGGCGTAGGCCTGGATCAGTTGACCCACAACTAGGTTGTGATGCTGATCACATTCGCTTGCTTCTTACGAGAGGAACGGATTGAGTTCAGCCTCTCCATCTTCTATAAACTCTTCTCCTTCTGGGCCAACAAGGATAAGACTGCCTTCTTCTCCAGCCAGTATGTAAAGGTCTGCGAGACGGTCAACAAGAACCATCACTGAATTAGGAAGTTTGTTTTTGTCAAGGGGGGTTTCAGGAACATCCCCACTCGCCCATCTAGCAGGACATGGACACCTAATGCCCTCCCACTATTGGAGGTCATGAGGCCGACCTCTTCAAGTTTTTTGTCGGGTAGAACTTTCAGGTAGCCTACTTAAGGAGGAATGTTGATGAGCTACCTCTCGTCCTCTCCGGAGCAGGTACTCCCTCTCGTATTCGTCATTATTTTTTACTTTCCTCCCTTTTCTATCTATTTTCAACTGACACTAAGTCAACCCCAGTGGGGCAAGATCTTCTTATACATCCTCCATATGCGAGTGCTGCGGTCGCCTCCACCAACATTTCTCGCATCAAGGCGGTTGTCGCCACATGTAAAGAACTTGCGGATACCTCTTCCATGCCTGTTGGACAAAAATGACCCGGTCCTGCAAGCCGCGAGCCGCCATCCTCCCAGCCAAGAGGAAAAAGTCCCAAGGTTCTGACAAAGGTAATCATGTCATTAGAACTCTTTCGGAGAGGGCCCCGGTCCTGAGCAAGCCTACAGGCGAGAACTTCATCGAGGACACTAGCGAGGCTGTCGACGAGATAGCCGTTACTTTTGGTGAGCTCGAAAAAGAGTTCGCCAGGAATTCGGTGCCGAAGTCGCACATGAACTTTGGTCATGGTGAGAAGCATCGAGATTCGGCTGGAGAACCCCTGCTCCTGATGTAGGCTCACACGTTAACACAAAAAAATTACAGACAAACACGAATTTCTCTCTACGTCCCAATTCTACATTCGCACAAAACTTTCAGCGCAACACACATGATATTATGTTTTATCAATCAAACGTTAACATACGGGTATCCACAGCATTTCAAATCGAATATAGGTTATAGGCCAATATTTTCTCAGGCTAAAAGAACCCACCTGATCTGATCGAGCGATTGATGTACCAAAAGAGATCCACCAAAATTTACGATTCGGAAGAAGGTAGATCTCTCCCAACAAAAGAAAACGAGGTTCTCCAATCCTCTCAAACTTAAATAAAATTAAGATGAACAACAAACTGATCGGAGAAAACAACGATAAATTCAAAGCTATCAAGAGATCATACAAAGTATTTTCACCACAAGAAAATCTAAATGGAAACACACAAAAGGTATACTTTTTCGTTACCGCAATTAAAAAAATGACCTTGATTTTCTAATTTGGTTCACTCTTCAACGGTTACGCCGGAGTCATGCCGAATGGAGAGAAACACACCCGCCATCTTTGCTTCACGCCAGAATTGATTCCACAAGACGGGATCTTTGCTCCATGGCCGAAATCTTCAAGGAGGAGGCCGATCAAATTTTCCAGATTTGACGAGGAGGGGCAGAGGATTGGAGTTTGCCGAAACCCTAAGGGGGCTTGTGGTGTCCGGCGGCTTAGAGAGAGAGGGAAGAAGGGAGGGTGGCCGAATTCTTCAAAGGGGGGAAGAAGGGGGGCCGACAACTAGAGAGAAGGGAGTGATCAAGGGGGGAAATATCAATTCTAGATTTTAGGTTTTCAAATTAATCAACTTATTATTCCTCAACATGAGATGGCCTTTTGTAGGCTTACAACACAATCTGGCTTCATGGAACCCAAATAGAAAATAAAAAAAATACATAATTTTGAAACAACATATAATGAAATTGCAACTAAAAATTACATTGAAATACAAATAAATTTTAATAAGTCGTCTTGCGTCGAGGGCAGAGATTGTAATGTCGATCCACAAGGTCACCACGGTTCCGCAAGTCTTTTGTTGGAGATGGAGAAGGATCTTCCACAAGCGTGTCGTCATCATCTTCAACATGTTGGGGGTCGCCATCTCCTTCAATCCTCCCGTGCTCAAAAGTAATCATCATCGATGAGTTGGCATGTATGTACCGGCGCAGGAGAGCATCATCCAAAAGAACCACCTACGATTCAGGAAACCAAGAGTCATCGGAGGCTGGGCGATCACGCCATCATATCAAGTAGCGGCGAACATCAACACTTGGAGAGGAGAGCACTTCATCTTTAAGAATCCTATCTGGCAAAAAGGTGGTCCTGGGGAACCTTAAAAAAGCATCTGTGAAAGAAGGAGAAAAAGTTTCAACATCAACATTTGACATACCTTTAGTGGAGACCGATGGAGAGAGCGATCCAGAAACAAGCTCACCCCCAACACAATAGAAAATGCAGTGGAACCAAACAGAGAGTCTGATAATTCAAATGGTGGAGAAACATATGGCGTTAAATCTGAAACATTGAAAATATGGGAAATTCCCCAATCAGTGGGTAACTCCAAAAGATATGTGTTATCTCCTAAATTCTTTAAATTTCGAAAAGGTCCAGCTTGCTGAATAGCTAAATTTTTTATTGTGCTCAAAGGCATACGTTCAGGGATGAGACGCACCAAAACCAAATCGCCAACGTTAAAGTGAGACGCTCTCTTATGTAAGTTGGCATGAGATTGATAAGATGCATATTGTGTGGTTAGCGCTTCATTAATGTGCTTATGTAAATTGTGAACATGAGAGGCAAACTCTTGTGCAAATTGACTTGACTTATAAGATGGAGGTAACAGAATTAATTCAAGTGGCATTTGATAAGCCCGGAATCCGCAACATGTTCGCACAGCTTTCCAGACCGGCCGGCCTGACCTCTCAAGCCGCCAAGTCTCCCAATTCGGGCGGTCACCACAGGGCGGCCTGGCCGGCTAGCCGTGTCGCAGATCAACACGTCTGGTCATCACTGAAGCCGGATGGTCGCCATGTCAGACCGCCACCAGCGCCAGCCCAGCTCAGCAACATGGCCCGGGACCCAGCAGTCAGCTCGCTAGGAGGAATCCGCCAGGCCGTGCGGCTTCCCTCCTTTCTCATTTTCTTTCTCATTTGCTTCCCCTCACCTCTGCCCGGTTCTCTTGTACCCGGGAAGCCATTACTTTAGCCCTGCCCGCTTGGGCAGGCCCCCGAGCCTATAAATAGGGGGAGGGTGCACTCCCCAAGACACGCTGACTTGTATCCAGGAGCTCGCCTGTTAAGAGCTGCGGTCTCAAGTCTAGTGTTTTGCGGCTTGTAGTCCGGCCGGCTTCCGCTTTTTCTCCTTCGTGTAACTGTTTCTCATTTTATGTAAAGGAAAGCCCTCCGCAAGAGTGGCATTTAAGTCGCGGCGGTGAACTCTGTTGTTGCCGCTGCCAGCGGCCTCTTTTCCTGCCCTTTAGTTGTGACCGCTAGTAACCGTCTAGTCGACAGTCTCCATTTTTCCCCCAGTGTTTGAACCATTAGCTGGTGGTTGATGAGTCCATTTTATATACCTATTTTCGGACTCATCTGGGCTAGTTTTCACGCATTTGCACTTCACTTTTAGTTCATTGTCATATATATTTCAACTTGCCTATATTTCCATAGGAAGTGCACATTTAAGCCCATGGTTGTGTATTTTGTTATTTTTATAGTCTGTTCTCCTTTTTGTTATTGCCTGGAATGTCTGCACAGATTAGTGATTTATTTTTCCTTCGGCATAGGGGTTGTGTGCGTGTTCCGGGATGGTTGTGAAACAGGAATTCTGTGCACGATCATGGGATCTAATGCGCACGACCACTGGTCGTGCGCCCCTGATCGTGCGCACTACTCTACGTTTTCCAGAATCAGCCTGGGGTATGCGCACTACCACTGGACATAGTGCGCACGACCACTGGTCGTGCGCCACTGATCGTGTGCATTGATTCCATTTTCTTCTAAATTCTGGCTGGTGAAAATGCACTACCACTGGACAAAGTGCGCACGACCACTGGTCGTGCTCCACTGGTCATGTGCACTATAATTTCTGCAATCTATAAATTCGCGGGTTCCGCCCTATTTCAGGATCGCTCATTTTTCCTCCGCCGTTTTCATCTCCGAGGAGGGATTCCGCCATCCTCCTTCAATCTCCACCCTAGGGAGGTGCTCCAGGCAAGCTTTCACTGCCAAATCCAAGCCGGAGCTTCCACTCGGCCTCCTCCTTCATCCTTGAGCTTCAAGAAGGGCTTGACCTAGCTTTCTCCATCAATCTAGGGGAAGTTGTGCCATCCTCCACCGGATTGTGACACGAAGAAGACAGGCCATTGGAAGGTGGTGACAGCCCTTCTCTACCCCGGACGCAGTTGCGGACCGAGCTTGGACGCGGATTGACAGCCCGACGATTCCAACCGTAAATCCTCAGCAAGGCTTCAGATTCGGTTGATTTCACACACTTTTCTTATCTTCTTGTTGATAATTTAGTTGAACTCTTTGTATTTGATGAAGCTATGCTTAGTATAATATACATTTGTATCAAATCATGTCTATGTGATTTCTTATTTCTGTTATTTTCTTGAGGTGCGCCATATCCCATCGACCACCATCCACCCTTGCCGCACTAGCAATTGCTAGTGGCGTGCATAGCGAAGAGGTGATCACGACCCTCATTCCGCCATTCTCATCACCTCATCCACAAGCCTACTCGCCCATCCGCCTAGTGATTCGGTGCATAGCGGCCCGATTAGTCTTCCATCTCGCCTTGCGAAGCATCGTATAGCGGCGTTGCATAGGAGTAGTTGATAGTGTTTTATTTTCTTTGTCCGCAATATCAAAGCCCCCATCGTTACCTCTGACCTAAGGACTTCAATCTCAAGTCTCCTCAAAATTAACTCCACCTTACTGTTTTCCTTGAGAGATCGATACTTGGGAAAACTCGCCCATTTTATATTACTTGTGCGACCGGTTCACTGTACCGTGATCTTAAGCACCAAGTTTTTGGCGCCGTTGCCAGGGAACACAGTCGTGTGATTTTTTGGAGAGGGAGACGTGAGATTGCTTTCCTTTTCCTTTGTAAATCGCTTTTGTTTTGTTCTATTTCTGTTTTGCCTGCCTTTTTCTTGTTTCTTTAGGCAATTGTAGTAATATATTGTTGGATTTAGTAATTTGCACAATTTATTTTGAATCTGCTGTTTCGACACCATGTGGGGATATTTGTATGCCCAATGTCGTTGGTGTGGGAAGCCTTCCCATGCTAGTCATGAATGACCTACGAGAGATATTGAGCATAAGCCTCAGCGCACAATGCATGAGATGTTGTATTCGTACAGCCATTCGAACACTGTGCCCCGAGCTTATGGTCAATCATCCTCGCCACATACACCGTTCTCCTATTCCTCTCCGGCCCCGCAAGGACCGCAGCATAATGGGAGAAAGTGTTTGTATTGTCGTAGAACAGATCATGTCTTGAAGGATTGTGCCGAGTACCTCCGTGTTATGGAAGAGGATGATGAGCCGGACATCCAGATCATCCCGACTCCTACCCTTGGTGGCACACCTTCATCATCTGGTTATGTGTCCCTGTCACCTTCTTTTGTTGAAGGGAATGATATGGACACAACCACCAGATGTGTGACTGATCTAGGCTTCGACATGGCTGAGCCCATCTCTCCTGTGCATACATCTCCAAGCGTGGAGCCGATTCTTTGTGAGGAACCTGCGCTTGACTTTTATCCAATCATAGTTCTTCCACCTTTTGTGCATTCTACTTCAGTCGCCTCTGGCAACATTTTCGACGATGCAACACAAGTTGAGGCTTGTGATACATGGGTTGTTTCCACTCCCATGGAGGAGGACAACCTTCCTGGTGTCGAGGGTTCTCCCTCGATACCAAAGGAGGAAGTCCAAGTCTTGGTGGAGAAATCTATGGATCCGGCCTGAGCCTTGTAGCATTGTCGACATTGCCGACAATATTTTTCTACCTCAGCCTTTGGGGAGTGAAACCGGGATCACTCCCCCGATTATTTCTTTATGTTCTTCTTCTCTTTTATTTCTTGACCCCCCTTCCTTATCTGAGCCTATACATGTTGAATCTCCACGGGTAAGTTGGGTTGACGTTGAGGCTTGCGCTCAGGATGTCGACGAGTGCATCCTCTTGTGTGAGGAGGTTCCTACCTCCTTCACAGTGGAAGCCCCTGCCGTCACCTTCGCCCCCAGCGAACTTGTGGTGGACGAAACCTTGCTAGGCAAGGATTTGTTTTGTTGTGAGAAGAGTGAGGACCAGCGCTCCTTCTCTTCTTACTTCCTATTTCCTCTACCTGTGTTGGGCAGGTATTACTATTTAGGTAGACGGGTAACTGTTCTATCTCCGTATCGGTACCCGTTACTGAAACGGATATTGGAACAGTTACCTGTGCACTTTTCTTTTCATAGGCCCATTAGTTAGAACTGTAGAGAATTTAATAAGTCGTGCTGGGATGACAATAACCCCAGTACTTATCTTTCCTTTTCTGCATTTTATTTTTCATGTCTATTTTAGTTTTAGCATTTCTTTTTGTATATTTTGTTTTGTTTTTGCGAAGCTCACCCCTGCAGGTATTCATGTCAAATCGCATTGGCGGGGTTGTGATTCTTCTTATGGCGGACCTGCTTCAGTTTTTCACGCATCTTCTGGTATGCTCACTAGCTGAGCATTGGGTAACCTCTTCCCTTAGCTCTTTATGATTTTTAATTTCTCCATCATATGATGTGTCGTTTAGTTTAAGTCTGGGGGAGAGCCAATTTTGTTACCTCTTGCACGTGCATATCTCATGTGCATACTAGAAGCCTTTATAGTTTTATTTTGATTAGTTCATTGTACTACACACCACTGCACCCACATGAGCGCGTGCTTAGCTTTTTGCGTGCTGCGAGTTAAACTCATTTCTTCGTTAGATTTTGGAAAATTATGGTGCTGACATAGGATTGTGAGACGGAGTAAAATGTTGACCTTGCTGTGCTCCGAGTCAACTGCTCTCGTCTCGTGTAGAAATATGAGTAGATTTAATTTTTCTGTATGCTTTTAGTTTTATATTTTTCTAATTACGAAAATACTTTTTATTCTACTCAAAAGTTGGTGAATCCGGTGTGAATCCGACGGTAACTTAGGGATGTGTGTAGACAGCCGTTAGTTTCATATTGCTCGAGTCGGGAGGACGGATATTCTTTCTCGTTGGCTAAGAACTTGCCCCTAGCTACTCTCGAAGCATGGGTACATGGTTAGTCAAGTGCGTGCGTGATGTGGGCCGTCACTTTGTCTCGTTTGAGCCTTGTACCATTCCCGACATCTAACCGTTGCTATCCCCGTTGAGCCTGTCCCTTCCTTTGAAATCCCTTCGCCTCGCTACCATAGCCATATAGCTTTTCCTACTCGCACATCTGAATGTGATCGCTCGGTTAGTTTGTTTTGTTGTAGTTTATATCCGTTTTGTGTGGGCAGTTTTGTTGGTGTTTGTGCAGCTTGTGGTGTTGCCGTGTTTTCCTATTTTGTTTTGGCTATTTGGATAAAAGAAAAAATAAAAAAAAGGGGAAAAGAAAAAAAAATATGATAGTAAATAAAAAGAAAATTCCCAATGTGGAATACAAAAAAAAAAGAAATGTATTTGTATATCTATTATTGCTGAGTTGTGCAATGTGGTTGAGTTGTGTTCGTTATGGGCTTGCGCGCACTGTCAAAAGTCCAGGTCTGGTGATGCGTCGCACGTGTTTGTCCATTGAGTTTAGCTGTGTACGTTTTCGGGCGATCTTATTTTGGTTGTGCGTGTCCGTCTTGTTTACCTTTATATACCCCGCCTTCACCTAAGCCTATATTATACTCCAAGTCCTACGGATTCGTGCTTGAGTCTAACTAGTGTCGTGGAGAGAGTGTGAAAGGGCAAGCATATGGTCACCGACATTGGTGGATTCCTTTGGAGGTTATCCCGAGCCCTGATCTTTGGAAATGCTCGCCTAGCAATTAGTCTACTTTCTCCCTACGCGTGACCGGGTGATTCACCGTGATTCTATTTTTGAGTAATAATAAAATGTTGATAAGCATTGTGAAAAGTATAAACTATTTTGTATACTTAGAAATTTCTTCTATTATATTTTTACGCGTGCGAGCATGCGACTTCGCATGATACTCCGTATCGCAATTTCTTTGTTAACTGGTATTTTCCCTATCTGCTTCGATTTTGTTTGCTCGAGACGCGCAAACAGTTAAGTCTGGGGGTGTGATGAGTCCATTTTATATACCTATTTTCGGACTCATCTGGGCTAGTTTTCACGCATTTGCACTTCACTTTTAGTTCATTATCATATATATTTAAACTTGCCTATATTTCCATAGGAAGTGCACATTTAAGCCCATGGTTGTGTATTTTGTTATTTTTATAGTCTGTTCTCCTTTTTGTTATTGCCTGAAATGTCTTCACAGATTAGTGATTTTTTTTTCCTTAGGCACAGGGGTCGTGTGCGTGTTCCGGGATGGTTGTGAAACAAGAATACTGTGCACGATCATGGGATCTAATGCGCACGACCACTGGTCGTGCTCCCCTGATCGTGCGCACTACTCTACGTTTTCCAGAATCAGCCTGGGGTATGCGTACTACCACTGGACATAGTGCGCACGATCACTGGTCGTGCGCCACTGATCGTGTGCATTGATTCCAGTTTCTTCCAAATTCTGGCTGGGGAAAACGCACTACCACTGGACATAGTGCGCACGATCACTGGTCGTGCGCCACTGGTCGTGTGCACTATAATTTCTGCAATCTATAAATTCGAGGTTCCGCCCTAATTCAGGATCGCTCATTTTTCCTCCGCCGTTTTCGTCTCCGAGGAGGGATTCCGCAGTCCTCCTTCAATCTCCACCCTAGGGAGGTGCTCCAGGCAAGCTTT
This sequence comes from Platanthera guangdongensis, assembly GCA_039583875.1. NCBI lineage: Eukaryota > Viridiplantae > Streptophyta > Magnoliopsida > Asparagales > Orchidaceae > Platanthera > Platanthera guangdongensis. Next base: position 103,004,633 of record CM077152.1, read on the forward strand.
CACCGCCAAATCCAAGCCGAAGCTTCCTCTCGGCCTCCTCCTTCATCCTTGAGCTTCAAGAAGGGCTTGACCTAGCTTTCTCCATCAATCTAGGGGAAGTTGTGCCATCCTGCACCGGATTGTGACACGAAGAAGACGGGCCATTGGAAGGTGGTGACAGCCCTTCTCTACCCTGGACACAGTTGCGGACCGAGATTGGACGCGGATTGAGAACCCGACGATTCCAACCGTGAATCCTCAGCAAGGCTTCAGATTCGGTCGATTTCGCACACTTTTCTTCTCTTGTTGTTGATAGTTTAGTTGAACTCTTTGTATTTGATGAAGCTATGCTTAGTATAATATACATTTGTATAAAATCATGTCTATGTGATTTCTTATTTCTGTTATTTTCTTGAGGTGCGCCATATCCCATCCACCACCATCCACCCTTGCCGCACTAGCAATTGCTAGTGGTGTGCATAGCGAAGAGGTGATCACGACCCTCATTCCGCCATTCTCATCACCTCATCCGCAAGCCTACTCGCCCATCCGCCTAGTGATTCGGTGCATAGCGGCCCGACTAGTCTTCCATCCCGCCTTGCGAAGCATTGCATAGCGGCGTTGCATAGGAGTAGTTGATGGTGTTTTATTTTCTTTGTCTGCAATATCAAATCCCCCATCGTTACCTCCGACCTAAGGACTTCAATCTCAAGTCCTTCTCAAAATTAACTCCACCTTACTGTGTTCCTTGAGAGATCGATACTTGGGAAAACTCGCCCATTTTATATTACTTGTGCGACCGGTTCACTGCGGTGATCTTAAGCACCAGTGGTGCCCGACTCCCTGTCTATTTTCGTGCATCAACAGTTAACACGCAACCTTTAAATCTCGACTAGTCGATGAAATCAGCGGTCTAGGCAGTCAGACCGCTCTAGCCTCTAGAGTCCGGCGGCCTGTTGAGCAAGTCGCGACTTCGCCAGCTAAGGTTTTCAGCCCGCCTCCAGCACTGTAGAACCTTCCATTCTATCCGCTCACTTTTCCGCCGGTCTTCTTATTGGTTTGCAGTGTCGTCTAGCCGCCAGCTCATGCCGCCGCTATTCTGCGGTCTCTTGAAAAAGTTCAGCTATTTTCCTCTTTTCAAGATGAATCCTGCAAAGGGTCAGAATAAATCCAGCCACATGTCAGTTACTACAGATCTCTCAGAAGTGCAGGATTGTTCGTATTTTAATAGTGAGTCTGTTGACCCTCATAAAGAAATTTTTGCTAACAGTGTTGAGCGTGGACTAGAATCTGTTGCAAATGAGCCTCTTTATAAGGAAGAAGAAGAGGCCCCTTCTCCATTCATTAATCATATTCGGTGGGATACTGTCTCCGATGACTTCAGAGTGCCACGTCTCCCGGAGTATTCTGGATGTGATGATCCATTTTCTCATTTGCAAGCTTTTGAATCAGCTATTTCACTGAGAAACGTGTCAAATGGTGTAAAATGCAAAGTCTTTGTTATATCTTTTGGCAATATTGCAAGGGAATGGTTTTATAGTCTCCCACCTCGATTGGTAACCAGCTTTAAAGATCTTCGAAGTCAATTCATTTCATGATTCACTATTTACAGGAAGCGAAAAAGGGACGTTGGAGCTCTCTTCCGAATCAAGCAAGGAATTGACGAGTCTAATCTAGATTTTGTTGATCGGTTTCAAAAGGAGGTTCTGGATGTTTGTAGCATCCATCAAGACTTTTACTTACATGCTTACATAAATGCACTTCGAGAAGGCCCCTTGAAATTCAAGCTCACCACAAAGTATCCCAAAAGCTATGGAGATCTTATTGATACAGTTAATAAGTTCATAATAGGCGAAGAAGCAAACAAAGGTTATATCTCATTTCTGAATCAGATAACTAAACAATCTCAAGGGACTTCTAGTGAACAGCAATTTGTTTCCTCCCAAGATGTTTCGCAAGTTGAATATTGCAAATCTCCTCTTCTCCTTCAGAATAAAACTCCAAAGTGTGAAAAAGGTTCAGGTAAGTATGTTAAGTTCAAAATTCCTCTGGAAGATCTTTTGATAATCACACAAGGAATGCCTGAGTTCAAGAAGCCTCGGCGTTTGAAATCGAAAATCAAGTATCGGCACGAGGAGCTTTTTTGCAAGTATCATAAAGATATTGGTCATCTCGCAGAAGATTGCATAGCTCTCAGGGAATTAGCTAATCAACTTGCAAGAGCTAGAAAGTTTCAAGAATATGTCATTCAGTAACTCTCTAAGGCACTCTTCCATTTCTTATTCAATGGTCCAAGCAGGGTTTCCTCTTTCTTTATATGATAAAAAATGCTTATGATCAGAATAGTATATAAAGTCCCCTTCGCAATTGGTATTGATGGGGCATGCTAAAACTTCGGGCATATATCCTTTTGCAACATCCTTAACATTGAACAAACATTATCTTTTCATTTGAAGCTTATTTCTTAGCTTTACTTATAATGCCAATATGCACGCATGTAGGGGCAAGAGCCCCTTTTGAATTCTTAAGCCCTCCACATCCCGCTTGACTTCAGTTGCAGATGTGTAGTGGAAATTCCGCTTGACCATCAGTCGCAGACATTGCGTACCTGTCCCGCTTGACTTCAGTCGCAGACATTACGTACTTGTCCCGCTTGACCTTCGCCGCAGACATTACGTACCTGTCCCGCTTGACTTCAGTCGCAGACATTGCGTACTTGTCCCGCTTGACATCGGTCGCGGATATTAAGAATGTCAATCCCGCTTATGTGTTCTTTGTGTGGAAAGTACTGCCGCACGCACCTGCCCACATTGACACATAAGTGCACATCTCTATCTATTCTTGCAGGACAACACGAGCCTATCCGCTATTTTCGCGGCTTTATTAAGCGGCCTGTGCCAATTTGTATAATTCAATACACAGGCCGCCCGGTTACTTATTCCGGCTTAAGTTATTTGGCCTCCATGTGCCTGCCTGCAGGATTATTATTTATATATTTGGGAACTCGGCCGACTTACGTCTGTCAGTCAAGTCTAGGCCTGGACTATCTTATTTGGCTTCCATATATCAATTGCTAGTTTTTTATTCATATAGACAGGAAGTCGACCGACCTGTTTCTGGCTGTTAATTTCTGGCCTTGATCCGCCGACTTCTATGGTATTAATTATACTAGTCGATCAGCGACCTGTCGTCACAAAACTTTTCGGCTTCCATGTGCCTATGTCAGCTTGTATTATCAGAAGCCGCAGAATATTTCTCTATTCTTGCTTCTTTTATTAAAAGGGCAATTCGAATCAGAGTTTCGCCCTAGCCGCAATCTTATAGTTCGAAGTCATGGTTTTTTGGAGACTAAGCAAATGGCAGTGTAAAGTATTAACCGCGCGGCTTCATATTGACTTATATTCCGAAATAAGCCGTAAGGAAATCTATCTCTCCTACAGATACTTTCGTTGAAGTCGCATTATTGACTAAGACCGGTTTATATGCTAACATTTATTAAATCGGAAGTCATACTGAGACCGCGCAGACTTAAATAAGGAAGAAAAGTGAGATGTAGTAAAGAGAAAGGTAAAGTTGCCTTCATTTCTATTTCATTAAGTGTTACAAAGCATTAATCGCGCGGCTTACAAAAATAATACCGCCGATTTCCAAAAAAGTTCAAAATACAAAAAACAAGTTAAAGAGTTTCTAATCGCCCGATTTAAGTTTCTTAGTCGCAGGTGAATCTAAATCACCGCCATCACCGCCATCGACTGAGGATTCAGAGTACCCGCTGCTAGTCGCCGAGCTCCCTGAACCGCCAGAAGTTGTCGAGTCTGGCCGCGCGGTCTCAGATTCTTGATCGCCGGACTCAGACGATGCGCGTGGACTCCGGCTTCCCTGGCCGCCCTCTTCCTCGACGTCTTCTTCCTCCTCGCCGACTTCTTCCCCGACCTTGCCCTTGCCCTTGATCGACCTGTAGACGTCGGCCACCTGCTCTTTCAGGGTGGGGTAGATATCGGCACAAGTGAAGTCAGTGAAGCCGGTCGCCAAACCGCCAAGGTCCCGGAGGCGGTTAAGCGCTCCATCGATCCTTTGGACGGGTTGCGGGAAGACGTTGTCTTGGAAGATGGGGTTGGCCGGGTTGTACATTTCCTGCAAAAAAAAAAGAGTAGAGGTAAGGCCGCACGCTTACATAATGCTAATCGCACGAGTATCGGTAATGACTTACCGCCTCCTTTTCCTTTAGCCGCTTGTTTTCTTCCTGTTGTTCCTCTAACTCCCTCTTCAGGCCGCTATTCTCCTTCATCATCTGCTGGTAGGCAAGGCCCATGAAGTGACTTGCCACGAAGCTCCTTGCCCCGACTTGCGCGGCTAGTCGCGGCAGGTCGTCTGGTGGAACTCATCGCATCGCCTTCAGGTTGTGCTTGCCATACAGCGCGCCGCCGACCACACTCGCGTGGCGGCTTACTTCTTCTCCCCACCAGTAAGGGAGGGTGGTGGAGATCGTCACTGACTTGCCGTCCGGACTCCACCGCAAGGCCGGATCTCCATGGACGTCCTTCAGGCTGCTGCCTGTTCCTTGCAGCATAAACTCTCCAGAGGAGGCTGACTCCTCCTCCTCCACAACTCGCACCGGCTTGGCCCGCCTCGCTCTCTTCTCTCTTTGAGTGAGAGTCAGGCCGCCAAGAGTCTGCGGCTTGTTCAGCGGAACCGCCACAGCAGCTGCAAAGATAAAGGCAATGTTAGATTTCAGGCCGTGCGACTAAGAATTCAGTTCGGCCGGTTTGGAGCTTACTATCTTCCGCTTCTATTCCTTCTAACGACGGCAGCAGCGGGATGTAGTGGTTTACATCAAGCAGCTCGCCCTTGAAGAAGTTGTAGATCTCCTTCTCCACACCGTCCAAGCCGCCGCTGCCGAAGGTGGACTCTTCGCGAATTTGCGGGTTGACTGGAAGCAACCACAGGTTTCCCTCGAAGATGAGAAACCGCTCGAACCAGTTGGCGATTTTGTTCGTCGGGTTTATTATCTTCAGCCCTCTGCAGCCGAAGTACAGGTGCCCCCGGAAGATCTTTGTCCCGGAGTCTGGGATAGACCGCACCGAAAAGCATTCCCGGAAGAGACTCATAGAGAAGCGGACTCTTTCCGACCTCAGGTAGGAGATGAAGCTATATATCGCGGCTATCGAATTTGGGGGTAGTTGTCCCGGCACAACACCATAATGGTCGAAGACCGCCACGACCTCCATCATGACCGGGAAGCTAAAGCCACAGTCAAAGTGGTCGATGGGAACCGCGATCTGATTTGCGTGGGAAGAATTAATCCGCTCGTCCTGTAGTGGAAGCCGCGTGACCAGCGGAATTCCCTGCATGTGCTTCTCTAAGAAATCCTCCAATTCGGCTTTTGTAAGTCGGCATTCTTTATGATCAGCAGAGTGGAAAGCGGAGGCCACGTCAGTCCTAACCGCAGTGGCCTTGTCAGACCGCAATGACTTGGACTTATCCCGCATCCTTTTTGATTCGTGATGAAATCTCCGGGGTCAGCTCTATTTATAGAAAATCTATGAAGGTACATTGCCCAATGTCAAATCGCGGCTAGTATTCACGCCGCGCGACCTAAATCTGCGGTAATTACAGATCAGCTTAACGACCAAGCCGCTGTTTAGTTCGTCAGTCCGCACGGCTATACCCCTGCACTTAGAATAATTCTACGACAAATCATGTAGATATCAAACATTCAAGCCGGCGCTCTGTTCGCCAGACCGCGCGGCTACTATCCTATACTTTAGATTTTCCAGAACAAAGGCACAGGCATGTGGATTATAAATACAAACCGCATAAGCCGCATACAGTTCGCAGCATAATAAATTACAACAGTTTGCAACAATCAAATTGTTCAACATCCAGCAGAAAAAATATATATATTACAACATAATATTCAATTGTCCGCGCGGCTTAGTTCTCTCAAGTCGCTCAGGCTCGCTTGTCACCTTCCTGCCTGTCTCGTCCTATGCGCGCTACCTGTTCACTGGTTTGCACAATCGCAACGTACACCTGGCTAACCAGATTGTGAAGCGAATCCAGAGACCGATGAACCCGCGCAGTGTCGCGTTCTACTCTCGCAAACAGGATCATTGGGATCGCCTGAAACCCCAGACCACTTGAAACTGCGGCCTGTCTAGGCGTCGCGGCCTCCGATGGATTTGAAGTCTCACCGGAGGCCGGGCGGCTGGTAACCGTCAGTTGTCCAGAGGTCGGCAGTGTAGTACGCTGCTCTCCGCTGGTCTCCGCTGGCAGGTCTTGGTTCTCGTCATCTTCAACATGTGGGATCTCTTCTCTGTCTCCTTCTAGCCGCGCGGTCATCAGCAAATACTTCTCCGCCCTTTCCTGCTCCAAGGTGACCTGCATCTCAACAATCTTCGCCTCAGCGGCTTCCATCGCGGTCTGGAGCCTGACGGTCTCTTCTTCCATCGCGGTCTGGAGCCTGGCAGTCTCTTGCTCCATCGCGGACTTCAACCTTATGGTCTCCTGCTCAAGCGCAGTTTGCAGCCTTGTGGTCTCTTGCTCCAGGATGGTTTGCAACTCTTGGATCCTTTTTTACGCGGCCTCCTGGGAAACCCGCTTTTCTTCGTCCTTAATCCGCAGGGTTTCGATGGCCGTGTTCAAAGCCGCCTGCAGTGTGCCGACCTCCTTCTAGAAGTCGGCCATCTCCTTCTCGCGGACACTTGGCGGGGGCGGAGGCGGTGGCAGCATAGACATAAATGACGTCAAATCGCCCGGTTTCCAAGCGGTCTCCGGTACACCTGCAGAAGATAAACCGCAGTCAAGTTCAGCCGGATAATTGCGACGTTCTAGCAAGGGAATCGGTAGGATAAGACCGCCGGTTTGATGTTTATCTCATCCAAAGGCCGCGGTATGAATTCTAAACACTGGCCGCCTGAACCGTTCGGGATCTATCCTTTTTAGCTTTCCTTTCCATAGTCGCTCGGCTTCCTTAGCTCGGCTTTTCAGTTGTGCCGTGGTCAGGAAAAAGCTGGCCGGCAGATTTAATATTATATTCGCCCCCTTCTTCCTTGACCGCGACTTGTAGAGTTTAATAATTCGCCTAACTTCCCGGTATTTACCTTGCAGCAATGGAAGTGTGGTCGCCACCGGCTTCTCGGCGATCAGCTTCTTCATCTCCTCCATCTTCTCTCAAAGCTTCAGTTTCTCGGCTCCTTCAGAAGCCGCGGAAGCCGGCTCGCCAGGCTTCTCCCCAATAACCTGGATATCGGGGCAGTCAACCTCCTCAGAGGCCGCTGGTGTCGACAATAGTGCGTCTTTCTGCTGAAGGGTCTCCATGCCCTTAAGGAGCTCACTAAGCGACTCGCTAACCGCGGGTGCACTCTCATGTTCACTTGGCTTGAAATCCAGTTTGGACGGGTTCTCGGGTACCTCCTTCTCGTGCGGCCTGTGTTGAAGACTGTCCGCGTCGGTCTTTACGGAAATATTCCGGTTTCTGGCCTGCAACTTCCTCATCTTTCTCTTCATCCTTTCTTCAAGGGTCTCTCTCCTCTCCTTCTGCCGTTTCAAGGCGCCGAACACCTTTTCAGTCCGTTTGCACTGTTCACCCAAAATCCATTCGGTCTCCAGCGCCTTCTCTAGCTCGTTGTCATCCACAACGATTACGTTGAACTTGTCCCGCAATTCGGACGGTTTCCCAGATTCAACACTTTTCTCCTCCGTCCCACCTATTTTCAGGTGTGGTTCTACTGATGGAGAGAAAGTCAGGTCGAAGGATTTGGCAGTTCCGGTTTGTGGTGGAGCAGTTTTCGAAATCGCTTTGGGATCTACTGCGGCCTGCGATGATCCGTCGACGGTCTCTGTCGGCCTCTTTTCAGGTCCAGAAGCCGCTGAAGTCTCCGGCTTCCCAATCTTCTTGGCAGGCTGTCGGGCAGAATCATCCGAGTTCTCGCTCCGGCTTTGCTACTTTTCTGTACGTTTCTTGTTGTGGGCTAACATTGATGACATAACATCCATCTTGTGAAAGATCGTGTCGGCTTGCAAAATACTGACCGCAAGTGGCGAGTAGCGACCCGTGGTTTGGCAGAAATCTTGAAGAATGACAAGGGCCAGGGGATTTTATAGATGACGATGAGGCAGTCGCGGTCTCCTGCTTAGTTCTACATTTTCGAAGTTTTTTGGAAACTTAAAAATGTGCGGGGATTATGATAAGCCCGGAATCTGCGACATGTTCGCATAGCTTTCCAGACCGGCCGGCCTGACCTCTCAAGCCGCCAAGTCTCCCAATTCTGGCGGTCACCACAGGGCGGCCTGGCCGGCAAGTCGCGTCGCAGATCAACTCGTCTGGTCATCACCGAAGCCGGGCGGTCGCCATGTCAGACCTCCACCAGCGCCAGCCCAGCTCAGCAACACGGCCCGGGACCCAGCAGCCAGCTTGCTAGGAGGAATCCGCCAGGCCACGCGGCTTCCCTCCTTTCTCGTTTTCTTTCTCATTTGCTTCCCCTCCCCTCTGCCCGGTTCTCTTGTACCCCGGGCAACCGGTAACTTTAGCCCTGCCCGCTTGGGCAGGCCCCTGAGCCTATAAATAGGGGGAGGGTGCACTCCCCAAGACACGCTGACTTGTATCCAGGAGCTCGCCTGTTAAGAGCTGCGGTCTCAAGTCTAGTGTTTTGCGGTTCGTAGTCCGGCCGGCTTCCGCTTTTTCTCCTTCGTGTAACTATTTCTCATTTTAAGTAAAGGAAAGCCCGCCGCAAGAGTGGCATTTAAGCCGCGGCGGGCGAACTCTGCTGTTGCCACTGCCAGCGGCCTCTTTTCCTGCCCTTTAGCTACGACTACTAGTAATCGTCTAGTCGACATTCTCCCTTTTTCCCCCGGTGTTCGAACCGTTAGCTGGTGGTGCCCGACTCCCTGTCCGTTTTTGTGCATCAACAGCATTGGTGCTTTATATCCGTGTACGATTTCATTCGGTGATAAACCTGTGGACCAATTTTTAGAATTATTGTACTCTAACTGAGCAATGGGAAGGATTAGATCCCACGTAGCCTTGTGGTCACACACAAGACAACAAAGTAAACTACCCAAACTTCTGTTTACCACATTTGTTTGTCCATCCGTCTGTGGATGGTAGGCTGAAGAAAACAAAAGTTTGGTGCCCAAAATCTTCCAAAAGGTCTTCTAAAAATAAGTAGTATACTTCACGCCCCTATTATTTACTATTGTCTTGGGAACGCCTCGATGTGAAACAACTTCCTTAAAATATAATTTCGCAATATGTGACACATCGTCGGTCTTATTGCAATCGATAAAATAAGCCATTTTATAAAACTGATCTACTACCACCAATATGGAATCATGACGTCTAAACGTGATGGGTAGGCCCAATATAAAATCCATACTAACATCTTCCCAGGGAATGGAAGGAATCAGAAGAGGGGTATAAAGTCTCGCATTCATTTTATTACCCTTAGCTAATTAGCATGTGGAACAACTGCCCAAAATTTTATTAACCACTAACTTAAGGCTTTGCCAATGAAACTTGTCTTCCACTAATGCAATGGTCTTGTCTTGACCAAAATGACCACCTAAACCTCCACTATTTAATTCCCAAATGATGAAATGACATAGGGAAGAACGACGAATACATAGCTTCAAATGCTTAAAAAATAACCTTTCCGAATATAATAGGCTGAAATGGTAGTGGGAGAGTTGTTTTGCGTGGATAAATATATTTTCTTGAAATTCGGGAAATGAATGTACTCATCCTTAATCCTATCAAACCTAATCACTTTCACCTCTAACGTAGATAATTATAACGAGACATGTCTAAGAGCGTCTGGCACAAGATTTAGAGTTCCCTTAAAATATTTTATGATAAAGGTGTACTGAAGATAGGAGACCCATTTGGCATGCCTGAGGCTAACCTTATTTTGTGAATTGATAAATCTCAATGCCTCATGATCAAGTTGGATAACAAAATTCTTAGGGAGTAAATAATGTTGCAAATGTTGGAGGCAACAAATAACCGCATAAAACTCCCTATCATAATTAGAATAATTCAGTTTCGGCCCCGAGAGCTTCTCACTAAAATACCCAATACGATGACCCTCCTAGCATAATTCACAACCAATACCAACTCTAGACGCATCATAGGACAATTCAAAAACCTTATTAAAATCTAGCAATCGCAAAAGAGGAGCTTCCTACATTCGTGATTTAATTGTTTGAAACGCTCTAGTGGCCGATTTGGTCCATGTGAATTCACCCTTCTTCACGCACTCTGTGATCGGTGCCATGATACTACTAAAATCTCGAATAAATTGGCTGCAAAAAGTAGCTAGGCCGTGAAAACTCCGAACATCAAGTATGTTAGTGGGTTCCAGCCAATCCTTAATGGCTTGGACCTTCTTAGGATCAACATGTATGCCCTCCAAACTCATAATATATCCAAGGAATTCAATACATGGAACATTGAACGAGAATTTTTTAAGATTAACAAATAATTATTCCTTTCGCAACTTGGTAAGTACTATCCTCAAGTCCGACTCATGATCGTTCCGAGAGGCGGTAAAGACTAATATATCATCAAAATATATAACTATGAATTTTCCTAGGAAAGGCTTGAACACTAGAGTCATCAACCTTGAAAATGTACTCGGGCCATTAGTGAGCCCTTCCCCGAGCACCAACCACTCATAAAGCCCATCTTTTGACTTGAAGGCCGTCTTTCACTCGTCTCCCTCCCTAATCCGTATTTGATGGTAATCACTCTTAAGATCCAATTTAGAAAAAGTCAGGACACTGCTAACATGTGCAATAAGTCATCCAAGCGAGGGATGGGAAACCTCTATTGGATAGTTATTTTATTAATGGCCCTATAATCCACACACATTCTCCAAGAATCGTCTTTCTTTGGGACCAGTAAGGTGGGTACAACATAAGGACTCTTGCAATGATGGATGAACCCCTTACTTAGCAATCTGAATTTAAGTTTTGCAAATCAAGGTGTGCGGAGGGGTTAAGTCAATAATGGGGAAGGTTGGGCAAAGAGGAACCCGAAACAAAATCAATCTTGTGTTGAATTTCAATTATGGAGGGTAACTCGGATGGTAAATCATATAGGTAGAAATCCTTAAACTCTTCTAAGATTTTCTTCAGTGCTAGTGGCAAGTTCTCAAAGTGGGAACTATCTTCCTTGACTTGTAAACATATTAACACATATATGACACCATCCATAAAGGTATCGCGCTCAAACTCCTTCTTACCAATCAAGCTTAACGTTTTCTTCTCTACATGCACAATCGTGTCTTTAGAAGAGACCAACATATCTTTTGGTGGGGTGGGTTTAAAGATTATGGTCTTGAAATTAAATTTGAACTCATATGTGTTGGCTCACCCTAAATGAGTAACATCATGGTCATAAAGCCATGGGTGTCCTAATATGACATGACAGTCATCCATGAGGATGACGTCACACCAAACCTTTTTAGAGAAAGCCATGATGATAAGGGGGAACCAAACAATGCTTTCAAGCCGGGATGGATGTCTTATTTACCCAAGCAGCCTTATAAGGGTGAGGGTGCGGCTTAGTAACATTCGGGACACCGCATTTTCAGAAATCACATTCTTAAAGCTTCCACTATCAATGATCAACTTACACCACTTCTCTTTACTCTTAAAATTTAACGAAATAATATTTGTCCTATTCGAATAATCCAACGCACGTGGAGTAGCCAAAATACATCTCATCACCCACATATTAATATCATCCTCGATATCGCTAGGCACTCCTTCCGATTCAGACTTTTCATCGGCCTCATACACGAGCTCGTCGGACTCAGACGATGTATCTAACAGGGCTAGGGGTTTGGGCTTGGTAGGACATTCACTAGCATAATGACCCGGAATACTGCAAGCAAAACATGTAAAAATTTTTTACTGATCTTCCCCATGGGCACTCTCTCACCTGTAGGGTTTTTTATATTCCTATCTATAATGACAACAGAGTTTGAGTCAGTGAACCGGAACATACCCTTATCCTTATAGGTGGTTGTGGGCGTGGTCCTACGATGGACTTTCCCTTTTAAAATGATCGATTCTTAGACTTGTTAACATTGTGCTTCTCAATATCCAAGGCGGTGATAAAATTTATATTTAGGTCGATGTGGCCATAATGTAGAAGTTTATCCTGAATGTCAAGGTTTAGCCCCTTACGAAACCTAGAGAGAGTGATCTCTGGCATCTCCCTAACATCACACCTGACCATAATGTCCTTGAGAAGGCTCATGTACTCAACGACCGACCTATTCCCTTGTTTAAGGGTAGCTAAATCATCAAACATCTGTGTCTGATGATATGCAGGGACGTACTAGTCTGTCAGCATGGCCTTCATACCTGCCCAACTAATGGGTGGTAAGCCGTTCACGGCACCAAGACGACGTTCCTCATTCAACTAAAAAATCTTGGCTCTACCTAATAGTTTCATTCTTACCACTCACACCTTATCAATGTCAGCCAGCTTGTGCCACTCAAAGTAGCACTCCATCTCCATAACCCAGTCTGGGAAGACTTGGGGATCTCCCAATCCATCGTATGATGGGGGTTTGACTCAGACTGCCCTAGTAATATCAAACTCAAATGGTACCTGGTTATTTTGGACTGATGTGCGCGAAACATGATCGTGCTTGTTATTATTATTATTCCCTTCCTCGCGTTGGTTGCGGCATGGTTACTGGGTGCTGCTTGATTTAAACTCAATTCGTGAAGCATGTCCCTAATCTTCGTCAACTGATCAGTGAACTCCTTGCAGAGTTCATCAATCGCTGTTGGACAGTGACCCGTATCCCGCTCCTCCACCATATAGGAGGAAGATGGGGTATACTCGTACCTAATCTAGTGCGCATGCAATGAATAAATGATTCTAACCAAATAAAATTTAAGAAGGACGGTTTTTTTCCCGCATAATAACTAGGGTAGTAGAAATATTTTTTGATTTTCTTGATGAAAATTATAAGGAGATTATTAAAAAATATTTCTAATTTTTTTGCAGAAAAATAAAAGTTTTAGGTCGCTTTTTGCAGACCAGAAATTATTTTTTATAATTTTGACAACAAAACGTGCAAGACAAGTGCGTGTCGACGTCATAAGAAAAGGGGGAGGGTGACAATTAGGAAATTGACACAAATCTCCCTCTGATACCAAATTGATGTAAGCTCACATGTTGACACCGAAAAATTACGGGCAAACACAATTTTTTCTCTACGTCCCAATTGTATGTTCGCATAAAACTTTCAGCGCGGCACATACAATACTCATTTTTATTAATCAAACACTAACGTACGTGCAGCCACACTGTTTGAGATCGAATATAGGCGATAGGCCAATATTCTCTCAGGCTAAAAGAACCCATCCGATCCGATCGAGTGAATGTTGTATCAAAAGAGATCCACCAAAATTTACGATTCGGAAAAAGGTAGATCTCTCCCAACAAAAAAACGAGGTTTACAAATCGTCTCGAACTTAAATAAAATTAAGATGAACAACATACCGATCGGAGCAAACCACGATAAATCCAACGCTATCAAGAAATTACTCTAAACTAATTTCACAACAAGAAAATCTAGAGGGAAACACACAAAAGATAGAATTTTTCGTTACCCCAATTAGAATAGATGATTCCAATTTTCTAATTTGGTTCGCTCTTCAACGGTTCTGCCGGAGTCATACCGAATGGAGAAACTCATCTGCCTTCTTTGCTTCACGCTGGAATTGATTCCACAAGATGCGATCTTTGCACCTTCGCTGAAATCTTCAAGGAGGAGGCTGACCAAATTTTCCAGATTGGAAGAGGAGTGGCAGCGGCTTGGAGTTGGCCGAAACCCTAAGAGGTCTTGGGGAGGTAGGCGGCTTGGAGAGAGAGGGAAGAGGGGAGGGTGGCCAAATTCTCCAAAGGGGGAAGAAGGTGGCTGACGTCTACAGAGAGGGGAGAGACCGGGGAGGGGGGATCTCTATTCTAGATTTTAGATTTCAAATTCATCAACTTATTATTACTCAACATGAGATGACCTTTTATAGGCTTACAGTACAATTTGGCTACATGCATCCAAAATAGAAAATAAAACAAAATAAATAATTTTGAAACAACATAAAATGAAATTGCACCTAAAAATAACATAGAAATTCAAATAAATTTTAATAAGCCGTCTTGCACCGAGGGTGGAGATTGTAGCGTCGCTCCACAAGGTGACCACGACGCTGCAAGTCTTTGGTTGGAGACGGAGAAGGACCTTCCACAAGCATGTCATCATCATCTTTAACATGTTGGGGGTCGTCGTCTCCATCAGCTCCTTTGGGACCGAGGAGCCAACAGGTCTTCCATATCCACCCTTCTTCCCTCCTGGCTAGAGCAGGACACTTCAAGTAGCCAGGACAATGAATTCTCCTTCAGGATTATGGGTGAGAATATGCAGCAGTATTTAATAAAAAGTCCACCCTGACGCTGGCGCATCAAAGCGCACGAGCCCAGCTCTGTGCCCTGGAATTGGCTCACATGATGGGGCATGACAACATGCAAATCGAGGGAAACATCAGGGATAACGAGGGTGTACATAGCCTCGCACTTGAAGAAGTCACGAGACACAAGAGGAGGTTAGAGACCACGGACAGTCTTCTCGCCAGCCACTTGGCAGGGGTGGTAAGTGTCAACTCATTCTTCTCCCACTAACCTTCATCCTGCATTGGTTCTCAATTTTTGTTTTCTCACAAGATGCTGCAACCTCCGAGTGACTCTACACCCAGATCATCACACTAGAGAAGAATAACAAGGAGATGCAGGCCCAGAACTACCAGCTAATCGAGGTTGTCCTCCCGCCGACCGCTTGTGGAAGCAAGTTCAAGCAGTATTCCAACCACGAGATTGAGAGGATGATGCAACTGAACGTGACCAAGGCGGCGAATCACACACTTAAGGTGATGCAGCAGGCTCGGCTCGTGACGAAAGAGGGTGTGGGAGTCAGCGTGAAGTATGTAGTCCCAGAGTTATTCCTCCCACTATCACACTATCATAGACTGAGGACGACATCAACCCGCCACTTCATGAGTGCGAGAAGCCCGGAGACTCAGAGTGAATTGTTGTATAATTTTTTTGTTTTTATATTTTTTTGTTCTCGCACTCGTATGGTCGAGGCGAGACCTTTACTATAATTTTGTCTTTGTGTACTGTAGTTTAATGGGCAACACCCCCTTTTTACATATAAATCTAAGCAATTTTGTACTCGCCCGCTAGCAATTGTGTACTTGCTCGCTTTCATAAGCTATTTTGTTCTTTTGTTTGCACTTTAACTTGATTACTATTGTTGAACTATTTTTATGCTCGCGTCGCTTATTCTTACTCGCCCATTTCATAACATCTAGACATAATAGCATGGCCCTTTTATAGAACTTCTTGCGAGTGACAAACTGCGAATGCTGGGCCTTAAGCACCAACTACTTCGATGAATTTTTGCTTGGCTTGAGCTTGCATGCACTTTTTCCCGTGGCGTCCCGAGCCCTACTATATTTTATTCTTCGTACTGCGGAATGTCTTGCTTCCCGGATCGACTCGTGAGAGCTTAGCTAAATAGGAACTCGTTCACTGCCTCCCCTCCCCTGGTCTGGGGCGAGTGATGTTTTGTACCAGTCAACCTTGTGTCTTGAAATCCTCTTCCGCAAGAACTCCCACCACCCGAGCGACATACCGACCTTGAATGCTAGCGAGATCCTGGTTAGCGTAATCCAATCAGGTGTGTAGGCACTCGAGCAAACTGCCAGCCCTGTCAGCTAGTAGGATCCTGGTCAGTGGGATATTATTGAGGGCTTAGCCAAACTTTCTTTCTTTCAAAACCACCCACCACTCGAGAAACCCGTCGGCCCTACCAACTAGTGAAAGCTTGGTCAGCGAGATCCAATCGGGCATGTAGCCGCTCGAGTAACCTGCTGGGCCTGCCAGCTAGTGGGAGCCTGGTCAGCGAGATCCAATCGAGGGCTTAGTCAAACTTTATTTCTTTCACAACCACCCACCACCCAAGAAACCTGTCGACCCTGCCAGCTAGTAAGAGCCTTGTTAACTGGATCCAATCTGGGGTGTATCCACTCGAGCGACTTGCTGGCCCTGCTAGCTAGTGGGAGCCTGGTCAGCGGGATCCAATCAAGGGCTTAGCCAAATTTTCTTCTCTTTACAACCACCCACTACTCAAGTGACCTACCGACCCAGTCAACTAGTGAGAGTCTGGTCAGCGGGATCCAATCGTGGGTGCTCATATGCTATGCTCATCACGCAAACCTACAGTTAGGCAAGGTAATGAAAGAATCATCAATATATTAAAAGTTGCTTTGTCTTGGGTAGAAACGTTTCAAGTCATCACCGAACCTTGCGTGGTAAAGGGGTATCCCTTCCACATCCCAGCAGTGATACCCCCCCCTATCTCAAAGCTACTTCTACAATATAGGGGCCTTCCCAATTGGGATGGAGCTTCCTGACTGTTGCCCCCTTTCGGCAATGTTGACCTTCTTAAGAACTAGATCGCCTTTCGGGAATTTCCTAACTCAAATATGCTTGTCGAAATACCTAGCCATTCATCATTTGACCTCTTCTTGTTAGATGGATGCCAGGTCCCGAAGTTCTTCTACCAGGTCAAGCAAGATCTTTTGCTCTTCCTCATTCTCTACTCGCAATTGCTCGTCTCCTTCCATTGACACGACCATCCTTGGTGAACTTATCTCGAATTTGACTGGTAGCACAGTCGCAGATCCGTGAGAAAGTTTTAAAGGGGTCTCACCCGTGGATATATTCATCGTGGCTGTCAAATCCCAAAGGATAGAGTGGAGTTATTCCACCTAGTTAACCCTCCAGTTCTCGACCTTCTTTCTTAGCAAGTTCAGAATTATCTTGTGTACCGCCTCCACCTGCACATTACTTCTAGGATGGTGGACTGATGCAAAATGAAGATCTATGCCCAGTTGATCGTAGATGCTGACAAACTCCTCACTAGCAAACTGCGGTTCGTTGTCTATGCCCAGTTGATCGTAGATGCTGTCAACATACTATATCCCCCACACAAAATTCTTAATAACTTGAGAGGTTACCTTGGCAAGCGCTTTTATCTCTAGCCACTTTGAAAAGTAATCGATCATGACTAGTAGAAACTTCTTTTGGCCACTGCCTAGGGAATAGGTCCGACCAGATCCATTCCCCATATTGCGAAAGGCCATGGAGATATGATGTCCTTTTGCCTATAGGCTGGCGGGAGCTGGAGAGGAGCAAACAGCTAGCACTTTTGACACTTCTTTGCAAACTACGCAACATCCTTGCTAATACTCAGCCAGAAATAGCCTTATCATAGCATCCTACCCTCTAAGGTCTTCCTTCTGGAATGGCTGCCACACTCCCCAGAGTGGATCTCTTCTAGGACTTTTGGGACCTCCTTTTTTGGTACACACTTGGCTAGAAGACCTAAGAGGGTCTTCCAGTATAACCCTCCTTCATGTAACAGGTATTATGCCAACTTATGCATGAACGGTCTCTTGTACATGTCCCCTTCTGGGAACTTGCCCTAAGTCAAGAAGGTGATGAATGGATCCATCCATGACGCCCGTTGACCCACCTATATCAGCTCCCCTTACTCAATGGAGAGCTATAAGATCTCTGTCACTATGCCTCCTGCCTGAGGACCATACATGGCCAGATGGTCTCCTGTGGCGCTCTCCTCCCTTGACACATATTGAATTGAGAAAGTGCGGAACTACCCTATAAGGCCTTCGACCTTTACAAGGTAGCATTGGAAAGTTGGCTCTCTAGCCTAAAACTCCCATATGACTTGAGAAGCTACCACCATTGAGTCCGTCGAGACCCTTACATCTTGCAACCCCAACTCCTTGGCTAAGCGAAGCCCAGTGATCACAGCCTCGTATTCGTCCTGGTTGTTGGTGAGTGGGAAGTGAATGTCTATAGCTTGCTCTGTCCTCATCCCCTATAAACTTACTAGGATCACCCCTTCCCCAAAGGAATGCTTCCCCGATGCTTTGCCCACCAACATCTCCTATACTGTCAGGTGGGAAGGCTCGTCTTCCTCAACTTTGGCCACATAGTATGCCAGGAAATCTACCACCACTTGCGACTTTATTGATAGTCTGTAGATGATTAAGATATTTAATTCGCTCAGCTCTACCGTCCATTTTGCTAATCTCCCTGAGTGCTCTACCCCTTCAAAGATATTATGAAGGGGGTTATCAGTCATTACCCGTATAGAGTGTGCCTGAAAGGAAGGCCAGAGTTTTCTAGACGAAATATCCAGTGTGAATGCTAGCTTCTCCAGGATTAGGATCTGAGTTCTGCCATCCTTAGGATCCTGCTGACATAATAAACTAGGAGCTGCTTTCTACCTTCCTCACAAACTAGTACAGAGCTCACTGCCGCAGCCCCCACTCCCAGGTATAGCACTAGGTCCTCCCCCTCCTATGGACCTTGGAGTAGTGGGGCTTGGGTGAGTTTCTTCTTCAAATCCTGGAAGGCCCCATCACACTCGGTGGTCCATTCAAACTTCTTGCTTCTGCGCAGCACCCTGAAGAAGGGTGAGCTTTTATCCCATTCTTAGGAGAGAACCCTGGTTAACCTGGCCAGCTTCTATGTGAGGCAGTGGATCTCCTTCATGTTCTTTGGTGATTCCAGCTTTAATACGACTTTTACCATATCAAGGTTTGGCTATACTCCAATTTGGGTGAGAAGGCGGCACAAGAACTTATACCTACTATCTCCGAAGACACACTTTTGGGGGTTGAGGCACATCTTGAATTTCATTTAATTTCTAAACATTTCTGCTGTGTCCTGGAGGTGAGACCCGATGTCCCAACTTTTTACCATATGGTCATCAACATAGACCTTCATGTTCCTGCCCTTCTACTCTTGAAAGACCCGGTCCATCAACCTTTAATAAGTTGCACCTACATTCATCAACCCAAAGGGAATCATCCTGTAGCTGTAGCGCCCATCCCCCATGATGAATGAGATTTCCTTGATGTTGGGCGGGTCCATGCGAATCTGGTAGTAACCTGAAAAAGCTTATAGAAAATTCATTCGAAAAAATCGACGGCTGAGTCAACTAGCACGTCGATTTGAGGCATAGGATAACAATCCTTAGAACATGAATTATTGAATAGTGAGAAATCAATACACTTCCTTCAAAACCCATCCCCCTTCTTGACCATCACCATATTGGAGACCCAGCCTGGATACTAGTTCTCTGATAAAAAACCATCCTTGAGAAGCTTACACATCTCCTCTCAGATGGGTTCGACCAGCACAATGGTGATAGATTTCTTCTCCTGTCAGATGGGATGTGCGCTAGGATCAAGATTGAGGCTATGGTAATCCATGTTTGCATCGATCCCTGACATGTCTGCCGAGCTCCAAGTGAAGATGCTGACGTTCTGCTAGATGCATGTCAGGATCCTTTCTCGGTCCTCTGAGCTGAGTTCTCCATTGGACTTTCACTTTCTCCAACCTCCATGCTCGAGAAAGAATCTCCATCTCCACGACTTCCTCCATAGCCTCCAGTTAGGACTACTCCTCCCAGTAACCCTCCACCCTCTCTCCTTGGATGAGTGCCTCTTCCTCCTTGACATCTTTGACGGTCATCTCCCAGTCCTGATCTCCTAGCATCTATTCCACCCCTTCCAATTGGGCGCGGACCTCTCCCTCTTCAAACTCCTTTGCCTACTCCACAATTTCTTCTATCTCCTCACTGTTTGTCACACCACCGATTACCTCAAACTATGTATCTTATACAACACCCTCCAACCCCACTCTCTCTTCCCTCTTCCTTCCCATCTCCTCGGCCTCTGCCTGCCAAGAGATGGTTTTGAAGACTATCACGTAGCATTACCTTGCTACCATTGGGTTTCCCTTCACTCTGATATGGACTACTCCTATGCTAAATTTCAAGCACTTGAATAATAAGGATGGAATGCATCTAAACACATTGATGATGCGCTGATTGAAGATGGAATTGTAGCTTCTTAGAATGTCGACATTGACGAACCGACAGTTTCGAGATTGTCCCCCCTAAGGTTTCATGAAGTCCAACCCCTCCTTCAACCTCCTTCGTCTCTCCTGAGAACCCAAATAGCTGACCGTTCGAGGGTAACACCCTCCTCAACTCCACCTTCTTCTCATCAAAAGTCTTCAGAAGATGATGTTGAATGAGCTTCCATTGTCGACGAGGATCCGTAAGACGGTGAAGTTTTTAATGGTGGTCAGAATCGCTAGTGAATCGTAGAATGGATCCACATGATCTGGCATGTCCTTTTGAGAGAAGGTGATCTTCTCCTCTAGGGGTGGGGCTTGGGATATCGAAGCTACACTCTAACGGGTCATGGTATGGAGGCTAACCCTATAGGTGGCCTCTATCCCCACCTACCATGGATTACCCCAATCCCTCCTCGAGTTCCCACGTCCGCTGTCAAACCCCAAATCCCAAGTTGTGTTGGATGATACTCGAGTGGGGAACACGGCCTGTGACTCGGGCATGTCATATGTGACACAGGCGTGTCACATAGCCGTGTCTTTCTCTGGAATTTGCCAATGCATTGAGGCCTGGTGAACACGGGCAGGATATGGGTATGTCTCTGGGCACACGGACTGTGACACGGGCGTGTCACATGGTCGTGTCCTGTTTGGGTTGAATTGGTTATGTGCCGCCTGAGGTACACAGCCGCAGTCACGGGCGTGTCTGTAGGCGTGTCAGGGCACACGGCCTGTGACACGGTCGTGTCACATGGTCATGTCCTGCTATGGGTAAGTCAATTGTGGGCCACTTAAGGTACACGACCTGTGACACGGGCGTGTTACAGGCCGTGTCAGCGAAAAAATAGAAATTTGTGGATGATTTATGGCCGTCGATTTCCTTCACCTGGGATCTGATGGCCCCGGCTTCTCCCTGCTACTTTAAGGCCGGAATTAAGAAGAGAATTCTAATTTTTGTTTGGGCCACTCTCTTTCTTAAAGAGCTAGAGAGAAGGGAGAGCAAGGAGGAGGAGGAGAGAGAAGCCAGCCACCGGTGGAGCTTCCGCGTTCCGAAGTGAGATCTGAGTCCAGATTTGTGGAGGCAAGGCCGCTGCGGTTCTTTCCAACTAGCTTGAATTCTATGGCTCCAAAGAGTTCATCAAGGGTAACGATCTTCCTTCTTGGACATGCGAAGTTCTTCCTTTTTGGCATGTGCATGGATTTCCCCCACCAGTGGGTGGAAAGTCTAAATCCCTTGAGTGCACGGATCGTCGGGCCGTGAGGCTGACAGTTGTGATGGATTGTTTGTGCGTGAGAGCACAATGTGTGATATATATTTCTGCCTATGAATTGTTATGCCAGCACGGAAGGAATACCACTGCCCCGGGAAAGGGGTAGGATCGTTATAAATTGGTCAGCTAAATGCTGACTGTTGCCTTGTTTGCCACCGTTGGGTGGGCTGTCCTTATGCAGGTACTGGAGTGCCAAGCGGAACAAATAAGGGCTGAAGTACCTGCTACAGCTGCTACTGCTGCTACTGCTATCCCTTGAAGGCTAAGCAAAGAATGCTGTGTTTTGCTCATATGTGGTCGGCCTGCGCGCCGATATTTGGAATCCACATTTGTAAAGAATAACTGTAAGGCCATAAGGCCAATTGATGTTGTATTTGATGTACATTCCTTTGAGAGTTTTATATATAAATGTGGGTGTTTATATATATAGTGGACATTCATGGCTGGAGTTCCATATTATTGTTAAAATCTTCTGCTAGCATGCTCTGAGTTAGGATGCGATTATGATTTGGTATTAACCTGTAACTTCCACGCCTGTTTTGTGGCATATGGTATGGGGCCCCGGCCGGACCTTCTGTTAGATGATATATGAATGGATGATGACGTTACATTTGCCCTATCCACACAACGGTCCTCTTCCTCCTCCCCCCGGTTACCTTCTCTATCCTCACCAGTGGTTGTTGTTCCCTTGGGTCTCTCTCCCTCCTAATCTCCAAGAACTCGGGGTAGGTGGCCGTCGTGTGACCCTCCTCCTGATGGAAGTCACAATTTGGCAACGCCACCCCCTCTCTTTTACCCACCACCAATTGATTCTTTCTTCTGATTCCTGCTCCTCTCGGTTCTCTCCCTCTACCTTTACCCCGGTCGATCGCCATAGCATGCTCTGGCGGGGGTAGGAATGACCTCTGGCCTTATATCCATCCCAGGGGGTTGAACCTCCCATAACCTCTTTGAAGTTTTCCTCCTCGGGCAAACTCTCTTTCTTATCCCTATGCGGCCCCTCATTGCTGCCTCCATCCCAACTCATAAGCCTTCAAATCATCCCCCTTACTTCTTGCTGTATAGAACCTCCTGACTCTCTCGACTCTGAGTTACTCAACCTTGAAAACATCTTGGCGAATACTAGGTTCTCCCCCTCTCCTTTAATCTCCTTTATGGCCCTTTCCATCAACTCTTCAAAGGACAAGGGTGTCTTCTGATTTATGCTCACTTTGAAGAATCTGTCACGCAACCCCATAATGAATGTGAGTTGGAGGGCGAATCCCGACACCTCCTAAATGGGCAAGATCTCATCCTAGAACCTGTCTACGTAGCTGGTTTGTGTCTCCTCTACTCCATGCTAAATCTTGAATAGTGCCTCAAAACTTTTCTTCCTCTTCTTAGATGTTAAGAAGCACAGTTGGAAAATTCGGTGTAAGTCCTCGAATGTATAGATAAACCCCATCGAGAGCTGGTGAAACCAGCCCTTGTTTTCTCTTTCAAGGTGATGACAAAAGATGACAATTGAATGCGTCTGACATCAACCTAATAGAAAATGTCTTCAAACCACTGCAGGTGCTGGATAGGATCATACTTTCCAGTATAATACGTCATCTCTGGCTCCCTGAACCCTTTCGGAACTGGTGCAGCAACTACAAGTTCGCATAATAGGTTGCCGCAACACAAAGGTCTCACATGCTCCACTATCATGAATAGCTCGCAGGTAGGGACAACACTCACCAGACTGGGGGAGAAATCTCACCTTGCTAGATCTCACTCCTGCCCTCCATTTGATGCCTTTCCTGGCCTCTGTCCTGAGGTATTCTCGCCTATCCCTAGGTCATTACTACTTAGACTGCGGGGGTCGAGCACTCGCCTAACGCCTTGGCAATTGCGAAGTGGATAGTCTCTAAGAACTCCCACATGAACTCTTCCAACATCCTGACCGTAGTTGTAACGCCCCGGATTTTTCGTTGAATGATTGTATACGCTTGATGGACGTTATGCTGGCTTTGACCGTTGTTCGAGCATGGTGATGAGTGTTGAAAGAACTCCATAGTCATTTTTTTTAGTGACACGGCCTGGGACACGGGCGTGTCCCAGGGCGTGTCCAGCTCGGGATGCGTTTTGGCTTTGTGGTTGTCGAACGAAGTTATGGGAGGAACACGCCCCCCGACACGGGCGTGTCGGGGCGTGACCCAGGGCGTGACCTGGGGCGTGACCTCCTTGACTCGACGAATTTTCTTGCGTCGAGTTGAGCTCGACGAATAAGGTACACGCCCCGTGACACGGGCGTGTCACGGGCCGTGTCCCACTGGGTCGACGAATGTCGAGTGTCGAGTGTCGAGTGTCGGGTGTCGAGTGTCGAGAGAGGGGTACACGGCCTGTGACACGGGCGTGTCACAGGGCGTGTCCAGCTTTGTCGAAGTGTCGACACTTTTGGTCGACGAAATGTCGTGATACGGGTTACACGCCCTAGGTCACGGGCGTGACCCGGCCGTATACCTTGTGGATAAACTTGAATTTGTCGACATTCTGTGCCGCTTAAGGTACACGCCCTGTGACACAGGCGTGACACAGGGCGTGACAGGGCCGAAAATCTACTTTTTTAGTTTTTTGTGCCGTTCGTTTCTCTGATTCTGGATCAAATGGTTCAGCTCTGTCCTGGAGGAAATAAGGCCGAGACAAGAGTTTTCCTCCTCACTTATTCCCTTCTTCATCTTCTTCCCTATTTCAAATAGAAAGCAAGGGAAGAAAAAGGAAAAAGAGGAGCAGTCGTAGCAGTGTCGTCTCGGTTCAGGCAAGCGGTGTTCTTCGCCCTTGCTAATCTTATCTTTTGTTAGATGATTTTTGTGATGTTTACCAATCTTGTCTTTGTTCGTTGATTCTTGCAAGTGTAGCTTGTTTCCCCTTTCAAGTTTGTTAGCTTTACTTTTCTTGTTTCTATTGCACCTTTGTCTACTATGCTAGCTTTGTTCATCTTGTCTTGAATCTCACCTTTTGTCTATTATGCACCCATGAATAATCTTGTCTTTCAAGAATATCCCAATCTATATGCTTGCCTATTGTTCATCAAATTTTGCCATGTTTTACCTTGTATTTCTCTATTATTTACCTTTCTTGTTCATACGATTAGAGATCTTGTTATGTTTAGTCGGCATTGTTACTTGTGGGGTTCGCTTATGGTGAAGTAGAGACCCAAACTCTATCAAGTTTGACATAACTTGGGCAATTTGTGGTCATGAGTGAGGATGATGAAATGAAACGTGTCTAGCTTGGATTATGGTGAGTTTTGCGAGGCGAATTGTGAACCATGGCAGGAGCGTTTGTGTGAGGATTCGGTAAGGGGTGGTGTGGTTTCAGCCTTGGTTGCCACCGGGTTTTGTTTTGTGGTGTAGAGCACCGTTTTGGCCCTGATTTGGACTGGCTTTTATTGGTGCGTTCCACTTTAGGGCCTCCACCAAAAGACCCTTGCGGAATCGAACCTAACCGCTGCTTATGTTTCACTAGTATAGTTATTTCATGTTATAAAGATGATGAAATGGGCATATATGTTGCCTTTTTGCTCTTGCGGGTTGAGTAGGACTTGATGAGAATTTCACGCACTTGGTGCGTTTTACACTTTGGGTTGGCAGTGTTTGACACTTGTTTTCCACCCTGTTCTTTTCACTCGTTTTATATGAAAAATTGCTACGGGGTCGGTAAGCCCCTTTCGTCATATTTTATGAACTTAATGCTCTATGTTGTAGCTTTGATGATTGCTGAGGTGTTCTTTCTTGAATGCCTCAGGTGCAGGTTGTAGCCGGTTGAGCGGCTATGTATTTGGTGGAGTTTACTTGGAGCTAGTCAAGCTTGTTTAGCGAGGTAGTTCTTTACGTTGTTGTACAGACATACAGACGCCACAGTGGGTTCGTGTCAGCTTGTTGACGCCCATTGGTGGTTTTCTTTAGTGGCTACATATGAATGATATACTGCTATTATGAATCATTGGGATGATATCTACTTGCTCTTGGGACTGTTTTATGCTAGGTTGCATTAGGTATTTTTAAGCTAACAAACCCTACTATTGTATGTCATTCATAACATGTTTTGGTCAACTAATCAAGTATTTTCCAAACAATGTAAAATAAAGGATTTCTTATATTATGGTAAATCTTGATTGCATATAGGAAATCGTCATAAGTAACCTAACGTATTTTCTGTCGCGTACGAACACACGTTTTGATTCATAAGGCCGAGGTATACGGCCATCAAACTAAACGGTTTTCTTGCATGTAACTGATGGATTTCAATTAATCAAGTAAGCGTCAAGGTTTTGCCTGAGCGTGTGCAGTTATCCCCTGCACGACGTGGCATCATAACATGTAGTTCCTCTTACTCTGATACAATGTACTCATTGAGGAAATGCGGGTTGTGACAGTTGGTATCAGAGCTAGGTTTGCTTGACAATTGGTCGGGCAAACTTTCCTTGTAGTAAAAAAGTATTAATCATCATCATATTATACACACACCGAGGTGCCATCAGTACGTCTTGGCCGAAGCACGAACACTACACGCATGGCATGAACAGAAGTATACATGGTATATTATATAGTATGGGATGCATAATATGTGATTGTATATGGATCCACCATAGGGGCAACATGTGAGGGTTATGTAGTATGGGATGCATAACCTCACCACATGGATGCGACTAGCACGTTTTCTTTTATTCATTGCATGCAATGTTATGTAGTATGGGATGCATAGCATTGTGATGCGTACGACCGCTCATGGCATGCATTAAGGCCTTTTTGTTAGAATGCATAGCACAGCACGCATAACATAACATTGCATGAGCACAACGTGCCAAGCTAAAGATTTACATGATGACACCTGTACACATATGGTTTTGGGTCAAATAAATTCATGCATTCATGGTTTAGGCACAAGTTAGTGGGATGACGGTGAGTCATCTTAGGCTAGGCATAACATCATTCTTAAACTCCCAGAGCAAGTTAGCAGTTGATGTTCATATTTATATATGTATTGTCTGTACATAGTAGTTGTGTGTTTTTGTTGGGTTTGAGCTTGATGAGGGTGAACGTGTTTATAGGATGTCGAAGCGTCCAGTGACACGGCAGACTCCCCAATCAAGGGCGAGTCTTCGGGCGCAAAAAACAATGCCCTGATGGATAGCCTACGACAAAGTAATGAGGTTTTGACTAGGCAGGTGCAGGATGTGCAGTCCCAGCTCCAAGCTATGTCATCAGTGATGTCTGGGCTGGCACCCAGAGTGCAGGAGCCTACCGTGGGTCCAGATGTTTCTACTCCTTCCGTGGCGTTGATACCCCCAGTTGTGGTTCCTCCTGCGATGACTTTTATCTCACAGTTTCAGCGACTTGGACCACCTACCTATGATGGAAAAGAGTACTTTGTGATTTTGGATGATTGGGTGATCACATTGGAAGAGATGTTTGTCTATTCTGACGTTACCGAGGACCAGAAGGTGATGTTTGCCACCTACCAACTAAAAGGACTGGCAAAACGTTGGTGGTTGCGAGAAAAGGAAAGCTTAGTGGCGGGATGTTCATGGGAAGTCTTCAAAAAATGCTACGATGCAAATTTCTACTGTCGGTCGAAAGGGACCGCCTGATGAATGACTTCTTGTACCTGAAGCAGAGGAAACTCACAGTTAGTGAGTATGAAAATGAGTTTAGCAAGCTAAGTCGGTTCGCTCCGGGCTTGGTGACTACGGAATCTGACTGAGTGAAGAGATTTCTTGGCGGACTCCGGAGCGATGTTCAGTAGTTCGCAAGCGCTTATGGAGCGACGAGTTACACCAGTGTGGTTGAGGCTGATTTGAAGATTGAAGCTTAGAAAATGCAAAACAAAGAGGGCAGCTGATGAGGAAGGACAAGAGAAAGCTGGTGGGAGGGAAAAGCTCCCAAGAATCAGATGTAAGGAAGAAGAATAAGCAGACGTGTAGCTTCTGTGGTCGGTCAGGCCCCCCGATTGAGAAATGTTTCAAGCAGTTGGGAATGCAGAAGAAGGAGCAGGTGCACGCAATTGAGGGTGCGCCAACCAGAGACTTGGAGTGTATAAGTTGTGGGGGAAGAGGTCATGTTGTGGGCCGTTGCTGGGTCAAAGAAAAGGTGGCTTTCAGTGTGGCAAACAGGGACATCTCAAGGCAAGGTGCCCACAAAACCAGCCCGTGCTGCAGCCAATGCCACTCCAGGCTTTGCCTCCGCCTCTGCGTTTGGACAAAGGCAAGGGGAAGTTGAATGTGATCTCTTCAGAGGAAGCTCAGATGTCACCTCAGGTTATCTCAGGTTCGATTCCTTCCTCTGGTTCACGTTTTGTTTATGACTCTTGAGCGTAGTTCTTAGATACATATGTACCCTTATAGGAAAATTTAAGGTAAAGAACCGTTGGGCGTATGTTCTTCGATTCTCGTGCGACCCATTCATTTGTGGCTCGAACCTTTGTGGATCAGTATCATTTGACACCAGATCGAGTGGGGAATGCCTTTTTGGTAAAGTTTCCTTCCGGTGCTTCTGTGGTTGCAGATTGGGGTCTTCCTAATTGTCCCATTTTGTTGGGGAACTTCTTAGCGAAGGCTGATTTGAAAGTGATCGATTTGGAAGATTTTGACGTTATCTTGGGCATGGATTGGTTATCCCGCTATGACGCTGTTATCCAGTGCAAAGGCAAGCGCTTGGACTTTATCAAGGATAATGGTCAGATGGGGAGTGTTTATGGTTATTCATGCCTGGACTCTCCAGGGATTTCAGCGGTATGTGTTCGGACGTTGTTTGTTTCCGACTGCTTTGCTTGTCTAGTCTCAGTTGTGGGGACAAGTGTTGTTTTGCCGCGTTTGGAGGAGATCCTTATTATCTGTGAATTTCCAGATGTTTTTCCTGCTGATCTTCCTAGTCTTCCACCTGATCGTGATGTCGAGTTTGTCATTGATTTGGAGCCGGGTATGCGGCCTATTGCGAAAGCGCCTTATAGAATGGCCCCGCTTGAGCTGGCAGAGTTGCGTACCCAGCCGGATGACTTATTGGCAAAGGGGTTTATCAGGGCAAGTTCATCACCTTGGGGGTGCACCTATGTTGTTTGTGAAGAAGAAAGATGGGTCGATGCGGCTTTGCATCGATTACCGAGAATTAAACAAGGTGACGATTAAGAACAAGTACCCACTGCCAAGGATTGACGATTTGTTTGATCAACTGCGTGGCAGTTCAGTATTTTCGAAGATTGATCTTCGTTCTGGCTATCATCAGCTAAAGGTCCGGGAGTCTGATATTCCGCGGACTGCGTTTCGATAGAGACATGGCCATTTTGAATTTCTTGTGATGTCGTTTGGTTTGACCAACGCACCATCAGCCTTCATGGATATGATGAACCGGGTGTTCAAGGACTTCTTGGATAGTTTTGTGGTGGTTTTTATTGACGAAGTTCTCGTCTACTCCCATAGTACTGAGGAGCATGAACAACATCTGCGATTGGTGTTGATCACTTTGCGAGACCTAAAGTTGTTCGCCAAGCTAAGAAAATGCGAGTTTTGGTTGCCTTAGGTTGCATTTTTGGGTCATGTTATTAATCAACATGGATTTTCAGTGGATCCTGAAAAGATTGCTGCAGTCATGGAGTGGAGGAGACCGGAGACACCCAAGGAGATTCAGAGCTTCTTGGGATTGGCCGGCTATTATCGCAGATTTGTAGAGAGTTTTGCTACGTTGGCTGCACCTTTGACTCGCTTAACCCAGAGAAATGTGACATTTGATTGGAATGATAAGTGTGAAGCATCATTCCTTGAACTCAAGAACATGTTATGTACCGCTCCTGTGTTGATCTTGCCGACAGAAGGGATAGATTATGATGTTTTTGTGGATGCATCGCACGTTGGACTTGGATGTGTTTTAATGCAAGACAAAAAGGTGATTGCGTATGGGTCTCGGCAGTTGAAAAGTCTTGTAAAGAACTACCCGATGCATGATTTGGAGTTCGCAGTGGTGATATTTGCATTGAAGTTGTGGAGACACTTACTTTACGACGCGCAGTGTAATATCTTTACGGATCATAAAAGTTTGAAGTACGTCTTCACGCAAAAGGAACTCAATCTGCTCCAACGGCGATGGCTTGAATATGTAGCTGATTATGATCTGGAAATTCAGTATCATCCCGGGAAAGCGAATGTTGTAGCCGATGCTTTGAGTCGGAAGACAGGTACATTATTCAATCTTTCGGCCGACCGTCTAGTGGAGGAATTTTTATTGATGGATATTTCTGTGGGAAGATATGAACCACAAAGTCATTCGGCGGTAGAAGAACCTTCATGGATTATGCTTGCAAGACAACATCAAAAGGATGATCCTGATCTTTTGCATTTATTTCTTCGGACTGAAAAGGGTGAATTACCAGATTTTGCTATTGATGATGAGGGCACGTTAAAGTACCGCGGTCGATTTTGTATCCCCGCCATTGGAGACATCCGAGATATGGTGTGCAGGGAAGCACATGGCTCAAGTATGGCCTACCATCCAGGATCAACAAAAATGTACCGTGATTTGAAGCAAATTGTCTGGTGGTATGGAATTAAAAGAAATATAGTGCAATTTGTATCTAAATGTCATACCTGCAAGAGGGTGAAAGCTGATCGATCATGGGAGGCCTGGTGGCAAGTTGACGCCCTTGGAAATTCCAACATGGAAGTGGGAAAGCATTTCAATAGATTTTATTACAGGCTTACCAAGATCTCCACGACTACATGATTCCGTATGGGTGATCGTGGATAGGTTGACCAAGTGTGCTCACTTTATACCTTTTAAGATCAACTACCCGATGAGGACAATAGCGGAGCTATATTTGAACGAGATCATCCGACTGCATGGTGTTCCAGTTAATATCATTTCGGACCGGGATTCCCGATTTACTTCTCATTTCTGGAAGAGTCTACAAGAGGGTTTGGGAACAGATTTGAGGTATTCCACTGCTTACCACCCTTAGACGAATGGCCAAACGGAACGGGTAAACCAAATCGTGGAAGATATGATTCGATGCTACATTCTTGAGTATGGCGGAGCATGGGATGAGCGTTTGCGGCTTATGGAATTCGCATATAATAACCGCTATCAAGAAAGCTTGCAAATGACTCTGTTCGAAGCTTTATATGGGCGACGTTGTCGGACTCCCTTATTTTGGGCTGAGGTTGGCGAGCGACCTTTGTTGGGCCCAGAGGCGCTCGAGGACATGGAAGTTGTCGTACGACTTATTCGGTAGAAGCTTCGCCCAAGAGCGATATGAAAAGTACGCCAACCAGCGAAGATCGGAGTTAGAGTTTGCTATGGGGGATTTCGTCTTCCTGAAAGTCTCCGCAATGGTTGGAATCAAGAGGTTTGGAAAAGAGCGCAAATTAGACCCAAGATTTGTGGGTCCTTTCAAGATTCTTGCGCGGGTTGGTGCATTCGCTTACAAAGTAGAATTACCCAAGAACTTTCCTGGTGTTCACAACGTGTTTCATGCCAGCCAATTTCGAAAGTGTGTGCGGAATGATAAGCAAGTTTTGGATATTGTGCCGCAGTTGGCACCGAACCTTTCTTATGTGGAGATGTCCATCCGTATTTTGGAATCCCAAGATTGCGTGTTGCGGAAAAAGAAGATTTCTATGGTCAAGGTGCTATGGAAAAATCAGAATGTGGAAAGCGCGACGTGGGAGCTCGAGTCAATGATGAGGGCGGCTCACCCTCATTTGTTCTCGTAAATAAGCTGGTATGTGAATTGGTGTTTTTGTTTGATTACTTCTTTTATTTATATAAGAATTATTGAAAAGTTTCGAGGCGAAACTTTTTGTTAGGGGGAGTGACTGTAACGCCCCGGATTTTTTGTTGAATGATTGTATACGCTTGATGGGCGTTACGTTGTCTTTGACCGTTGTTCGAGCATGTTGATGAGAGTTGAAAGAACTCCAAAGTAATTTTTTTGAGTGACACGGCCTGGGACACGGGCGTGTCCTAGGGCGTGTCCAGCTTGGGATGCGTTTTGGCTTTGTGGTCGTCGAACTTCGTTCGACGAAGTTATGGGAGGAACACGCCACCCGACACGGGCGTGTCAGGGCGTGACCCAGGGCGTGACCAGGTGCGTGACCTCCTTGACTCGACGAATTTTCTTGCGTCGAGTTGAGCTCGATGAATGGGGTACACGCCCCGTGACACGGGCGTGTCACGGGCCGTGTCCCGCTGGGTCGACGAATGTCGAGTGTCGAGTGTCGAGTGTCGAGTGTCAGGTGTCGAGTGTCGAGAGAGGGGCACACGGCCTGTGACACGGGCGTGTCACAGGGCGTGTCCAGCTTTGTCGAAGTGTCGACACTTTTGGTCGACGAAATGTTGAGACACGGGTTACACGCCCTAGGTCACGGGCGTGACCGACCCGTCACAGGCGTGACCCGACCGTGTACCTTGTGGATAAACTTGAATTTGCCGACATTCTGCGCCGCTTAAGGTACATGCCCTGTGACACGGGCGTGACACAGGGCGTGACAGGGCCGAAAATCTACTTTTTCAGTTTTTTGTGTCGTTCGTTTCTCTAATTCTGGATCAAACGGTCCAGCTATGTCCTGGAGGAAATAAGGACGAGACAAGAGTTTTCCTCCTCACTTATTCCCTTCTTCATCTTCTTCCCCATTTCAAAGAGAAAGCAAGGGAAGAAAAAGGAAAAAGAGGAGCAATCGTCGTAGTGTCGTCTCGGTTCAAGCAAGCGGTGTTCTTCGCCCATGCTAATCTTATCTTTTGTTAGATGATTTTTGCGATGTTTACCAATCTTGTCTTTGTTCGTTGATTCTTACAAGTGTAGCTAGTTTCCCCTTCCAAGTTTGTTAGCTTTACTCTTCTTGTTTCTATTGCACCTTTGTCTACTGTGCTAGCTTTGTTCATCTTTTCTTGAATCTCACCTTTTGTCTATTATGCACCTGACATACAGACGCCCCAGTGGGTTCGTGTTAGCTTGTTGACGCCCATTGGTGGTTTTCTTTAGTGGCTATATATGAATGATATACTGCTATTATGAATCATTGGGATGATATATACTTGCTATTGGGACTGTTTTATGCTAGGTTGCATTAGGTATTTTTAAGCTAACAAACCCTACTATTGTATGTCATTCATAACATGTTTTGGTCAACTAATCAAGTATTTTCCAAACAATGTAAAACAGAGGATTTCTTATATTATGGTAAATCTAGATTACATATAGGAAATCTTCATAAGTAACCTAACGTATTTTCTGCCGCGTACAAACACACGTTTTGATTCATAAGGCCGAGGGATACGACCATCAAACTAAACAGTTTTCTTGCATGTAACTGATGGATTTCAATTAATCAAGAAAGCGTCAAGGTTTTGCATGAGCGTGTGCAGTTATCCCCTGCACGACGTGGCATCATAACACGTAGTTCCTCTTACAATGATACGATGTACTCATTGAGGAAATGAGGGTTGTGACAGTAGCCGACGACGTACGTAGTGGCGAGCCGCTATGGTCAGTACCTTGTTCCTCATATCCAGCCATGAAACTCTCTTAGGATTTTCTTATGCAAGTTGCGGTCCACACTAACCACACAAAAAATGTTGGAACTAGGATTTGGCCCAACGAGGTGTTAGACCGAAAGGGGGCAAATCACACCTAGTTATCCCGAGAAAGGATGTTAAGTTGAAGCCTCAGAACCTGACACAGACCCTGGTTGCAATACGGAGGACCCGCCGCACACCCGGAAGATCTTTGAGTGCTTCCCCTCCCAAACCAAAGCTGAAGCTGGGAACCTTGGAGAGTCTTCGAAGCTCACAAAAATCACCGGAGGAAGAAGATGACAAATAAAACTGGATAGCTTCAAAGGTGCCCTTTATGGTCTATTTATAATTTTTCTAGCGGGGACAATCAATTTTGCAATTCCGCCTTTCAGTATTGCTAAGCGCACCCCAAATTTGCCTACAAACAACCAAACTCTATTATTTGTGTAATGCCCCGAAACTCAAAAGATGGACGGGCAGTGTTTATAACCAAGTTTGGTGCTTGGTAGGGGTCACAGGGCCTGAGATACGGGCGTGTCCAAGGCTGTGTCGTGTTCGGGTTCGACAATCTGACTGTGTGGTCGACGAAAATGCAGTCGACGTTTGTCGAGACAGAGAACACGGCCTGAGACACGGTCGTGTCCCAGGCCGAGTCCTTCTCGGGCTGTTAGTCGAGCTGTGTCGGGGGTTGAACATGGTTTGGAGCACAGGCATGTTCGGGTTCACACGGGCGTGTCAAATTGGACACGGGCATGTCGAGGACCTGTGTTCTCTTCGGGTTATGTTTGGTCCTATGTCGATGGAGGAACATGCCCAACAAACATGTGTGTACTGATTGATACGGGCGTGTCAGGTGTGACACGGGCTGTCAAGAGCTCGTGTCCTGGTCTGGACGCGACGGTTTCGGCATCGATTGAGGCACACAGCCTTGGACACGGGCATATCACAAGCCGTGTTCGGCCCAGGAAATTGATTTCAAATGCGAATCATGGCCGTCTACTTCCATCTTTTGGGATCCAAGGGCCCTAGATGGTCCTGGCAGTGTTAAATCTGTGAATAGGGTTAGAAACCCTCATTCATTTTTGGTTTTCTCTTTCTAAGAGCTCTAGAGAGAGGACAGAGCAAGGAAGAAGGAAGAGAGATCCGGCCGTCGGTGGAGCTTCGGAGCCCCAAATCGCAAGCCGAGTTCGGATCTACGGAGACGAGGCCGTTGCTGTGCTTTTCATCCGTCTAGATCTTCATGGCGCCAAAGAGAAATGCTAGGGTAACGACTCTCATCTTGGACATGTGAAGTCCTTTCTCCATTTGCATAGGAAGCCCGCTTTCGCGAGTATGCGGTGAGTGTGATGTATTCCTTTGGGCAGACATGAATAGTCCCCGTTATTTTACATGTAGAGTACGGAATCGAAGTACGAACATACGCATGGTGTGTGAAGCCTACCCGGACAAGTTGGTCTGGATCGGTGATGTTGCATTGCACGAATGTCCGGAGAAGACGCCGCGTCGATGGTTGTTTTTCGGGTTTTCTACGGGTAGATTGCAACAGGGAGCCTTGGGGAGTAACCTCAAGGTGCACCCGAAAAACTGGGCAAAATGTGGTTCTGACATCTTGGTGGCCTGGGAGCCAACTTATACATAACTGGGTTATGTAATATTGTGTGTTCGATTCTCGGGCTTCGGGGAAGCTTGACCCGCACCGATGACTTAAATTGTCATTGCGAGGTGAGCAATGGGTTGAGTGGAACCGTTCCCGCTCTATACGGTTCAGTTTTAGCGGCATACCGATGGCATAGAGGGCGGGTCTTAGGCTGTCGATGTCTTCAATTGACGTGACTTCTGCCGGAAAGACTCAAATGCTCACGAGATTTGTCGTCCAAGGGGCGGTGGTAAGACAACGGATTTTGACCGAGTTCACCGAGAATGTGCCCTGAGAGCACGGGGTCTGTGACCGTGCAAACCCACACCTGTGATGATGTGTAATTTCACTATTATTAAGCTATGCTAATAAAGTGCAGGGAACGAACATCGCCTCCCCGAGTTAGGGGCGGGGTCGTTATAATTTGGTCAGCTTTAGCTGATCGTTGCTTTTGTTTGCCACCGCTTTGGTGGATTGTTGCTTGCAGGTGCTGCGGAGCCTAGTGGAAAATAGCGGGCCAAAGACCTTGTTGTTGAACCGACCCTCAAAGGCCTTTATATTAATATTTACTTTTATTCTCATGTGTGACCGGCCTGCGTGCGAAGGTTTGGAAGACACTAATTATTTGAGTAAACTCTTGTAAGGACATAAGGCCAAGGTACTTTGTGTATTTTGTACGTTCATTCCTTTTGGGTTTTTGTTAATGGACATTCATGTTGTTGGCGGGGTTCTTATTTTGCAACTTTTAAATTGCTTCCGCTAGAATGTACTCTGTGTAGGACATTGGTTATTGGAAGGATGGTTTCATTGCGTAACCCTTCGGTCTGACTGTGTTATATCGCATCGGGCCCCGGTCGGAGCTACTGCTATATGATTTGTGACGGATAGGGGTGTTACAATTTGGTATCAGACTACCGGTTTTGGTCAACTTAAATGAATTCGTGGATGAATTCTTTTAAGGGGTGGTGAGCACATGTGTGTGTGTCATCAATATAACATCAAAAAAACCCATGAATGTCCACTTAGGAATGAAAATACACATGTTTGGGGAACCTATGTGTTCCTATAATTGCTTTTTGCAATTTTGTTTGGCAGCTTAATGGTGTTTTGTACGACTATATGTGACTAGGAGTGTTGTAGGGCCGTCAGAACGCCCGGTTTCTGAGTCTAGTAGTGCACCGAATGATGTGCATGCAACACACCCTCGGCTGAAACCATAAGATTGGTGGCTGAAGTGGTGTTCGCTATGATAAATGCCCAGCCTACAAGAAAATGCAGCAGCCTGCCCCTGTAGTGGAGCAGGTACTTCTTCAAGCGGCTGAACCGAGAAGGGTGGAGCAAGCGGTGGTGGAGCCGTTGATACCTGGGAGAGCAACGGAAAAGCAGCTCAAGCATGTTATAGGCTTCAATCCTCCGGTGTTCTCGGGGACTGGAACA
This sequence comes from Platanthera guangdongensis, assembly GCA_039583875.1. Taxonomy (NCBI): domain Eukaryota; kingdom Viridiplantae; phylum Streptophyta; class Magnoliopsida; order Asparagales; family Orchidaceae; genus Platanthera; species Platanthera guangdongensis. The sequence continues at coordinate 103,040,516 of CM077152.1, forward strand.
CCATCACAAGCAGAGGATTGGCTCTCCCGAGTAAAGAGAGTCTTGACAGCTACATAAACGGAAGAGTGGCAGATGACCACCATAGCTACTTTCCTGTTGGACGAAGATGAAAGGCTGTGATGGGAAGGTTTAGAGATACATCACCTGAGGGGAAGGCAACTCACAGTCGTCTCGATGGAAGAATTTTTGAGACTATTCTTGGCATGGTACCTTCTCTCGGCTCAGAGGATCACGATGGAGAATGAATTCTAGAAGTTGACGCAATGAGAGAGTAGCGTGGACAAGTACCTCCACGAATTTACACGATTGGGTCAGTACGCTAACTCTACATTTGCTGATGAGGAGCGTAAGACTTACCGTTTCTTTGAGGGTCTGAGGGATGACCTAAGGCTACTGCTCTTGGGGCCTATGATGCAGGGCTTTTTGACTCTAGTCAATATGGCCCGGTCGTTGGAGAAGTATCTGAGGAATGTGCAAGCCAAGAGAGACTCTAGTGCAAAGGGGATGGAGTCCAAAATGCCGAACTCCGCAAAATCTGTGTTCCGTAAGTGGAATAAGAAGGCTAGGACTTCGGGTCCAACCCCTTCTTCTGGTGCATCTGGGGCGACTACAGTCCAAACCCCGGGCGCATGCTATAATTGTGGAAAGCTGGGACACTATGCCCGAGATTGTCGAAGCGGACGTCCAAAGTCTGAGAGAAAGTCCGGAGCAACCTATGAGGAGAATGGCAAGACGGTGGAGTCAACCGCATCCCACTATGCTCCAGCTCAAACTAAAGTCTATAAACTTGGCCAGCAGGAGGCCATAAAGCAAGCAGATGTGGTGACAGGTACGGTTTAAATTTATAGCAAGTTAGCTTTAAATACTTGTTACCTTGCGTGTGTTACCTTACTATTGCCTGTATATGCTTTGTTTTGATTTACAATAATCCGGCGAGAGAACTCTTTTATACGGGAGCTTCGCACTCCTTTTTGTCCGACGGATTTATATCGTGCATCGGAGTACCTTTTTCGATGGCAAAGGACAAACTAGAGGTGTTGTTGCCAAATGAGTGTTCAATGGGCGCGGATAGAGTCTGTGGAGTAAAGATACGTATTGGGAGTCAGGAGTTCGATTTGCAAGCGTCGCTACTGCCTCTAGTGGAGTTCGATGTGATATTTGGTATGGACTGGCTCTCGGAGCAGCAAGCATATATTGATTACAATCGCAAGGACGTCAAGTTGGGAATTGGTCGTGAGATGACATTTGTGGGCTTGAAAGGGTCTAACAAGAATTTGATGTCTGCTCTTCAGGTGGTTAAGGCGGTTCGTGTTGGTGCAAAGTTGTTCTTCACGCTAGTGGAGGCTTCGAAGCCTAAGCATGCTTTGTACTGCATCCCAGTGGTATCCGAGTACCGTGATGTGTTCCCTGGCGATCTCCATGGAGCCCCACGCCAGTGGGAGATAGACTTCACTATTGAGCTAGTGCCGGGTGCCAAACCTGTGTCATGCTCTCCGTATCGGCTATCTCCTAAGGAGATGGCGGAGCTGAAGGTTCAACTTTAAGAGTTGTTGGAACAGGGTTATGTGCGTCAAAGTTTATCGCCTTGGAGCGCACCGGTCCTTTTTGTTAAGAAGAAGGACGAAGGTTTGCGGCTCTGTATCGATTATCGAGAGCTGAACAAGTTAACGGAGAAAAACAAGTACCCGATCCCAAGAATTGATGATCTGTTCGATCAGTTAGTTGGGTCATCGGTGTACTCGAAATTAGATCTTAAGTCCGGGTATTATCAGCTGAGGATAAGGGAAAGTGATATCCCCACGACAGCTTTCAGCACGAGATACGGGCATTATGAGTTTACGGTCATGTCGTTTGGGCTGACTAATGTGCCATCCGTGTTCATGGAACAGATGAACAGGACTTTCAGAGAGTACCTAGACCACTTCATGATCATCTTTATCGATGATATATTGGTTGTACTCGCAGAGTGAGGAGGATCACTTTAAGTATCTGCATTTGGTGTTGGAGACGCTGAGGAGGAACCAACTGTACGCCAAGTTCTCCAAATGCGAGTTTTGGTTGTCCTCGGTAGCATTCCTTGGTTATATAGTTAGTGGAGAGGGAATTGTGGTGGATCCGGCGAACATTGTTGCTATGAGAGTGGCCTGTGCTGTCTACGGTAGCGGAAGTCCGTAGTTTTCTGGGGCTTGCCGTCTATTACAGGCGCTTCGTGGAGAACTTCTCGCGGATAGCGCAACCCCTCACGACTCTAATGAGGAAAGAGCAGAAGTTTGTTTGGATGCCTAAGTGCACACAAGCTTTCGAAGAGTTGAAAAGTCAGTTGACCATGGCGCCTGTTCTAAGTTTGCCGAGTGGGACCAAAGGCTTTGAGATCTACAGCGATGCTTCGGGCAGTGGATTGTGTTGTGTTCTACTGCAGCATGGAAGTGTGATATCTTATGGCTTGCGTCAGCTGAAGGTGCATGAGAGGAATAATCCGGTCCATAACTTGGAGTTAGCAGCCGTGATATTTGCCTTAAAGCTGTGAAGGCATTACTTGTATGGGGTGAAGGTCGATATCTATACCGACCATAAGAGCCTAAAGTACTTCTTGGATCAAAAGGATCTAAACATACGACAGCGGAGATGGATGGAGTTCCTGGGGGACTACACATTCAAGATTCATTATGTGCCTGAAAAAGGAAATGAAGTTGCGGATGCATTGAGTCGCAGAGCCCCTGCGCAAGCCAACTGGCTGCCGGTTCATGACGAGCGTTTGGTTCGGGAGTTGGAGGCATTAGAGATCTCTTGTGTTGACAAGCAGACTACTGCCGAAGGGCGATTGAACTGGACAGAAGTTTAGTATGACCTGGCTGATCGGATTCGACAGGCTTTGGATTTGGATGGCCACATGAAGCAAATCATGGTTGAGGCTTTGGATTGGTCAAATTCCGAATTAGATGTTGTGTATGGATTGTTATGGAAGGACAGTCATCTTTGTGTCCCAAATGTGGGCAAACTACTGGTGGAATTGATGTACGAGGCTCATCATACCAAGTACTCGATTCACCCAGAGAGCACGAAGATGTACCGTCATATGAATAAGTTGTTCTGGTGGCCAAGACTTAAGAAGGATGTGGCACTTTATGTGGCGAAGTGTCAAGCGTGCGCCTTAGTGAAGGCGGAGTGCTAGAAGCCTGGAGGATTCTTGAAGTCCTTGCCTATCCCGGAGTGGAAGTTCGACGATATTACAATGGATTTTGTGCATGGGTTGCCAAGATCGCAGAAGGGAAACGATGCCATCTGGGTGATCGTTGATCGGTTGATGAAAGTGTCGCACTTCATTCCTCATAGGAAGGATGATTCTGTGGAGAAATTGGCAAAATTGTATGTGGATAGCATTGTTCGGCTTCACGGTGTGCCCCACAACATCGTGAGTGACTGAGATGGGTGGTTCACGTCCAAGGACTGGAGGTTGGTGCAACAAATGTTGGGAACCAAGATGAGATTCAGCGCGGCCTTTCATCCACCGATGGATGGTCAGACCGAGAGAGTCAACAGGACGATGGAAGACATGCTTCGCATGTGGGTCTTGGATTTCGGGAAGCAATGGGAAGATCACCTGTACTTTGTGGAATTTGCATATAATAATAGCTACCAGGTGAGAATCCAAATGACGCCCTTCGACGCCCTCTATGCTAGTAGATGTCGCACTCCGTTGTCATGGTTGGAAACGGGTGAGTCGAAGTTGTACAAGCGGCAGGAAGTGGAAGGTGCAACTTCATTGGTACGAACCATTCGAGAAAGATTGCTAATCGCTCAGGACCGGCAAGCTAAGTACTATAATGCCAAGCATACGAACGTGGAGTTCGTTGTTGGCGACTGAGTGTATTTGAAGATTAAGCCATTCAAGGATGTCTCACGGGTACGACGCTTGAAGAAGCTAAGCCCGGGATACCTCAGACCTTTTGAGGTTCTGGAGCGGATTGGCGAAGCAGCTTATCGATTAAAGATATCAGCAGAACTAGGTTGTCTACACGACGTATTCCACATATCGGTGCTGCGGAAGGCGGTACAAGAGCCTTCGCAAGTGATTGTGGTCGATCAAGTACCAGTTGATAATGGGTTGACGATGAAGGTCAAGTCCATTCGCATTGAGGACTCGGAAGTCAAGCGATTGCATAACAAGGACATCAGGATGGTCAAGGTCCGTTGGGACAACTGCGGTCGGGAGGAGCTCTCATGGGAGCGAGAGCAGAACATGCTTGAGGAGTACCCAGAGTTATTTCACTCAGGTACCATTTAAGTTTTGTTTATATCTTCCTTTCTTAATTTCGGGACGAAATTATTTTAAGTGGGAGAGAATTGTAATGCCCCGAAACTCAAAAGAGGGACGGGCATCGTTTAGAACCAAGTTTGGTGCTTAGTATGGGGTAACACGGCCTGGGACACGGGCGTGTCCAAGGCCGTGTCGTGCTCGGGTTCGACGATCTGGCCGTGTGGTCGACGAAAATGCGGTCGACAATCATCGAGATAGCGAACACGTCCTGAGTCACGGTCGTGTCCCAGGCCGTGTCCTGCTCGGGCTATTAGCTGAGCTGTGTCGGGGGAGGAACATGGCCTGCAGCCCAGGCGTGTTCGGGTTGACACGGGCGTGTCAAATTGGACACGGGCATGTCGAGGACCCGTGTTCTCTTCGGGTTGTATTTGGTCTTGTGTCGATGGAGGAACACGCCCAACAATACGGGCATGTACTGATTGACACGAGTGTGTAAGGTGTGACACTGGTGTGTCAAGAGAACTTGTCCTGGTCTGGACGCGACAGTTTCGACGTTGATTGATACACACGACCTTGGACACGGGCGTGTCACAAGCCATGTTCAGCCCAGGAAATTGGTTTCTAGTGCGAATCGTGGCTGTTTGTTTCCTTCTTTTGGGATCCAAGGGCCCTAGCTGGTCCTGACAGTGTTAAATCCGGGAATAGGGTTAGAAACCCTCATTCCTTTTGGGTTTTCTCTTTCTAAGAGCTCTAGAGAGAGGAGAGAACAAGGAAGAAGAAGGATGAGAGATCCGGCCATCGGTGGAGCTTCGGAGCCCCAAATCGCAAGCTGAGTTCGGATCTACGGAGACGAGGCCATTGCGGTGCTTTTCATCCATCTAGAGCTTCATGGCGCTGAAGAGAAATGCTAGGGTAACGATTCTCATCTTGGACATGTGAAGTCCTCTCTCCTTTTGCATAGAAAGCCCGCTCTTGCGAGTATGTTGTCAGTATGAGGTATTCCGGGTAGACATGAATAGTCCTCATTGTTTTGCATGTAGAGTCTGGAATCGAAGACAAACATAGGCATGGTGTGTCAAGCCTACCCGGACAAGTTGGTCAGGATCGGTGATGTTGCATTGCACGAATGGCCGGAGAAGACTCCGCGCCGATGGTTGTTTTTCGGGTTTTCTATGTTGTAGATTGCAACAGGGAGCCTTGGTGACTAATGTAACACCTCCATCGGTCGTAGGACATATGACAAAAGGTCCAGCTGGAACCCGACGCCATATACCACGGACAGTCGGAAGGGTTACGTATGTATAACAAAACTATCCAATTAAGACTACTCATCCTAACACAGAGCATTCTAGATGAAGCTTTTAAACAGTTGAAAGAACCCATAATTGTATCCAATAAACATGAATGTCCACCACCACTACCACTGGAATGAAAACAAATACACTGAAAGGTACACGGCCTTATGGCCTTACAGAGGTTCACTTAATAAAGTAATGTTTTCCATACATAGGCTCGCAGGCCGGCCACACATGAAAAAATAAAGAACAACTAATTGCTTTGACCTTTTAGGGCCAGCACAGCAACATGAGCTCCAGCCCGCTATTTGGTACTCGGCTCCGCAGCACCTGCAAGTAACATTCCACCGCACGGTGGCAAACAAAGCAACGGTCAGGCCAATCCGACCAAATTATAACGACCCCGCCCCTAACTCGGTGTTGGGTACATTGGTTTAAATGTACTTATTTGAAGAAGCATCACCCTACTCAATGATATACATCAAAATGTATTTGATGTGTTTTGAGTTTAGTTGTGCAGGTCAAGTATTTACAGGGAAAGCTGAAAAGATTCTAAGTCCATGTGTCGACACCCAGGAGCAAAGTGTCGACACTTAAGAAGACTTGTGTCGACACCCAGGCAAGAAGTGTCGACACTTGGAGTACTTGTGTCGACACTAGGGATGCAGAGTCGACACTAGACAGAAAGTGTCGACACATGTAAGCTGTGTCTACACTCAATGAAGAAAAGTCCAGAGAAGCTGTGTCGACACTTAGAAGCAGTGTCGACACATAGAGGAAATGTGTATACATCAGAAAGTGTCGACACTTGGAGGCTGTGTCGACACTCAGCAAAAGTCAGCAGAGTCTAAGTATAAGTGTCGACAAAATGAATAATGTGTCGACACACAGCAAAAGACTCAACACATGAAGAAAGTGTCGACATAACAAAGAATGTGTCGACACTCAGCAGAAGACTCAATACAAGAAGAAAGTATCGACACTAGGAGGCTGTGTCGACACTCAGCAAAGTTCAACAAAAATTCTAAGTATATGTATCGACACAAAGGAGTTGTTTCGACACTCAGCCAAAGTCTCAACAGAAGAAGAATGTGTCGACACAAGGAGCTGTGTCGACACTCAGCAAGTATCAACACAGAAGGCATGTGTCGACACCAAGAAGATGTGTCGACACTTAACAAGTTCAACACATGAAGATGTGTCGACACAAAGGAGTTGTGTCGACACTTACAAGAATTCAACTAAGTACTGAAGAACAAGAAGCTGTGTCGACACACAATATCAGTGTCGACACATGATGAAGAAGCAGTGTCGAGATATAAATTCTACAACACAAGGAGTTGTGTCGACACCTTGAAGGCTAGTGTCGACACTTAGTCAACTTATGTCGACACTTGGTCTATAAGTGTCGACACTTAAAGACAGACTGTCTCGACACTTTCAGACAGTTACAGTTATTTCAAGAACTGACTGGATGACTTGACAGCTGCCATTCCAGCCGGTCTACTGCACCTGTCAGAGTTGTTAGAAAGCTGTTAGGAACCGGATCAGCCGGTCACCATGAAGAAGGCCTATATATAGGCTTATTCTGTCAATAGAAGATGATGATTCAACACAGATTAATACAAATCAGTTGAAGTGATCTGAAGATCTAAGTAGTTGGAGAAAGAGAGCTCCTTCCAAGAAGACAGCCGTTGGAACCAGGCTGTGAAGAAGGGTTCAGACCTAGTTCTGAATCTTAAGTTGCAGTGATTGAAGATCAGCTGCAGAGAATCAATCCTATTGTGTTCTACATTCAAGAAGCTTTGAAGAAAAGCCAAGTGAGATTGTTCTCAGCAGAGTTCTTCCAAGAACTCATCAAGAACCTATCAACTCATCTCTCTTTTCTCTGAGTTGTAGGTATATTCTTTGTATTCTTATTTTCTTGTAGGATCCTAGGGATCTGAGTTGTAAGCCTGCAATTATAAAGGCTGAGTGGTAGGGACTGTGTGCCTGAGTGTAGGAGATCTGTTTCTCTGAGTGCAGGCCTGTTGTGGCTGAGTATAGGCTTTGTGAAGAAGCTGAGTGTAGGTCTTTGGAGAAGACTGAGTTGTAGGGCCTTGGGCCTGAGCTGTAGGAACCTGTTTGGGGTTCTGAGTGTAAGATCTGAGGATCTGAGATAGTGGAGGAGTTTGGCCAAATCTAGTACACTACTAGATAGGCGAAGGGGGAATGTGGATGTACCCAAAACTTGGGGAACCACTATAAATCTGTGTGTTCACTATGTGCATGTGTTATTCTGTGATTGCTGTGAAAAAGTAGTTATTACTCCGTGAAATAATCTGCAATCTGCCTAAAAAGTTTAAAAAGATTTAGTCACCTATTCACCCCTCCCCCCCTCTAGGTGATTAGGTACAATTTCTTTCAAGTGGTATCAAATCGAGGTTACTCAAAAAGGACTTAACTGTCTGAGTAGATCCTATTGGCAGATTCAGTCTAAGTAAATTGCATAATCAAGAAAATCAAGAACCATGGGTTCAACAGAGAATCATAAGGAACTTGGATCCATGAAGTTGCCCATTTGCAGAAAAGAGATTTTTGGCATCTGGAAAGAAAGGGTGAGACTGTTTATGGAAGCCTCAGACCCTAGAATATATATCATATTTAAAGAAGGACCATATGTGCCTATGAAGGTTTCAGTCTTGGATGCAAATCAGAGAACACCTAAATACTTCTCTGAAATGACAAAAGATGAGATAATTCTAGCCACAATGGACAAGAGGGCACAAAATATCATTGTAAGTGCCATAGATGATGCTACCTTTCAGAACTTGATACATTGTAAGACATCTAAGGAGATGTGGGATACTCTTATAGTGTACATGGAGGGTTCAGAAGAAGTGAGACAGGACAGAAAGTCATTGTTAAACCAGGAATATGAAAGTTTCAGGCAAGGTAGGTCTGATAGCATAACAGAATGCTATAAGAAGTTCTATAGGATTGTCAATGAGCTAATGTCCTATGGAAGAGAATTCAGCAACTATGAGCTGAATGATAAGTTATTAAGATCTCTAACAAAGGATTGAGACACCAAGATCTGTGCCATAAGGGAAATGGCAAAGTTAGCAGATATCCCTCCTCCAACACTGTTTGGAAAACTGCTATCCTATGAGATGCAGTTGATGGTAAGGAAAGAAGAGGAGAAGACTACCAGAATTGAGAATAAAGAAAGAACAGTGGCATTCAAGACAGAAGCCACCAGAAAATACAGAAGTAAGTCTCCATCTCCACCTCCAAAAGTGGCTGAGACTGAGTCAGATGATTCAGATAGCAGAAAGTCTGAAAGTAGTGAAAGTGATGAGGACTTTGCAGCATTCACAAGACACTTTTAGAAGTTTTTAAAGAAGAAACAGTGGAGGTCAAAGCCATCCACTTCACAGGGCAAAGATGACTATTATCAGAACAAGAAGTCATCAAAGAAAGACAGGAGAAAGACCAAGTCAAGCAAAGCAACTTTATCAAAAATTGTTTGCTATTGCTGTAACAGACAAGGACATGTTATTGCTGACTGTCCTGAGAAAAGGAAAGAGTCTAATGATAAGAAAAAGACTCAATTCAAGGGCAAGAAGGAAAGGTCTTTTGTTGCCAAGAAGGACAAAGGCCTGTCAGACATGTCTTCTTTAGAAACTGAGTCAGAAGCAGAAGCTTACATAGGACTGTATGCTAAAGAAGGGGAAGAGGAGTTCATCCAGATAATGAACTCCATATATGAGCAAGAGGACATTCAGTGCAAAGGACTGATGGCCTTAACAGAAGGTGACAAAATCCAGGAGCATCCTGGACCTAGTAAGGTACAAAATTGTTCTTTTAGTTCAATTTCCAGTGCTAGTTCAGTTCAGTTACATCAGCATCAAGTGATGCCAGTGGATCTGAATCTGAAGGGGATATTCATCAATTGATTGATGAATATAGAGTTCTGTTGCAAGCTTTTAAGAAGAGCAAGTCCCTAGCCAAGAGTCAGGCAAAGGAGATTGCTAATCTTAAAGTTTCTGCAACTGATTTTGAGAAGCTGATTGATCAAAAGTTAAATGAAATAGCCAGACTGAAGAACATAACTGTTATTCAGATGGGAACTATAACATTCAAGAATGATCAAATCAGAAATCTGGAGATTAGTCTTCAAAAGGAGAGAGACATAGTTGCAAGGTTTTCTAAACCTAAGTCTGTTCTACCTTTGATTGATGAGTTTATACCTCACAAGGGTAAAACTGGATTGGGGTTTACTAACCCTGCTAGGACTATAAAGTCCAAGTCTAAGGGCAAAGCCCCAGCTCTCAACAAGCCAGCTGTAGATAAAACAGCTAGGGATGTACCTAAGCAAAGGTACAATAGATTTGAGTGCTGGTGCTGTGGCAAGGTAGGCCACTTTGCCATAGACTGTTGGCATAATTCTAGTGCCAAGTTGAGTAGCAAACTGCCTGTTGGAAGACCTGCAGGTAGCTTTGTTAAGAGGCAAACTAACCAGCACCATGGACCCAAGAATTCTTTGGGTTCTAAGTTCAACTAATCTGTTTTGCAGGTGAGTTCAAGTGGCCATGCCCCAATATGGTACTTGGACAGTGGATGTTCCAGACACATGACTGGAACTAAGGGATTGCTAAAGGACTACACACCTATCAAGGATGGTCCTAAAGTCACCTTTGGTGGTTCTGAAAAAGGAATCATCCAAGGTTTTGGTAACATTTCTAGCACCCATATAACTATTACTCAAGTGGCTTATGTTAAAGGTTTGAAACATAACCTTATTAGTATAAGTCAACTGAGTGATTTAGGATATGACATCTCTTTTGTCAAAGATGGTTGTCATATCAGGAGGTCAAATGATTAAGAGATCATTTTGATAAGTTATAGAAAGAGGAATGTCTATTGCCTAGACATTATGATTGAGAACAATGGTTCTCCAGTGTGTCTTGTAGCTGATGAGAAAGTCTCTCATTGTGTCAAATGGCACAAGAGGCTAGCCCATCTTAACTACAAGATAATTGGCCAACTCTATAGCAAAGAGTTAGTGAGAAATGGTCCTCAAGTTAAGTGTATTAAAGATGGAATATGTTCAGCTTGTCAAAAGGGCAAGCAGACTAGATCCACCTTTAATAGCATTGAGAACAAAGATGTTGTGAGGTGTTTATACCTCTTGCATATGGATCTCTTTGGTCCTATGCCAGTTCACAACCTAGGTAGGAAGGTCTACACTTTTGTGGTAGTAGATGACTACTCAAGGTTTTCCTGGGTGTTCTTCCTTAGACAGAAATCTGAAACAAATAGTATCTTCTGTAGTTTTATCAAACAAATTCAGAATGAGTTAGACAGTACAGTGGTCAAAATAAGAAGTGACCATGGTACTGAATTCCAGTCTGATAGTATGACAAAACTATGTGAAGAATTTGGGATATTTCAGGAATTTTCTTCACCAAGAACACCTCAGCAAAATGGCATTGCTGAGAGGAAAAATAGAACCTTGATTGAGGCTGGTAGAACCCTATTAAATGACACATCTCTCCTAGAATATTTCTGGGCTGAGGCAGTTAATACTGCATGCCATGTAATTAATAGAGCTACCATTACTAAAAGCCAAAATAAGACCCCCTATGAGATTGTGAAAGGCAGAAAACCAAACCTATCCTATTTCAGGATCTTTAGTTGTAAGTGTTTTATACTTAACAATGGAAAGTCTTACTTGACTAAGTTTGCTGCCAAATCCCAAGAGGGGATATTTGTTAGGTACAGCAACAATAGTAAGGCTTATAGAGTCTACAACTTGAGTACTCAAGTTGTAGAGGAGTTTGTACATGTAGTATTTGATGAAGCTAGACTTATTAACCATGATTTGTCTAATAGTATTTGCAGCTCCACAGGTGTGACTAAGAAGATGGACAAGCTCACTATTGAAGATGAATCTACTACAAGTCAGCAAGTGGATGATAGTGGTTGTTGTCCAGGGGGAGTACTACATGTACCTAATGAAGAAGAAGTCCAAGGAGTGCAGCAAGTTGAAGAAACTGAAGAAGATCAACCTGAATCCAGGATGCCTCCAGCTAATAGGCATCTAAGAGATCATCCAGCAGATCAAATCATTGGTGATATAAGACAAGGGGTACAAACAAGGAGCAGAAATCTGAGTGCAGCACTCTACTCTAGTTTTCTATCCCAAGTTGAGCTAAAGAAATTTGAAGAAGACATCCTAGACCCTCATTGGATTGAGGCAATGCAAGAAGAGCTGAATTAGTTCAAGAGATGCAAAGTCTGGGAGCTTGTTCCTAAACCAAAAGACCACAACATAATTGGGACCAAGTGGATCATTAGGAACAAGATGGATGAACATGGAGTGATCGTCAAGAACAAAGCAAGACTGGTTGCTAAGGGATATAGGAAGGAAGAAGGTATTGACTTTGATCAAACCTTTGCTCCAGTAGCCAGACTGGAAGCCATAAGGATGTTCCTGGCCTATGCAACCTATCAAGGATTTAAAGTCTACCAAATTGATGTTAAGTCAGCCTTTCTGAATGGTAATCTGAAAGAAGAGGTCTATGTGGAACAGCCATCAGGTTTTGTTGATTCAACTCAACCTAATTATGTCTATAGACTTAGGAAGGCTTTGTATGGGTTAAAACAAGCCCCTAGGGCTTGGTATGAAACCCTGTCTAGTTTCCTCATTGAGAATAAATTCACAAGGGGGGAAATAGACAAGACTCTATTCCTTAGGGAATCCAGAGGCAAGATAATTCTAATCCAAATATATGTAGATGACATCATATTTGGGTCTACTGAAAGTAGTCTTTGCAAAAAGTTTGCAAAACTTATGCAACGACAATTTGAGATGAGCAGTATGGGGGAACTTAAGTTCTTCTTAGGTCTCCAAGTTAGACAGACTGAGAATGGTTTATCCATATGCCAGTCTAAGTTCACCCTAGAACTGATAAGGAAGTATGGTATGGATTTATCCAGTACCATGAAGACTCCTATGGGGTCAAGTATGTCTCTTAGCAAAGATGATGCAGGGAAACCTGTAGATGAGACTTTGTATAGAGGGATAGTTGGCTCCCTACTCTATTTGACTGCAAGTAGACCAGATATCATGTATGCTACATGTGTCTGTGCTAGGTACCAAGCATGCCCTAAAGAGTCTCATTTGACAGCAGTCAAAAGGATACTGAGATATCTAAAGGGCACACCTTATCTAGGCCTTTGGTACCCTAGGAATGGAGACTTTGAACTAACAGGTTATTCAGATGCAGATTTTGCAGGATGCAAGGAAGATAGAAAAAGTACAATTGGAACCTGTCAATTCCTAGGTGGAAGACTGATTTCATGGAGTACCAAACAGCAAACAAGTGTGGCTATCTCCACTGCAGAATCAGAGTACGTGGTTGCAGGAAGTTGATGTGCTCAACTTCTATGGATACAACATCAGCTAGAAGACTATGGTATTCATGTAAGTAGAACACCACTGTTTTGTGATTCTACTAGTGTTATATCTATTGCAAACAATCCTGTTTCCCATAGTAGAACAAAACACATTGAAATAAAATATCATTTTCTAAGAGAACATGTAGAAAAAGAAGATATTTCACTTGAATATGTTAATACAGATAATCAACTAACTGGCATGTATACTAAGCCCTTAGAAGAAACTAAGTTCAATAGGTTTAAAATTGAATTAGGTATGATAAACATAGACTAAGTTTACAGAAATGGCAAAGTAAAATAGTGTCGACACACAGAGAAGTCTGTGTCGAGACAGAGAATTGGTGTCGACACTTCAGAGAAAAGGTGTCGACACATCTAGGAAGTTGGTGTCGACACTTCAGATAATTGGTGTCAACACATACAGGGTCAGTGTCGACACAACCAAGGTGGTGTCGACACTTAGAATTTACACTGAATTAACCAAGTGAAGTCTCGACTAAGTGTCGAGCTAAGTGGTGTCGACACATAAACAAGTGTCGACACATATATTCTGTCGACTATACTTGTGTCGACACATAGGTGTCGAGACATTATAAGTCTGTGTCGACACTTTTCAACAGTGTCGACACAATTTGAGTTTGTTAACGCGCTCTTTCATCTTCAATCCTAGAAAGGTATAAATAGCATTTCGCCATTGACTGTCGACACGCTCACCAAAGTTTCGAGACCAAACTTGTGTGTCGACACCTCTCTTCTCTCAATTCAAATTCTTTAAACCCTAATGGCGCCCAAGCTCGAGGAGAACGTGAACGAAGGATATGAACTGGTGCGGCATGCGTTTGATGACGCAGAACAAGAGATCAAGGATGTGTTAACCCTAGTTGCAAACTCAGGGTTGGATTTTCTTGTTTCTGAGCAAACAAAGATATGAAAGAAAGAAGTATTAGAATTTCTGAATGGAGCAACCCTAGACGAGTCTGGACTCAAAATAAAGTCAAGGGTTCATGGAGAAAAGGTGAAGGTCTCACCTAAAAGTTTGAGAAAAGTACTAAACCTACCAAGGTCTAAGGAAGAAGATGACGTTTCTGCTTCTAAGACCAGAGAAGCTTTAACATGGTGTGGACTGGATTCCAAGATGAAAATTGGATCAGTATTCAATAGAAAGGGGATGAACAGGCAAGACAAATTTCTCTCAGAAATTGTTGGCAAGGTGATTTTGAGTAAGCCTGGAGGGCATGACAGGGTATCAGCCCATATGTTCAGTCTTATGACAAGGATTATCTTCACCCTGCAAACTGATTGGTCTGTTGTAGTCTTTGATAAGATTAAAGAGAGCATGAAGAAGCCCAATTTGGGTAGGATACTAAGTCTTTACTTGGCTGGTAGTATACCAGAAGTAATGAGCCAAGCTACTGGATCAAAAATCAATCACATGAGGAAGATGGACATGAGACTCTTCTCAAGATGGGATAGGGTCTTGACCAAGGAATTGCCAACACCTGAAATGTTATCACCTCAAAAGAAGAAGAAGAAGATAGCCTCAGTTGCTCAATAATCATCCAACAGTTCAGAAGAGCATGTTGTCTTCACTCCTGATGAAGAAGACACTGGAGATGCTGGAAAGTCTCCAGCTCAATAAGATGATGCAGACAGGCAGGGGGAGCTACCACAGGCTAGCCCTCTTCACCAGGATTCTATCTAGGGGGATCCTCTAATAGTGGAAGAGCCAACTCCACTAGAAAGTGAACAAGCCACTCAAATCATTCTTGAGGTACTCACTGAAATCAATAACTCAGTTTTCCCTATAAAGGATAATGTTTTGTCTGATTCATTAAATAATGTTAATCAGCAACCTCAGATTGATAGTCAACCCCCAGATGTTGTCATGAAGGACACATCCGTTGCAGCTCAAGATTTATCTGATCAAGTTGTTGATGAGACAATGGAATCTCCATCACAACCTCAACAAGAGTTTACAATGGAAGATCTCTTCCTTAATCTGTATCAAACAGGCTTTGAGAAGGAAAGTGCTGCTGCTGAGGGGGAGAATGCTCATGTTGAGTGGGAGCAAGTAGTAATTGTTGAAGAAACTGCAAGGAAAGAGCCTGAGAAGCCAAAGGATGTTGAGGAACTACCTAGGGAGAGGGTAGAAATAGCAAGCACATCAGCATCTGAAGATGAAGAGGCAGCCAGAGCTAAAAAGAGGAAATTCCAAGTATTTAAAAGAAGGAGTCAAACTTACAAAATGGCTTTACAAACTATTGCACCACATCCTACACCACAGCCAGCACCATCTATAGATTACAGTTCTCTGTTGGTTGCAATGCAAATCAAGCTTGATGAGCAAAGACAAGTACTGGAAAAGTATGTAGATGAAGGACAAAAATCTCTACAGTTTGATCTGGCACAGGACATTAAGTCTATTAGATTTGAGATGAATCTAAATAAGAAGGAGATGACTGACTGCTTCCATAAGGGAGGGAATGCAGTAGTCTATCTAGCAACTCATCAAGAGAAGATAAAAGCTCAAGTGGATTAACTTGAAGTAAAGCAATGATATGTACTGGAGAATCAAATCAGAATGAATGATAACTTGACAGCTTCCCTCAATGCAATTGTCACTGAACTTAAGAATATAGCCACTGCCCAGAATGCAGCCCTGACCACTGTCAAAGAGGAATTTGACAAAGAATTGCAAGACAACCTAACTGGTGTAACTTCTGCAATTCAAGATTCTCAGAAGCTCCTAACTGAAAAGCTCCAAAGGTTGAAACCATTTTACAAGGATGGAGTCAATTACCTAAATGCACAAATCAGATTTCAGAAAGATGATCTAAGAGATCACATAGAAAGAGAAGTCATAAAGGGGGAGAGGGTGTTAGTCAAAGCCGGCTCTGATCATGCAAAATGGATTTCCAATTCCATCAGAGCCACTCTTGGTTATCCTCCTTTATGCGATGATGATAATGTAGCAGAGTCTGGGATTAATCCTGCTTATTTTGGAGGTGAGCAAGCTGAAGTAGCTCAGGTGATCTATCCTCCACCAGACTTTGATATGATACAAGAAAATATACAATCAATGTATAGCCCAGCTGAGGGACAGCAAAATGTCATCATAGAAAATGTGGTTCAGCCAGTATCTGAGGCTATACAAGAAGCTATACTGAAAGAACAAGAAGGCAGATTGTCTAAGAAGAGGTTCAGAGAGCAAGCTAAACAAAGGCCTGATTTTGAACAGTGGAGCCCCACTTCAAGCAATATTATCTTAACTGCATGGAAGGCTGCCAAAGACAATATTCAAGATAGAAACAAGTGGTTTTCTGAACTGGAGTGGAGGAAGCATGAGACTAGGCAAGAAGACATTGTGCAATATAGAAGAAAGGCTAAGATGGGAAAGCTACCTCCTACTGCCCAGGAGCCTAGCAAGTACTTTCCCAAGCCTTATCATTACTTTGAGAGGAAGAAGATTAAAGCTGAAGAATTAAAGAAGAAGGATCTGAAAGGGAAGAAGCCTGCTGATACTGAAGATGCTGAAGCCCCTGTACAAGCAAAGATAAAGTCTGGGAAGGGCATAATTATCAAGGAGGCTGAGCAAAAATAGAATTGAATTATCTTTAGTTTACAGTTGTAATCTTTTGATTTTAAACATTCTGTAAACTTTTGTATAATGAATATGACAAAGTTGTTAGAACAATGTGATGTGTTATATATCTATTTCATAATTGTTCTAAGATATATGTGTGTATATGTTTTGGTTGATACAAGTTTATGTACTTTCCCTGACTGCATAATCCTGCTTTACATCATGCTATGATTTTATTTTGTATGGTGTATATCATTGACTAAGGGTTATGACTTCTCCAAATAGGGGGAGATTGTTGGGTACATTGGTTTAAATGTACCTGATTTGAAGAAGCCTCACCCTACTCAATGATATACATCAAAATGTATTTGATGTGTTTTGAGTTTAGTTGTGCAGGTCAAGTATTTACAGGGAAAGCTGAAAAAATCTAAGTCCATGTGTCGACACACAGGAGCAAAGTGTCGACACTTAAGAAGACTTGTGTCGACACCCAGGCAAGTAGTGTCGACACTTGGAGTACTTGTGTCGACACCAGGGATGCAGAGTCGACACCTGACAGAAAGTGTCGACACATGTAAGCTGTGTCTACACTCAATGAAGAAAAGTTCAGAGAAGCTGTGTCGACACTTAGAAGCAGTGTCGACACCCAGAGGAACTGTATCTACATCAGAAAGTGTCGACACTTGGAGGCTGTGTCGACACTCAGTAAAAGTCAGCATAGTCTAAGTATAAGTGTCGACATAATGAACAATGTGTCGACACACAACAGAAGACTCAACACATGAAGAAAGTGTCGACATAACAAAGAATGTGTCGACACTTAGCAGAAGACTCAATACAAGAAGAAAGTGTCGACACTAGGAGGCTGTGTCGACACTCAGCAAAGTTCAACAAAAATTCTAAGTACAAGTGTCGACACAAAGGAGATGTGTCGACACTCAGCCAAAGTCTCAATAGAAGAAGAATGTGTCGACACAAGGAGCTGTGTCGACACTCAGCAAGTATCAACAAAGAAGGCATGTGTCGACACCAAGAAGATGTGTCGACACTTAACAAGTTCAACACATGAAGATGTGTCAACACAAAAGAGTTGTGTCGACACTTACAAGAATTCAACTAAGTACTAAAGAACAAGAAGCTGTGTCGACACACAATATCAGTGTCGACACATGATGAAGAAGCAGTGTCGAGATATAAATTCTACAACACAAAGAGTTGTGTCGACACCTTGAAGGCTAGTGTCGACACTTAGTCAACTTGTGTGGACACTTGCTCTATAAGTGTCGACACTTAAAGACAGACTGTCTCGACACTTTCGGACAGTTACAGTTATTTCAAGAACTGACTGGATGACTTGACAGCTGCCATTCAAGCCAGTCTACTGCACCTGTCAGAGTTGTCAGAAAGCTGTTAGGAACCGGATCAGCCGGTCACCATGAAGAAGGCCTATATATAGGCTTATTCTGTCAACAGAAGATGATGATTCAACACAGATTAATACAAATCAGTTGAAGTGATCTGAAGATCTAAGTAGTTGGAGAAAGAGAGCTCCTTCCAAGAAGACAGCCGTTGGAACCAGGCTGTGAAGAAGGGTTCAGACCTAGTTCTGAATCTTAAGTTGCAGTGATTGAAGATCAGCTGCAGAGAATCAATCCTATTGTGTTCTACATTCAAGAAGCTTTGAAGAAAAGCCAAGTGAGATTGTTCTCAGCAGAGTTCTTCCAAGAACTCATCAAGAACCTATCAACTCATCTCTCTTTTCTCTGAGTTGTAGGTATATTCTTTGTATTCTTATTTTCTTGTAGGATCCTTAGGGATCTGAGTTGTAAGCCTGCAATTATAAAGGCTGAGTGGTAGGGCCTGTGTGCCTGAGTGTAGGAGATCTGTTTCTCTGAGTGTAGGCCTGTTGTGGCTGAGTGTAGGCTTTGTGAAGAAGCTGAGTGTAGGTCTTTGGAGAAGACTGAGTTGTAGGGCCTTGGGCCTGAGCTGTAGGAACCTGTTTGGGGTTCTGAGTGTAAGATCTGAGGATCTGAGATAGTGGAGGAGTTTGACCGAATCTAGTACACTACTAGATAGACGAAGGGGGAAAGTGGATGTACCCAAACCTTGGGGAACCACTATAAATCTGTGTGTTCACTGTGTGCATGTGTTATTCTGTGATTGCTGATTGATTGCTGTGAAAAAGTAGTTATAACTCTGTGAAATAATCTGCAATCTGCCTAAAAAGTTTAAAAAGATTTAGTCACCTATTCACCCCCCCTCTAGGTGATTAGGTACAATTTCTTTCACTCGGGATGGCGGTGCTCCTTCCCTGCAATTCATTAGCCTAGCTAAACAATATAGTACAAACATGCTTCGCCACAGGTGTAGGCTCGCACGGCCAAACACCCCGTGCACTCAGGGCACATTAACGGTGAATCCTGACACTTCAGCGTCTTCACCACCACTCACAGGATGGCAACCTCGTGAGCATTTTAGCCTTTCTGACCACTGTCTAAGGCTGGTTGGATTGGCATGTTTATATTGATATTGGTTGTAGCCGGCGAAATAGGTGTCTTGTGGTACAGGTTATCCCGTGTGCTAACGCTACCGTAAGGCGGCTGTTTCGGGCATAAGACCCCCCTTCATACCGTGTTTTGGGATCCGGGAGGGGGGTCTTACAAATGGTATCAGTTTGCCACGATCCTCAACTAAAGAAGTCAATCAACAATGGTCCCACCCCCGTTCGATTAGTCAGTTTGCGGATAAACTGACTTAGCGGAAGCAGTGGTGTGCCCATATGTAATTCACATTAAGTTGTCCAACTTTGACCGCAAGATTAGCCAGCCTGACCATACGTTTGTGTTTTACATGTAGGTTCCAGTGCACTTTGAGCCGATGGGGGGCACTCCTGCCCCTTCCATACCCACTCAGTTTCAACAATCCGAGTTGGCGCAGACGCTCATCGCCATCCTGGATGCCTTTAGGGCGCAACAGCCTCCGGTTCAACAACAGGCTCCGGACTATAACTGGCTGAGCACCTTTCGGGCTCTCTCTCCTCCCACCTACCTCGGGACGGAGTCGGCCGTACGCACTGAAGAATGGCTTGACACGGTCCAAGAACTATTGGCGAGGATCCGTTGCCCGGCCAACATGGTTGTATCATTTGCAGTGTTTGTCTTGGATCTACATGCTAAGAGGTGGTGGAAGTCACTCATGGGCTCCACATTCCAAGGACGTGTGTATACCGAGATACGTTGGAGCGACTTCTCGGGTGTCTTATTGGAGCACTTCATTCCTACATCGGCTCGAGACGAGCTCTAGCAGAGGTCTCTACTACTAAAGCAGTGATCAAAATCGGTTACAAAATACCAGCGGGAGTTCCAGCATCTCACTAGGTTCGCAGACTCATATGACCTGGATGATATAGGATACGCCAAGCGTTTCTACAAAGGGCTGCGAGATCCCCTAAGGCAGGCCCTTTTGTTTATAGCGTATGCTAGTTTGGCGAAGATTATCGATATGGCAAAGAGATTGGAGGCAGACCACTTGGATGTGGTAAGAGACCTGCGGAGGACGTGATGGAAGCTAGCCAAGAAATAGGAGGAGGCGTGACTTTAGAGGAGGAAGAAGACATCAAAGAGGTGCAGGGTGTTTCCACCAAAACTATAGGGTGGAGCATCCGGTTCTGCAGCCGCTTGCGTTGCCTCCACCGTCTCAGCCTCAGCAATTTTAGCAACCTGAGAGGCATTATGGGCTGGTGTGTTTTGAGTGCAACCAACTGCGCCACATACGACGCTACTGCCCGCAATTGTATGGGAATGTCCCTCCTGCTCTCCATCCTGCAGCTCCGCGGGGGCGGGGTTACATGTGTGGTCGAGGACGAGGATCGCGAGGAGGAAACCCCGGCCCTGCTCGGGATCAAGTGTACACGCTGGACATGGAGCAAGAACGGAACCCCCAAGATGTGATTGCAGGTATGATTTAAGTAATTATCATTTTTTTCTTTTCTTAAACTTAAAATTGTTTGAGACATACTAGACACTTAGCAACAGGTTTTGGTTATTGGTACTTAGGCACCGTGATAGTTGGCAGGAAGACGGCCTATGCGCTGTTCGATGCCGGTGCCTCACACACCTTTGTGTCTGAGTAATTCATTAAGGACATGGAGTGCGTACAATACTTCACTGGTATAGGCCGACTAGTGCGCCTACCGGACGGCTCGAAGATGACTACAACCGCTATGTGCGAGTTCGAGATATTTATTGAAGGAAAGGCCTTTGATACGCCTACCACGGTCTTGAGAATGCCGGAGTTTGACATCATTTTGTGCATGACGTGATTGGACTGGCACTTTGCAAGGATTGACTGTGCGGAGAAACGAATCTACTTGAGATATGGGGACTCCGATGTCATCTTCCAAGGTATTAGCTTCGCACCTTGCATGTTGTTATCTTCAGTTCATACTGTGAAAGCACATATGAAGGGGGGATGAAGTCATCATTATCTTTTTCTAGTTGAAGGAGTTGGCGCTGGACATGAAAGATGTATGGGTAGTGAGTGACGTTCCCGAGGTATTTAGTGAGAAACTGCCAGGACTACCCCCACATAGAGAGGTTGACTTCCAGATTACTCTAGTACCAGGTGCCAAGCCTGTATCCAAGGCCCCTTACCTAATGGCCCCGAAGGAACTCGCTGAGTGTAGAGTTCAACTGCAAGAACTAGTGGAGTCAGGGTTCGTTCGCCCCAGTTCGTCACCCTGGGGAGCCCCTGTATTGTTCGTGAAGAAGAAGGATGGAACCCTCGTTTGTGCATAGACTATCGGGAACTCAATCGGCTGACGGTGATGAATACTTACCCGCTACCACGGATAGACGAGTTTTCGATCAACTAGTGGGGGCGCATTAGTTTTCTAAGCTGGACTTGCGCTCAGGTTATTATCAGCTTAGAATACAAGAAGGGGACATCCAGAAAACGGCCTTTAGTTCAAGATATGGGTTGTACGAGTTCACTGTAATGCCGTTTGGGCTCACAAATGCCCCTTCGGCTTTCATGAGTCTGATGAACAAGGTATTTGAACCGTATTTCGACGTCTTCGTCATTGTTTTCATCGACGACATCTTGGTCTACTCAAAGACGGAGGCGGAGCATTTTGAGCACTTGACATTGGTTTTGAAGAAATTGAAGGAGCATGCTTTGTACGCCAAATTCAGCAAGTGTGAATTCTTGCTTAAGGAGGTTGCCTTCTTGGGTCACGTGATCAGCGGAGCTGGGCTAGAGGTGGATCCGGCCAAAGTGCGTGCCGTGAAGGAGTGGTCTCCCTTGAAGTCAGCGACCGATGTGCGGAGCTTCCTTGGGATTGTCGGTTACTACCGCAAGTTCGTGAAAGGGTTCTCCATGATTGCCCCCCTCTTACTTCATTGACGAAGAAAGGCGTGCCATTTGAGTGGAGACCCCAATGTGAAGCGGCGTTCCAAGAGCTGAAGGATAGAATTACCTCTGCCCCCATCCTTGCACTTCCGTCTGGGAAGGAAGGATTTCAAGTCTACACTGACGCATCATATCAAGGGATAGGAGCGCTACTGATGCAGCACAGACACGTGATCGCTTATGTTTCAAGACAGTTAAAGAAACATGAAATCAATTACCCGATTCATGATTTGGAACTGGGAGCGGTGGTGTTCTCCTTGAAGGTTTGGAGGCACTATCTATACGGCGTCCACTGCGAGATTTTCTCAGACCATAAAAACTTAAAGTACGTTCATACACAGAAGGAGTTGAACTTGAGGCAACGGAGATGGTTAGAGTTTCTGTGCGATTATGAGTTCACCTTGAACTATCATCCCGGAAAGGCAAACTCGGTGGCCGATGCATTGAGAAGAAAAGTATCAGACTCAAGCCAGGAGTCTCGGTTGATCAGTATGGAGTTGGATCTGATGATTTAAGAGATGGATATTACCTTAGTATATAAGGCTCCTTCGGCAGAGTATACGGAGTACTTGGCAACCATGAGCATAGTTTGTGATATCCGGGACCGAATCCGGGCGGAGCAAGGAAGGGATGCGGCTCTGGCCCCGACAGTTAAGGCAATCGAAGATGGGACTTCTGACGAGTATACACTAAAAGACGGCCTTGTTTATTGCCTTGGTCCGCTATACATTCCCAAGGGCGGTAGAATATGGGAGGATATCTTGAGAGAGGCACATTGCACTCAGTATTCCGTGCACCTGGGTATTGCCAAGATGTACGCCGGCTTGCGGAAGACCATATGTTGGCCGGGAATGAAGAAGGATGTCTGATATTTTGTTACACATTGTGAAGCTTGTCAAAGAGTGAAGGCAGAATGCAAGAGCCCCGGTGGTTTGTTACAATCGTTGCCCATCCCCGAATGGATGTTCGAGGATATCTCCATGGACTTCGTCCATGGGTTACCTCGCTCACGCTCCGGGAATGATTCAGTGTGGGTGATAGTTGATCGCCTGACGAAAGTAGCCCGATTTATCCCAATGAAGAAAGAAGCTCATGTGGATGTCTTAGTGCGCCTCTTTGTGGAGCAATTCGTACGGTATCATGGGGTGCCTAAGAGGATCGTGTCTGATCGTAATGGTCTGTTTACCTCCAATGAGTGGAAAGCGGTACAGGCGTATTTGGGCTCGCGCTTTACCTTCAGCACCGCATTTCATCCTCAGACGGACGGGCAATCTTAAAGCACCATCCGGACATTGGAAGATTTGTTGAGATTATGTGTGTTGGATAGAGGAGAGCCGTGGGAAAGGCTCTTACCGTTGATAAAATTCTCCTACAATAATAGCCATCAGGCTAGCATCGGCATGGCGCCTCATGAAGCTCTTTACGGAAGGAGGTGTAGAACCCCTTTGTCTTGGGTGCAAGATGAAGACCCGAAGGCTTTGGGCGTTGAATATATTGATGATACCGATGCGGTGGTTAGACTGATATGGGAACGCATGTTGGAGGCTCAAAGTCGACAGACGAAGTATTATAATGCAAGGCACCGGATGGTGGATTTTCAAGTAGGTGATAAGGTGTTCCTGAAAATCCGACCGATGCATGGAGTTTCACGTGTGCATGGTGTGAAAAAACTCAGCCCAAGTTATGTTGGGCCTTATACTATGTTGGAAAGGATTGGCCCGTTGGCCTATCGGTTGGAGTTACCGCCCGAGCTAAAGAACCTCCACGACATGTTCCATGTGTCGTCGCTTCGAAAGGCATTGTTGAGGCCCGATCAATACATCCCCATAACTGATGGTGATGTGGCGTCTGATAGGTTTGTGTGACTAGAGCCGGTGCGAATCGTAAATAACGAGGCAAGGATATTATGCCACAAAAGTGTTACTTTAGTGAAAGTGCTATGGTCTAATCATGGGAAGGAGGAATATACATGGGATTCAATGGATTTGATGCAAAACCACTATCCAGAGTTGTTTGCTCAAGGTAATTTTATTTTACTGCATAATATATTTTCTATCATGCATTTCTCCCCATAGCCTTAGCCTGATTTCGGGGATGAAATCTTTTGTTTGTTTATAGGATTTGTAACGTCCCGAATCGCACTATGCCACTTGTGCGTGTTTTTGAGCCAGGAGAGCTGACTTGGTCTTAGGGGAGTGCTAACAACTGGGAAGCATGTAATAGCCCAAAGTATGGGATTGGCAAATTTTTTGGTGACACGGCCTGGGACACGGGCGTGTCCTGCTCGGGTGCGTAGCAGTCGCGAGGTCGACTCAAATGGGTTCGATGAAGTGTTCGGGCGAGACACGCCCCGTGTCACGGGCGTGTCTAGGGTGTGACCTAGGGCGTGTCAACCTTTGTGTCGACACTCGAGACTTTAGTCGACGAAAATGGTCGAAAGAGGGAACACGCCCAGTGTCACAGGCGTGTCCCATCCGATACGGGCGTATTGGAGGGGGTGTGTTCCCTCTGGTCGATAACCAGCGCTCGACGATCATCGAGTGTCAAGTATGGGGTACACGGCCTATGACACGGGCATGTCACAGGGCGTGTCCCGCTCATCCTCGAGTATCTCTTGTGTAAGTAAAAATATACTCGAGTAGCTGGAAAAGTACTTGAGTAAGAGGGGGTGACATGGGCGTGTCATCCCTGTGACACGGGCGTGTCATCCCTGTGACACAGGCGTGTCCTATCCGTGTACTCGAGTAGTTGGGTTTCTCTCGAGTAAGTCCTCTCGAGTAGGTCTCGAGTGGGTTACACGCCCCGTGTCACGGGCGTGACTGGACTGTCACAGGGCGTGTCCCGATCATCGTCGAGTAGCTCTCGAGTAGGTCGAAATGTACTCGAGTAGGTGGAAAAGTACTCGAGTAAGAGGGGGTGACACGGGCGTGTCATCCCTGTGACACGGGAGTGTCCTATCCAGGTACTCGAGTAGTTGGTTTTCTCTCGAGTAAGTCCTCTCGAGTAAGCCTCGAGTGGGTTACACGCCTCATGTCACGGGTGTGACTGGGCCGACATGGGCGTATCCCACCCGTGTGTCGTGTCGAGTATTGAACCGACGCATAAAAACCGTCGTAACGCTTCGCCTAAGCAGGACACGGGTAAGGACACGGGCGTGTCCCTACCCGTGTCACTTTTATATAAAAGGGGAAGTGATAACCCTAGCCGTTTTCAAACCTAATTCCAGTCGATTTTCTGAGAGAAACTCTTGTTGAGAGAAGGAAGTCGCTGGATCTAGTTCTAGAGGAGAAGATTCGCCGCCGCCGTGGAAAAGAAGATGCCGCCGAGAAGAGTGACGAGACCCATGGCCGGAAATGGTGGAAATGCCGGAAATGAGGTGAGCTTCCTACCCTCTACCTTGGTGCTAGATCTTTAGTTATTTTCTTAGGAGAGATATCGACTCAAGAGAGTTTGGATGGAGAGAAGGAGTTTTCTAGGGATGGCCATGCTAGGACATGTGTTCTAGGTTTTAGATCTCTTCAACCTTCCCTTTGTTTTATGTGATGATGGGTGGATGGTTTCGTGAAGAATCATGGCCCTTTGAGGGTGAATAAGGGAGGAGGAAATTTTGGAGTGATTTTGGAAGATCGACTTGGAGACGAAGATGAACTGATGCTGTTCATTCCTCTTTACGAAGCGTGCAGAATCTGTATTCTGCGCGCAGCGATCTTCTTGGCCATTTACATGTAGGCTATGTACAGATCTGGGCTTTCGACTAAACATGAAAGTTAAAGCCCTTGAAAATACCTTTCCAACGAGTGGTCGCACGTCTTCATGCAAAGTATGTAGCCATGGGAAAGTCTGAACGAACATGACGTCCGATAAATCCTGCATGCAGAAATTGTGTACTGTACGCAGCGGACTTCAAGGCTAATTGCAAATAGGATACACTCAAATCTGGGCTGTAGGCTTAATATAAAAGTTGTAACCCATGGAAAGTCCTTTCCATTGAGGGGTTACACGTCTTCACCGGATTCCTGTAGCCTCAGGAATCTCCGGTCGATGTTGCTGTCCAGATTTATTCTGCACTTAAATTCTGGGTTTATATAATATGAATTTGAATTCAGTGGAATCGATGTTGTTAATTAACTCTAGATTTTGATGAACTATTTTATGCTGACCACCGTTGTGCTATGAATGATAAATCTTGTTAATTAGATTTCATAAAACTGAATTGTGGAGCAAGCTTTAATGCATGATATGACTTGCTAAAATTGATAGATTATTATAAATACGCACCATGTTTATAATATGATGAATGAAATGACTGGATACAAATTGGTAGATTATTATTAATGCGCATCATGTATGTAATATGTTGAAACCATTTGGAATGACAAATAGAAGGATAAACCATGGCCATGAGCATGTATGATGGTTAGAATGAAATGTAGTGGTCCAATACTTAGAGCGTAGTCTCCCTACGGGTAGTATTGTGGATGGATGTAAGTGCGGTGTTGACCGTCACTAGTTGAGTTAATATTGAAATGAGGTATTGATGGATGGTTGGGCTTGATCCTCGGTTTTCACGTCCTGGGGCTCCTTCCGTGCCGAGTGGATGGTTGGGCTATGTCCTCGTGCTTACTTACGAGGCCCCTTCCATACCACGGTGTTGTGGAATTTGCATGTGGTGTGAGTCGACACGCAGTGTCGTAATCCTGGGTTAAGGATAGTGTGGCAGGTCTACGGGCTCGTCGATCGTCACATCGATGGGAGTTGATAGTTAGACTTTGGGCGGTTGGGCTTGGTCCTCGGTGTCCACGTCCCGGGGCTCCTTCCGTGTCGGGTGAACGGTTGGGCTTGGTCCTTGTGCTTACTTCCGAGGCTCCTTCCGGGTCACCCAAGGTCAGTTCGGGGCTTGGTCCTGGGTGCACGTCTACCCGAGGCTCCCGCTGGGCTGTAGTACGTATGGGCTCCGCTATTGTGTTCTTAGCGTTGAGCCGTACGGAGGCCTAGGTGAAGTAGTGTGGATACCCGTCTAGTAGTAGAGATGGCCGCACTACTGTCACCGCCTGGCCACGACGGTTGATGCATGAGAGGTTATCTATCTGCTCGAATAGTGGGAACTATAGTCTGTGTCGACATAGCAATTGTATGTGTGTGATCATGGGTGAGTCATTGCATAGCTTACATATCATTTCATAACATTGCACAACAAGATCCTCATCGTATATGTTTGTATGTGCACTATTATGCGATGAGTTACTTTTATGTAACCCGATCCTTAACTTATAAGCTTGTATGGGCATCCTTATAAGTTAAGTTACTTTCCTGCTGTAGATACTTGTACTTGATAGTTATTATTGTTTATGTATAACTGCTAGAATAAATACTACTAATCTTATTGTACCATTACCACCTGTTTGTACATGTTTTACTGTTTATAACACTTGTACCCTTGTTCCTTTCTCCGCCCAGTGCCGAGGTATCACCGGGGTAGCGGATGTGAAGCCACTTAGTCTTTCGACTAACAGTTGCTACGTCTTCCTTTTTAGGAGGTCACCTCGCAGGTAGAGAAGCCGCAGACCTTGCAGCAGGACAGCCAGGCCAGGATGACAGGGCCTGAAGTGACGGTGCCTTCGCTACTGTCGGTTACGGATGTGAGTGTTGTGAGATTCTGTTGTAGCCCGTTTGGGCAATTTTATAGCTGTACTCAGATATTGTAGAAGCATGTTTTAGGTTCTCTTATTTGATGTATTTGGACTCATATGCTTAGTGTGGATTTAACTTCTTCTTGCTTATATTATGGTTGGGTTGGCATGTATATATTGATATTCGTTGTTGCCGGTGGAGTAGGCGTCTTGTGGTACAGGTTAGCCCGTGTGCTAACGCTACCGCAAGGCAGCTATTTCGGGCATAAGACCCCCCTTCGTGCCATATTTTGGGATCCGGTAGGGGGGGGGGGGGGTCTTACACCAACTATGCCAATGGCCAGTCCCCTTTTCGGGTCTCTCGCACCGAACTACGTAGCCCAGGTCCGATTCCACTTGCATGTTGCTCACAATGCGTAGTACACCTTAAGACGTACGCACGAGCCAAGATTCTCTCGCATCCTGACATTTCCAAACAATCACATAACCCAGTTATGTTCAAGGCCGGTTCCCAGACCGCCATGTTAGCAGAACAACGATTTCGCATAGTTTTCCGGGTGCGCCTTGGAGTTAATCCCCAAGGATCCCTGCTGCAATCTACCACGTAGAAACCCGAAAACTCAAAGCACAGAGTCTTCTCCGGCAAACCATAACAAATGCAACATCACCGATCCAAACCAACATGTCCGGGTAGGCTTCACACATAATGCATATGTCCGTACTTCTATTCCGGACTCTATATGCAACACAAGGGGGACTATTCTCGTCAACCCCAGGGAACACCGCACACTCGCCGCACACTCGCGGGAGTGGGTTTCCCTTTGCAAAAAGGAAGAGAGCTTCACATGCTCAAGTAGAGAATCGTTACCCTTGTAGTACGCTTTTGCGCCATGAAAAATTACACGGATAGTTATCTTCGCAATGGGATTTCCTCCACAGATCCGCTCTCGGTTCTCTAAACGGTGCTCTGATGCTCCGCCGGCGGCCAGAATCCTCCTCCTTCTTCCTATTGTCTCAAACTCCTTGAAAGAGAGTGCTTAAGAGAGAAATGTGGAATTGATCCTCTATTTTCGACCTTAACAGAGCAGGAACTCATCTAGGCCGTCGGATCTTAATTAAAGAAAACGAATGGCTCAGATTCGCTCAAAAATCCACAAAACTAGGCCGAACACGGCTAAGCACACGGTCATGTCCAAGGCTGTGTGCCTCGATCTAAGCACGATCGTCGAACACAGAGACTCACACGGGCTCAGACATGCCCGTGTCGCAATCGACACACCCGTGTCAGGATTCTGACATGCGCGTGTCCTGGGACCATATCACAGAAAACCTCCACGCCAACTGACACGACCCTTGGGAACACAGGTACTGACACGGGTAGGCACACGCCCGTGTCATATGACTCGCCCATGTCACTCTTTCGTGTTTCCTGCTGTGTCCTTCTTTGGACACAGCTGGGCAATAGAGGTCTCCACACGGCATTGGAAATGCCCGTGTACTAGTCCGTGTACCCCTATACATGCACCAAAAATATTTCCTGGGATGCGACCAGCTTAATACCGATTTTCGGGGCGTTACAAATCTCCCCCACTTAAAGAATTTCGTCCCGAAAATAAGTAAAGGTACACAAAATTAAATGTTACCTGAGTGGAATAACTTTGGGTATTCCTCCAACATAGTTTGCTCTCGCTCACAAGAAAGCTCCTCACATCCGCAGTTATCCCAACGGACCTTAACCATTCAGATTTCCTTGTTGCGGAGTTCGTTTGACTTCAACGTCTTCTATACGTATAGGCTTGACCTTTGTCGTCAACTCGTAATCAACCGACACTTGATCGACCGCAACTATCTGCGAAGGCTCTTGCACTGCCTTACGCAACACTGATACGTGGAACACATCGTGCAGCACACTCAACTCCACCGACAACTTCAATCTATACGCTGCTTCGCCAACACGCTCTAGGATATCAAATGGTCCAAGGTATCTCGGACTCAGCTTCTTCAAGCGTCGAACCCGCGAAATGCCCTTAAACGGCTTGATTTTTAAATACACCAAGCCGCCAACACCGAACTCCACGTTCCTATGCTTGGCGTTATAGTACTTTGCTTGTCTGTCCTGAGCGATCTTCAACCTTTCCTGAATTGTACATACCATTTAAGTGGCGTCTTCCACCTCTTGACGTTTATACAACTTCGACTCGTCTGTCTCCAACCAAGACAACGTCGTACGACAGTTCCTCCCATACAAGGCCTTGAAATGTGCCATTCCAATACTCGCTTAAAGCTATTTTTATACGCAAACTCCACCATGTATAGTTGATCCTCCCAATGCTTTCCGAAATCTAGGACGCACATGCAAAACATGTCCTCCATCATCCTATTGACCCTCTCGGTCTGACAGTCTGTTTGTGGGTGGAAGGCTGTGCTGAAACTCAGCTTAGTTCCCAACAAACTATGCACCAGCCTCCGGTCCTTCGATGTGAAGCGTCCATCCCGGCCACTAATAATACTGCGCGGCACACCATGCAATAGTACGATATTATCCACATAGAGTTTGGCTAACTTTTCAACCTATCTACGACCACTCAGATGGCGTCGTTTCCCCTCTGCGACTTTGGCAAACCATGCACAAAATTCATAGAAATGTCGTCGAATTTCCATTCCGGGATAGGTAGGGACTTTAGGAAGCCTCCGGGCTTTTGGGACTCCGCTTTCACTAAGACACAAGTTTGGCACTTGTCCACATATAGTGCTACATCCTTCCTTAATCCTGGCCACCAGAATAACTTCTTCATGTCTCTATACATCTTCGTGCTTCCCGGGTGGATTGAGTACTTGGTATGATGTGCCTCATACATCAACTCCTCCCGAAGATTATCCACACTATGGACGCATAGACGACCATCCTTCCTCAGCAGTCCATCCTCAACTGCAAACTAGGAATTTGACCCATCCAAAGATTCATCTAAGATCCGCTTCATGCTACTATCCTGAACCAAAGCCCGTCGAACTCTATCAGCCAAATCATACTGCACCTCTGTCCAACACAATATCGCCCCGACACTGACTGCTTATCGACGCAGGAAATCTCTAATGCCTCCAAATCACGGACCAATCTCTCATCATGTACCGACAACCAACTAGCCCGCGCAGGAGCCCCGCGGCTCAACGTGTAACATCCCATTTCCAACTAGACCCCTAGGAGTGGTTTTGTCCATGACTAGGTCATGACAAACCCTAGGAAACCAGGAATGGGCCAAGAGATAGGAGACAAAATGTGGAAACTCATCATGGTCTGCAAATAGAAGAACTCTGAACAATGGTTTAGGATGACCATGGGCTACACCTTGACCCCAAGACTATTGGCTACACTGGTTCTAATGTACCTGATTTGACGAATCCTCACCCAACTCAATGATATACATCAAAATGTATTTGATGTGTTTTGAGTTACCTTGTGCAGGTTAAGTATTTACAGGAAAGAAAAAAAAGTTTCTAAGTCCATGTGTCGACACCCAGAACAATGTGTCGACACACAGCAGAAGAGTCAACACTTGAAGAAAGTGTCGACACAAGAAAGAATGTGTCGACACTCAGCTGAAGACTCAACACTTGAAGAAAGTGTCGACACAAGGAGCTGTGTCGACACTTAGCAAAGTTCAGAAATTTCTAAGTACAAGTGTCGACACTAAGGAGATGTGTCGACACTCAGCCAGAGTCTCGACAAAAGAAGAATGTGTCGACACCCAGAGCAATGTGTCGACACTCAGCAAGTATCAACACTGAAGACATGTGTCGACACCAAGAAGAAGTGTCGACTCTTAACAGATTCAACACATGAAGATGTGTCGACACAAAGGAGTTGTGTCGACACTTACAAGAAGTCAACAAAGTGCTGAAGAACAAAGTGTTGTGTCGACACTCAATATCAGTGTCGACACATGAAGAAGAAACAGTGTCGAGATACAAAATCTACAACACAAGGAGTTGTGTCGACACCTTGTAGGCTAGTGTCGACACTTAGACAACTTGTGTCGACACTTGGTCTATAAGTGTCGACACTTAAAGACAGAACAGTCGCGACACTTACAGACAGTTATAGAATTTCCAAGAACTGACTGGATGACTTGACAGCTGCCATTCCAGCCGGTCTACTGCACCTGTCAGAGTTGTCAGAAATCTGTTATGGACCGGACCAGCCGGTTACCATGAAGAAGGCCTATAAATAGGCTTATACAGTCTACAGAAACTGTTGTTGAAATTGTTGAGTAGAAGATCAACATATCAAGTAATACAAAGAAAATCTAGCTATCAAGTGAAGATCTAAGTAGTTGGAGAGAGAGAGCTCCATCCAAGAAGTCAGCTGTTGGAACCAGGCTGAGAAGAAGGGTTCAGATTTATTCTGAATCTTAAGTAGCAGAGATCAAGGATCAACTGCAGAAGAGGTCAATCTAATTGAGTTCTACATTCAAGAAGCTTCGAAGAAAGCCAAGTCAGATTGATTTCAGCTGAGTTCTTCCAAGAACTCATCAAGAATCTCACAACTCTTCTCTCTTATCTCTGAGTTGTTGAGTTATAATTTTTGTATTTGTTTTATCTTGTAAGATACTCAGGGATCTGAGTCTTGTAAGCCTGTAATTATAAAGGCTGAGTGTAGGGCTTGAGTGTCTGAGTGTAGGAGATTGAAATCTCTGAGTGTAGGCCTGTTGTGGCTGAGTGTAGGCCTTGGTGGCTGAGTGTAGGCCTTGGTGGCTGAGTGTAGGCTTTGTAAAGAAGCTAAGTTGTAGGGCCTTGGGCCTGAGGTGTAGGAACCCGTGTTGTGGGTTCTGAGTGTAAGATCTGAGGATCTGAGATAGTGGAGAAGTTGGGCCGAATCTAGTACACTGCTAGATAGGCGAAGGGGGAAAGTGGATGTACCCAAATCTTGGGGAACCACTATAAAACTGTGTCACAAAATAGTGGAGTTCTACTTACCTGAAATCCATAATCCTCAAGCTGATGTTGTATACTAAGCCCCTAGAAGAAACTAAGTTCAATAGATTTAAAATTGAACTAGGTATGATAAACTTAGATTAAGTTTATAGAAATGGCTAAGTAAAAAGGTGTCGACACATAGATATATCTGTGTCGACACAGAAAAGTGGTGTCGACACTTTAGGGAAAAGGTGTCGACACATCTAGGAAATTGGTGTCGACACTTCAGAAAATTAGTGTCGACACATGACAAGTAGGTGTCGACACATCCAAGGTGGTGTCGACACTTAGGTTTTACTCAGAATTATCTAAGTAAAGTCTCGACTAAATGTCGAGTTATGTGGTGTCGACACATAAACAAGTGTCGACACATATAATATGTTGACTAAACTTGTGTCGACACATTGGTGTCGAGACATTATAAGTCAGTGTCGACACTTATCGACAGTGTCGACACAATTTAAGATAGTTAACCCGCCTTTTCATCTTCTAACCTAGAAAGGTATAAATAGGATTTTGCCTTAGTCTGTCGACACGCTTTCAAAAGTTTCGAGACCAAACTTGTGTGTCGACACCTCTCTTCTCTCCACTCAAATTCTTCAAACCCTAATGGCGCCAAAGCTCGAGGAGAACGTCAATGAGGGATATGAACTGGTGCGCGATGCGTTTGGTGATGCAGACCCAGAAATCAAGACCGTGATAACCCTAGTTGCAGACTCAAGGTTAGAATTTCTTGTTTCTGAGCCCATAAAGATCTGGAAGAAGGAAGTACTGGAATTCCTTAATGGAGCAACCCTAGACGACACTGGATTCAAGATCAAGTCCAGGGTCCATGGTGAAAAGGTGAAGGTGTCACCTAAAAGTTTGAGGAAAGTACTTCAGTTCCCAAGAACTAAAGAAGAAGATGAGGTTAGAGCTTCCAGGACCAGAGATGCATTGACATGGTGTGGTCTGGATTATAAGATGAAAATTGGCTCAGTTTTCAATAGAAAAGGAATGAACAGTCAAGGGAAATTACTGTCAGAAATTGTTGGCAAAGTGATCTTAAGCAAACCTGGAGGGCATGACAGGGTATCTGCCCATATGTTTAGTATTATGACAAGGATAATCTTCACTCTGAAAACTGACTGGTCTATAGTAGTCTTTGACAAGATCAAGGAAAGTATGTAGAAACCCAACTTGGGTAGGATCTTAAGCTCATACCTAGCTGGTAGCATACCAGAGGTTATGGGTCAAGCTGCTGGCAGCAAAATCAACCATATGAGAAAGATGGACATGAGGATCTTTTCCAGATGGGACAGGGTTTTGACTAAGGAGATGCCTACTCCTGAGAAGGACACTCCACTGAAGAAGAAGAAGAAAGCTGCCCCAGTGGCTCAGGTTTCACCTAGCAGCTCTGATAGTGAAGAGCAAGTTGTCTTCACACCTGATGAGCATGAAGAAGGGACTGTTGAGAAGTCTCCAGCTCCTCAAGTAGTTGCTGAAAGGCAGGGGGAGCTACCATCAGCTAGCCCCTTACACCAGGATCAAATCTAGGGGGAGCCACTAGTTGTGGAAGAGCCCACTCCTCTTGAGAGTGAGCAAGCTACAAACACAATTCTAGAGGTAATCACTGAGCTTAATGCTTTAGATTTTCCTTTAGAGGATACTGATTTGTCTGATGTTTATCAGCAACCACAGCTTGATAGTCAAGTCCCAGATGTTGTCATGGAAGACACATCTGTTGAAGTTCAAGTTGTATCTGATCCAGTGGTAGATGAGCCCAGAGTTTCTCCAGCTCATTCTCCACAAGAGTTTACTATGGAAGATCTCTTCCTCAATTTAGATCATGCTGATCTTGACAAGGAAACTGCTACTGCTGAGGGGGACAATGCTCCAGTTGAGGGGGAGCAAGAAGTACATGTTGAAGAGCCTGCAAGACAAGAGCCTGAGAAACAACCAGCTGTTGAGGAGCTACCTAAGGAAAGGGTAGACATAGCTAGCACCTCAGCTTCTGAAGATGAGGATGCTACCAGAGCTAAGAAAAAGAAGTTTCAAGTATCCAAAAGAA
Source organism: Platanthera guangdongensis (assembly GCA_039583875.1). NCBI lineage: Eukaryota > Viridiplantae > Streptophyta > Magnoliopsida > Asparagales > Orchidaceae > Platanthera > Platanthera guangdongensis. The sequence continues at coordinate 103,075,161 of CM077152.1, forward strand.
GAAGTCAGAATTATAAGAAGGCTCTCCAAACTGTTGCTCCACAGCCTATATCACAGCCAGCTCCAACTGTTGATTACAGTGCTTTAATGGTTGCCATGCAAATTAAGCTTGATGAGTAGAGACAGGCACTGGAAAAGTATGTAGATGAAGGACAGAAGTCTCTCCAGTTTGATCTGGCACAGGATATTAAGTCCATAAGATTTGAGATGAATCTCAATAAGAAGGAGATGATAGACTGCTTCCATAAGAGAGGGAATGCAGTGGTGTACTTGACTAAACATCAAGGGAAGATTAAAGCTCAAGTAGATGAACTTGAAGTCAAGCAAGGCTATGTACTTGAAAATCAAATCAGAATGAATGACAATTTGACAGAGTCTCACAATGCCATTATCACTGAGATGCAGAACATAGCTGCTGGACTGACTACTTCTACTGCTACTGCTAAAGCAGATTTTGACAAAGCATTCCAAGAGGAAATAACTGTTGTTAAGACTGCCATTCAAGACTCTCAGAAGATCATAACTGAAAAACTCCAAAGGTTAAAACCTTTCTACAAGGATGGAGTCAATTATCTAAATGCCCAAATCAGATTTCAAAAAGATGATTTAAGGGATCACATAGAAAGAGAAGTCATAAAGGGGGAGATGGTCTTAGTCAAAGCTGGCTCTAACCATGCAAAATGGGTTTCTAATTCCATCAGAGCCACTCTTGGTTATCCTCCTCTTTGTGATGATGATAATGTTGTAGAATCTGGAATTAACCCTGCATATCTTGGAGGTGAGCAACCTGAAGTAGCTCAAGTGATCTATCCTCCACCAGATTTTGATATGGTTCAAGCTGACATACAGTCCATGTATAGTCCACCTGATGAAAATCAGAAGGTTATTCTTGATAAAGTAGTTCAGCCAGTATCTGAGGCCTTCCAGGAAGCTATTTTGAAAGAGCAAGCTGAACAAGAAGCTAGATTGTCTAAGAAGAGGTTCAGGGAGCAAGCTGAACAAAAACCTGACTTTGAGCAGTAGAGCCCCACCTCAAGAAATATTATTTTGACTGCCTGGAAAGCTGCAAAAGATATTGTGCAAGACAGGAACAAGTGGTTTTCTGAATCAGAATGGAGAAAGCATGAGACAAGGCAAGAAGCCATAGTCCAATACAGAAGAAAGGCCAAGATGGGAAAGCTACCTACTACTGCTCAGGAGCCTAGCAAGTACTTTCCCAAGCCTTATCATTATTTTGAAAGGCAAAAGATTAAAGCTGAGGAACTTAAGAAGAAGGAGCTGAAAGGGAAGAAGCCTGCTGAAACTGAAGATGTTGAAGCTCCTATGCAAGCCAAGATTCAGTCAGGAAAAGGAATAGTGATCAAAGATGCTGAACAAAAGTAGCATAGAAATTTTCTTAAGTTTACTATGTAATCTTTTGATGTTAAATATTCTGTAAACTTTTGGAAAATGAATATGACAAGTTATTAGAACAATGTGTTGTGTGATAAATTTGTTGTGTGATGAATTTATTTCATAATTGTTCTGAGATAATGTCTATGTATACATGTGTGATTGATACATGTTTATGTTTGCCCTGATTTATAATTCTACTTTACATCATTTTATAATTTTATTATGAATGGTGTATATCATTGACTAAGGTTTATGACTTCTCCAAATAGGGGGAGATTGTTGGGTACACTGGTTCTAATGTACCTGATTTGAAGAAGCCTCACCCAACTCAATGATATACATCAAAATGTATTTGATGTGTTTTGAGTTACCTTGTGCAGGTTAAGTATTTGCAGGAAAGAAGAAAAAGTTTCTAAGTCCATGTGTCGACACCCAGAACAATGTGTCGACACACAACAGAAGAGTCAACACTTGAAGAAAGTGTCGACACAAGAAAGAATGTGTCGACACTCAGCTGAAGACTCAACACTTGAAGAAAGTGTCGACACAAGGAGTTGTGTCGACACTTAGCAAAGTTCAGAAATTTCTAAGTACAAGTGTCGACACTAAGGAGATGTGTCGACACTCAGCCAGAGTCTCGACAGACGAAGAATGTGTCGACACCCAGAGCAATGTGTCGACACTCAGCAAGTATCAACACTGAAGACATGTGTCGACACCAAGAAAAAGTGTCGACTCTTAACAGATTCAACACATGAAGATGTGTCGACACAAAGGAGTTTTGTCGACACTTACAAGAAGTCAACAAAGTGCTGAAGACCAAAGTGTTGTGTCGACACTCAATATCAGTGTCGACACATGAAGAAGAAACAGTGTCGATATACAAAATCTACAACACAAGGAGTTGTGTCGACACCTTGTAGGCTAGTGTCGACACTTAGACATCTTGTGTCGACACTTGGTCTATAAGTGTCGACACTTAAAGACAGACAGTCTCGACACTTACAGACAGTTACAGAATTTCCAAGAACTGACTGGATGACTTGACAGCTGCTATTCCAGCCGGTCTACTGCACCTGTCAGAGTTGTCAGAAATCTGTTATGGACCGGACCAGCCGGTTACCATGAAGAAGGCCTATAAATAGACTTATACAGTCTACAGAAACTGTTGTTGAAATTGTTGAGTAGAAGATCAACATATCAAGTAATACAAAGAAGATCTAGCTATCAAGTGAAGATCTAAGTAGTTGGAGAGAGAGAGCTCCATCCAAGAAGTCAGCTATTGGAACCAGGCTGAGAAGAAGGGTTCAGATTTATTCTGAATCTTAAGTAGCAGAGATCAAGGATCAACTGCAGAAGAGGTCAATCTAATTGAGTTCTACATTCAAGAAGCTTTGAAGAAAGCTAAGTCAGATTGATTTCAGCTGAGTTCTTCCAAGAACTCATCAAGAATCTCACAACTCTTCTCTCTTATCTCTGAGTTGTTGAGTTATAATTTTTGTATTCATTTTATCTTGTAAGATCCTCAGGGATCTGAGTCTTGTAAGCCTGTAATTATAAAGGCTGAGTGTAGGGCTTGAGTGTCTGAGTGTAGGAGATTGAAATCTCTGAGTGTAGGCCTGTTGTGGCTGAGTGTAGGCCTTGGTGGCTGAGTGTAGGCCTTGGTGGCTGAGTGTAGGCTTTGTAAAGAAGCTGAGTTGTATGGCCTTGGGCCTGAGGTGTATGAACCTGTGTTGTGGGTTCTGAGTGTAAGATCTGAGGATCTGAGATAGTGGAGAAGTTGGCTCGAACCTAGTACACTGCTAGATAGGCGAAGGGGGAAAGTGGATGTACCCAAATCTTGCGGAACCACTATAAAACTGTGTGTCTACTGTGTGCTGTGATATTCTGTGATTGCTGTGTGATTGCTGTGTACAAATAGATATAACTCTGAGATAAAATCTGATTGCTGCCTTAAAAAGTTAAAAAGATTCAAGTCACCTATTCACCCCCCCCCCTCTAGGTGTTTAGGTATAATATCTTTCAAAGACCCTACCACAACACCCCCATAATATCTTGGGAGGCCCTTTAGAGCCATAAGGACCCATTGGGGTCAACCAAAGAGGCTCAGTTGACCAAGGTCAACCCTAGCCCTAAATGGGTCAAACTAGCCTACTTAGGGTCAGTTGTCCTACTCCCAGCCTAGAGGACCCCACCTATGCCCTCTTAACCCTAAAGAGAGGTCAATGGGTCACTAAGGACACATTGGGGTCAGCCCTAGAGGCCAGGATGACCCAAGTCAACTCAAGCCCCCTAATCTGGTCAAAGTACCCTTACTAAGGGTATGTGACCTCCAAAGTGCAAGGTAACCCTACATAACCCTACCTAGACCTTAGGGGAAGCCAATGGGTCACCAAGGACCCAATGGGGATAACCCAAATGGTTATGTTGACCCAAGTCAACTCTAGCCCTAAAATGGTCAAAGTGCCCTTACCAAGGGACATGTGACCACCAGGATGCCCAACCAACCCTATTCAAGTCTTCCTAGACCTTAAGGGAGTCCAATGGGTCACTAAAAACCCAATGGGGTCAACCCAGAAGATCAAATTGACCCAGGTCAACCCTAATTTGAACCAAGTCAAACCTAGCCCAAAAAGGGCTAACCTAGGCCCAAGCCACTTCTTCCTTAGGCTAACCTCATTTTCATGTTCATCATGACTAAGTGGGCTGCACTTAGCCTATAGGGTTGACCAGTCAACCAGGGGTGACTAGGAGAGAGAAGGGAGCTTCCCTCCATGTTAATGGAGGAGAGAGAAGATGGGGGAGAGGAAGGGAGAGAGTGGAGCCGGCCAAGGGAGGCTAACAGCCACCTTTAATGGCTTCAATCAACTCCTCAAGGGAAGAGGAGTTGATTCCAGCCATTTCCCGGCCACCAAGGGGTAGATTCAGCCCCCCTCCACTCCACTCGAGCCACACCATAAATGGTGTTGATGGGCATTGAAGAACCAGCCGCCCCCCCTCCCTAATTGCCATTTAAACACCATTAGTGGGTAGAGGGGAACATTTTCGAGCCTTTACCTGGAGGAGACGGGCCGTCCCACTGTGCTGTTGCAGAAGCCGAGCGCCGCCGCCGTCAACAATGGCATCCCGCCGCTCCTCCCGCATTCAGGCCGCCAGGAAGGTCCTCCCCCTCTCCTTAACTCACGAGTAGATCATAGGACTCCTTAGGTTTAAGTTTCGGGCTCAATTGAGCCCGATCAAAACCAGAATTTTCATGGTTTTCGGCTAAAAATGGTCTTGCTATAACCGCCGGAAAATGCCTCTCTGGCAGTAGAGCCGCTGCCTAGCGATAGCCACCACCTCAACGGAGGTGGTGGTGGAAGTGGCCGGTCGGGGAAGGGGCTGGATCGCCGACGGCAGGGCTTGGAAATGGCTCCAGGCGGGATGGATCCTGGCCGTCGGCTCCAGGAGGAAGATGAATGGATCCCGTCCCTTTTGCTTCAAGATCTGTGCGGCTAAATGATTAAACTATAGGGTATCATTTTATATTAATGTGAATATGAAACAGATTTTGATATAATTGGTTTTAAATTTTAAAAATACTTAGGCCCCTCTGCAGAACAAGTCACCAACATAAACGTTGTAGTCCTTGGTGTCTACTTTATTCTAAAATTAGTTTGAACCAATTTGGGTGCATGGTCTGACCAGGGCACCCATTTTGGTGGGACATACCCTTAGGGCTAGACAGTCATTAAACTGAGTGCCCACACCTCATCCCTGGTCCAAATCACTTGAAATTTTGGCAGGGAGCCTACCTAGCTACACCTAGGGCCTGTCCAAAACTCAGAATTTTTGGACACACTTTTCCTAAAGGTTTTGCTTTTATTCAATAAAGCTAGGGTAATTTAATTGAGTTGTCAAATGATCTCCAACCCTCCCAAATTTTGAGTAGTGGTCCCTGGAATCAAGACCTAGTTCTGTACAAAATTTGAGCATATTTGGATATGTTTTGGTTAGGGAATCACCAAACCCTAGTTTGGCCTTAAGAGGGTATTTTTGACCACAAGTGCACTATGGACTTAGGGTGGTCCCCTCCCCTCAACAGAGGCAGAGGTTTTGGACACTGACTTGGCATGGACAATGTCAGCCTCTTGAGGAAAATGGGTTGATTTAGGCTTGATTTGCCCTAGGGTTCAACCTCAAACCCTAAGGAGGGACTTTTGGTGGTTGTGAAGGCCATGGGGGCAAATGCCCTTGCATGGCCTTGGAAACCCAGTAGAATTGAGTTTAATGTAACCTAAGATCTCTGGTAGGAACTTTAGAAGAATTAGAGCAAGGTAGACACCTCAAAACCCTAACCCTAGTTTTAGGATAGGAGCACAAATTTGAAGAATCAGCCACTAAACCTTCCCCAAATGTTATGAAACTTGGGTAGAATAGGTGTTAGGCCACCTAGAACCTCTGGTAATGTTTGTAGAATTTTATGGATTTTATTCTTGGTACTTCATTGGTTAATTACCAAAAGGCCCAAAATGATGTTTGATTTTCTTATGGATATTATGTGCTTTAAAATATGATGAAACTTGGTCAGAGGTTAGTCTAGGGCTAGTTGAACATCTCTGAAGTTTTATCACAATTCTTAATTAATTTTATTTGGTACTTCCTTCATTAATTTCAGAAAGGGGCTTGGGTAAAGAAAATTCATTATTGATGATATATCTGTTTAAAAATCATGATGCTTAGGTTTTGATGTGTTTAAGCCAAAAAGTACTTGTAGAAAGTTATTTATAATTTTTAGAGATCTGTTTTCAGAACTTTCTTTACAAGACCATATTTTTGAGAATAGGATAATTAATTAATTTAGGGAATAATTCTTTCAAACAAATTATGAAAGTTTACTTAGAGGTTTTATGTGCCCTTACAATCATCCTGGAATTTTGTCTGAATTTTTGGAAGTATTTTTATTGTACATCCCCTTTTAATGAATTATTTTGGAATAAATTGGAAATAAAATTTAAGTGCTAAAATCTTGCTGGAAAATTTGGAGATTCTGGATTTTTAGATGATTACCCATCTTGTATTTATCATAATTTTAGTGGAGCTTTATCTTGCATAAATCTTGTACATCCTGTTCAACCTTGGAACTTTTGGCTTTTAAAATAAATAAATAAATTAGCGTTTAAATTATGAAAATTAGGAAATTGTGGATTCAGTCTACATATGCCAATATAGACCTCTAATAATTATTATATGAGCATTGGATGATCATATGGCATACTTCCCTTTTTACGGGTCATATAGCTTAAGTGGTCTGCATTTAGCAAAACTGCAGGAAATCGTTTGGGATATGAACTAGAGCACATGTGTTGGGTGTGGTTGGGTTGCTGGAAAGGATAAATAGAATTAGGTGCATCTTTGGAAGATAAGTGAGTAGGGTGTTGTTTTGTCTAGGGTTTAGAGGCGCTCGGGTCCGACGAAAGATCGTCCTCCCCGAGGAGAGTTGGAGTCAAATCACCGTAGGATTAGCCTATCGGAACATGAGAAAGTAATGGGTAAGGGAATCAACCAACAACAAAAATAAGTACCTCGCGAAAGGGAACGCTGGGCGTAATCCCAACATAGTTCCTAGTGCCCCTTGAGTGCCCTTCATAGGGAATACTGGGGGCAATCCTGGGTTAACGTAAACTGTTTTAACAAGCTGAAAAGAGTAACTTAGTAATTAGGGTTGCACCTTTCAAAAACACTGTTAGCACCGGTAGTTAGCTAGGAGCTTCGGCTCGGATGGTTAAAAGACGGACTTTGGGTCTGGGGAGCTTCGGCTTGATTGTTTGTGACAGACGTGTTGGTCCGGGGAGCTTCGGCTCGGGTTTTGATTACGCTAAATTTGCATGTGCATAAAAGGAAAGGAAGGGTCTTCGGTATCGGAGGGTCGATGCACCGACGCCAATACGTTGACTCGGCAAGTGTGGTTAGCACTTCTCCAACAGAAGTCTGGTGCGTCAGCAGGCAAGAGTACGCAGGAGTCCGCTTCATGCACCAAGCGTTGAGGCGTATGATAGGTCTGACCGGTAGTGCTTTACTGGTTTAGAGGTGGGAGAGGCCCAGCCCACCGCTTCCGTCTGCCACTACGGAGGTATCCTGGGAGGTTACGACTCCAGAAAGGGGGAACTAAAGGTCTGTGTGCACAGAGTCGGGTGTGTGTATTGCATTTGCATGATCCATCGTACCCACTTGCATGTCATAGCATAATCGATTCATTTAACCCTGACACCTAAAGTATAAGTGGAATGAGACGCTTATACATTAGGACCTGCAAAACGACCCCTTGGTCTATAAGCTTGTGTGGGCAAGTTTATAAATTAAGGTCAATTTTTGATATATAAATACATATACTGTTGTTTGATAACCGATACCCCAACGTATAAATTGGTATGGGACTTTTTATACGATGCGAGCCTTGCAAAAGACCCATTGGCTTATATGATCCCACATAAGTGAAGGTTATTTTTCCTATTTCAGCTTATTGTCTATACCTGTTATAGAATTGCTAGTATAGGTCCGCTGTCATCTGTTTTTGATATTCTCCACCTTCAAGTCCTCCCCTTTCTTCCTCTCCGCTCGGTGCCTAGGAACCGTGGGGAAGGGGCGGGGGATGATATGACTTAGTCTTTTATACTAACGGTTTTCGAACTGCATTATTTAGGGGATCGTGGAGACCAGCATGGAGGAGAAGCCCCAGAGACTGGTGCGCTTGGAGGTGGGGCAGTCTAGCTACGGAGTTCATACAGCCGGGACCGTGAGTCTCGACCTTGAGTAGTTTTTCTGCTTTTGCTTCTGCATGAGTGATTTTGTAGTGAGGATATGATGTACCGGGCATAAGCCCGTATTTGCTACTCTGATGTTTTATTCTGTGGATACTCCCTTCGTGGAGACTTATTTACTATGATATGTGATTTTCTGTGCACTGATAGTTTCCATTTACTTCTTTATGCTACTTTTCTGTGATCGAAATGGCCGGCAGAATCGGCGCTTTGTGGTGATGACCCTTCAGGGCGTGAAGGAGTCACCGCAAAACGGCGGTTCTGGGCCTAAGACCCCGGTGTCGATAAGAAAAAAAAGGGGGTCTTACAAGTAGTATCAGAGGCGGACCTCGATCGAAAAGTAGCAGTGCACAACCCTGGGTCACCCCCGCGCGAGTTTAGTTTGGGGACAAACTAAGCAGCGGAAGCAGTGGTGTGCCCATATGGGGGATCACATGTAAATTGTCCACTTCTTATTAGGTATTGAGTTGATTACCTACTAATGTAGCTTATTTTTGCAGCCCCCAGCTCAGCCCACCCCACAAGGTGGAGCCCAGCAGACTCCAGACGTTGCACCACCTCCCATGGTCCCCACACCTTTCCTTTAGTCAGACATGGGGCAAACCCTTATAGCTATCCTTGAGGCCTTACGGGCTCAGCAGGCTCCGGCCCAGCAGCTAAACCCAGGGGCCAACTGGATGAGCACCTTCCGAGGACTCTCTCCCCCATCATACGTGGGGACAGAGTCGGCAGTGCGGACAGAGGAGTGGCTGGATGTTATGTACGAGATGTTGACCGGGATACGGTGCCCTTGGGAGGAGAGGGTGGCCTTGGTGGTATCTTGCTTGGAGTACCATGCCAAGAGGTGGTGGAAGATGCTGTTGGACACGACGTTTGCCGATAGGGGGATTGCAGAAATTACTTGGGAGGAATTCAGGGCCACGCTGCTGGAGCACTTCGTTCCGCACTCGGCCAGGGACGAGTTGGAGGAGCGGTTCTTACAGCTGAGGTAGGGCACCAGGACGGTGGTGGAGTACCACCGAGAGTTCGACCATTTGGCTCGATATGCAGGTTCTTACTAGCTGGACGAAGCAGGATACGTCAAGAGATTCTATAAGGGCCTAAAAGAGGAGTTGAGGGAGGCCTTGTTGTTTGTATCTGACGAGCCTATCTCCCGGATTTCGGAGATGGCAAAGAGGATTGAGGCCGATTGGCACACCACTCGGGGCCGGAAGCGGCAAGAAGAGGATCAGGGCCGGAGGGCCCGAAATGATCAGCGGCGAGGCACCATACCAGATGGGAGAAGTACAGAGGAGCAGCCTTGTCAGTAGGTGAGGCAGGAGCCGAGAGAGCAGGTGGTTTTGGCCCCTCAACCTCTTCGTATATAGGAGATGCCGAGACCCGGGGGTATGGTGTATCCCCCGCCGGAGTGCTTCCATTATCATCAGGTGGGACACCTCCGGAGAAACTGCCCCATGTGGGGGGCACCACCTCCAGCACCACAGGGTGGCCCACCTGCCCAGCATTTCGGAGGCCGAGGATGCGGTCGAGGACGTGGTTACCAGGGAGGAGAGCGAAGACAGGAAAGGGAGCAGGCATATGCCTTGGATCTGGCACAGCCTCGAAATCCAGAGCGGGTCATCATAGGGAAATCAAGATGTTTAAATTGTTTAAACTAAATTCCCGTTCTCAATTGTCCAACAAGTAGAACTGCCCTAGGTAGAATAAATAGGAAAGAAAACGTGTTATAAAATACTAAGACCTTTAATCATCTCAGGTATAGTCTTCATCATCGGCAAGCCCGCCTATACTCTGTTCGACACGGGTGCCTCGCACTCGTTTGTGTCGGAGGCCTTTCTGGAAGGGCTGGAAGGAGTGGAACGGTTCACAGGCCGGATGAGGAGGGTGCGTCTACCAGACGGATCAGAGATACTCACCTCAGCCCACTGCAGCATGGAGGCGGAGATTGGAGGGAAGTCGTTTGAAGTTCCGGCAACGGTCCTGAGGATGCCTGTCTTCGAGCTGATCCTGGGCATGACTTGGTTGTAGTGGAATCATGGCCAGATTGATTGTCAAGCGAAGAAGATCACCGTGAGGCACGGGGACTCTACCATCATCATCGAAGGTATAAGACCTGCCTCACGTATACCCTTATCTTCGGTACAGGCCTTTAAGGCCTATTTATAGGGGAGGAGTTCTACGAAGTGCTGTTTGAGATGGCGGAGGCCACGAGTTCTATATCGAATATCCCGGTGGTGCGGGAGTTTGAGGACGTCTTTCCAGAGAAATTACCCGGATTACCCCCGCGCAGGGAGCAGGACTTCCAGATACAGCTTGTGCCGGGGGCCAAGACAGCGTCCAAGGCACCTTTCCGGATGGCCCCAAAGGAGTTGACAGAGTTCCGGAGCCAGCTTCAGGAGTTAGTGGAAGCCGATTTGTCCGGCCAAGCTCTTCACCTTGGGGAGCCCCGGTATTGTTCGACAAGAAGAAAGACGGGACCCTCAGATTGTGCATCGACTAACGAGCCCTAAATCGGTTGACAGTCCGGAACACGTATCCACTGCCAAGGATAGACGAGCTGTTCGACCAGCTGCAGGGAGCGCAGCTCTTTTCGAAATTAGATTTGAGGTCAGGATACTACCAGCTTCGGATTCGAGAGGAGGACATTCAGAAGACTGCTTTTAGTAGCAGATATGGATTATTTGAGTTTACGGTGATGCCCTTCGGGCTCACCAATGCTCCCTCGGCGTTCATGACTCTCATGAACCAGGTTTTCAAGGAGTACCTAGACGTGTTTGTCATTGTGTTTATCGATGACATCCTCATCTACTCGAGGACGGAGGAGGAGCACACTCGCCATCTGGCACTGACCCTATAGCGACTGTGGGAGAATCATCTATATGCGAAGTTTAGTAAATGTCAGTTCTGGCTGAAGGAGGTGGGCTTCTTAGGCAATATTATCAGTGGAGCCGGATTGGCAGTGGATCCGGCAAAGATTCAGGCTATTCGGGATTGGCCGCTGCTGAAGACAGCCACCGACATTCGGAGTTTTCTAGGACTTGCCGGTTACTACCGGAAGTTCGTGGAGGGATTCTCTCGAATCGCCCTCCCGCTGACATCCTTGATGAAGAAGGAGGTACCGTTCGTGTGGACCCCGCAGTGCCAAGCAGCCTTCTAGGAGCTGAAGGATCAGCTAACCTCGGCTCCCATCCTTACTCTCCCCTCGGGGTGGGAAGGATTTCAGGTCTACACTGATGCTTCCTACCAGGGTATGGGAGCTGTACAGATGCTGAAGGGCCATGTGATTGCATATGCATCTCGCCAGTTGAAGAAGCACGAGCAGAACTATCCGGTGCACGACCTAGAGATGGGGGCGGTCGTTTTTGCTTTGAAGGTCTGGCGCCATTATCTTTATGGAGTCCACTGCGACATCTAGTCCGACCACAAGAACCTGAAATACGTGAACACGCAGAAGGAACTGAACATCAGGCAGAGGCGCTGGGTGGAGTTCTTAGCGGATTATTAGTATGAAATGCACTACCATCCAGGGAAGGCAAACGTGGTGGCAGACGAATTGAGTCGGAGAGCTGCCACTTCCGAGGTCGGGCCCCAGGTTATGTCTATGGAGCTGGTGAGGAGATTGGAGGATATGCACATCACACTAGTGTCGTCCGAGGACCCCGAGCTTTACATGGAGTATTTAGCTGCGGTGAGTGCTACAGATGATATCCGGGACCGAGTCAGAGAGGGACAGAGGCGAGATGTCAAATTGGAGCCGATATTCTGGGCTTTGGAGAACGGTACAGTGGGAGATTACACGATGAGGGACGGCGTGGTATGCTTCAGTGGTCGGACTTATATACCGGAAGGAGGCCGGGTCCGGGAAAATATTATGGCAGAAGCCCACCACAACAGATACTCGGTGCACCCGGGCATCACAAAGATGACTGCGGATTTGAAGAAGATTATGTACTGGCCTGGCATGAAGAAGGATATCACTCGGTTTGTGACCCACTGCGAAGCTTGCTAGCTAGTGAAGGCAGAGTGCAAAAACCCCGCGGGTTTGTTGCAACCACTCCCGGTACCAAAGTGGAAGTTCGAAGACATCGCGAATGGACTTTATTCACGGACGTTCCCCGATCCGAACAGGAAATGACTCGATTTGGGTCATCGTCGATCGGTTGACTAAGGTAGCCAGGTTCATTCCGATCAGGAAGGACGACGCTGTGGGAGTATTAGTACGGAGATTTGTGGAGCAGTTCGTTCGATATCACGGGGTGCCCAAGACGATCGTGTCAGATCGGGATGGTCGGTTCACTTCTAGGGAGTGGAGATCCGTGCAAGCTTACTTAGGCATGCGATTGACCTTCACACTGCATTCCATCCCCAGACGGACGGGCAGACAGAATGCACCAACCGGACACTGGAAGATCTATTGAGGCTATGCATTTTGGACCGCGGGGAACCGTGGGAGAAACTCTTACCCCTGGTCGAGTTCTCCTATAACAACAGCTACCAGTCCAGCATCAGGATGGCGCCTTACGAAGCCTTGTATGGAAGGAAATGCCGGACCCCGCTTTCTTGGTTCAGGACGAAGATCCTAAGGTGTTGGGATCAGAGTTTGTTGAAGACACTGAGGCTCAGGTGAGGCTGATCAGAGACAGGATGCTAGAAGCGCAGAGCAGACAGGCTAAGTACTATGACGCCCCGACATCGGCAGGTGGAGTTCCAGGTGGGAGACCGAGTGTTTTTGAAGATCCGGCCCATGCATGGAGTCTCGCGGGTGCGTGGTTGGAGGAAGAAGCTCAGCCTAGGTACATGGGCTCTTACAGGATCCTGGAGCGGATCGGGCCCCTAGACTACAGGCTGGAGTTACCACCAGAGCTGGAAGCTCTGCACGACGTCTTCCATATTCTTCACTGAGGAGGGCTTTGCTACGCCCGGAGTAGCATTATTTGACCACCAAAGGGCCGGTAGCTTCAGACCGGTCAGTTTGTTTGGAACCGGTTAGGATCGACGACCGAGGAGTACGGGTCTTGCATCGCAAGAAGGTCCCATTAGTCAAGGTCCTGTGGAGGAACCACGGCCAGGAGGAACATACCTGGGAGCCGCAGGACCTGATGCGACAAAGATACCCAGAGCTGTTCAGTCAGGTATACCTCACAAACCCCTCAAGATGTTTAATTTATTTTCCTGCTTTAAACTAGTAAGGGCTGCTCTAGGCAGGTAGAGGCTTATCTTTTATTTATTGGGGGCTTATCTTTTGTTTATTGGGATCTTGGCTTCATCAATTGGGTGAATTGGTCATAGATGTAGGTTTCCCTCAAAACTTAATTTAGCAAACATGGCGTCGTGATGGGATGTTACAAGTTTCCTTTCAACGGTAGAAACTCCCGCAGGCTTAACCTTGATTTCGGGGACGAAATCTTTTTTTTGGTTTATTGGGATTGTAACATCCCATTTCCAACTAGACCCCTAGGAGTGGTTTTGTCCATGACTAGGTCATGACAAACCCTAGGAAACCAGAAAGGGCCAAGAGATAGGAGACAAAATGTGGAAACTCATCATGGGTCTACAAAGAAGAACTCTGAACAATGGTTTAGGAAGACCATGGGCTACACCTTGACCCCAAGACCCTACCACACAACACCCCCCTAAAACCTTGGGAGGCCCTTTAGAGTGCCATAAGGACCCATTGGGGTCAAACCAAAGAGCTCAGTAGACCAAGGTCAACCCTACCCCTAAATGGGTCAAACCTAGCCTACTTAGGTCATTGTGACCTACTCCCAGCCTATAGGACCCCCACCTCAGGCCATCCGTAACCCTAAATAAGGTCAATGGGTCACTAAGGACC